>OZ022514.1:29026334-29088889 GCA_963989385.1 Ctena decussata | reverse complement strand
GTCTCTTTCAGGAGTCCAAATTTATATGAGCCATGACACGAGAAAACTAACAAAATGGTTGTGCACCCAGCGCAGCCTCAGATCAGCCTGGGCATCCGCCCAGACTGATCAAAGTCTTCACTGTCCACATGGAGGTAGCTTAGACCCTTAGCTACCCTTTAAGCGCTCAGCGAAGTGTCTGAGCGGACTGGGCGGATGCCCAGGCTGATCTGAGGCTCGGCTGGGCGCACAACCACTTCGTTGGTTTTCTCGTGTCACGGCTCATATGTCCTTAAGGTGAATGGAGACACCTTTAAGGGAGATCACTCTCCTGGGAGTGTTTACCTCCTCTTCTAAGGGAGCTGTTTGCATCCCAAGGTTGTCCTGTAAAGGAAAGCCAGAATATGCTGTGAGCATATCAGAGCTCCAGATATAGTCTGGGTGCCGGGACGAGAACCCGAAAAAATAGTCCGCACAAATGTTTGATGCAGATTCTTATTATTTAGGATGTCCTTAACCAGAAACAAAATGATGCCACCTTGGCATCCTTGGGGAAATTAAAATATTAAAGATGGCGTCCAAGATGGCCGCCAAAGGATAAAATTCATAATATCTTCTTAAATATAAGGGCTAGAAACATACTTTTAGTGGCTACCTATAGGTTTGTGAGGTCGAGGAATCGATTAAGCATGTTAAAAATTATTTCAGACAAATCAGTAACAAAATGGCGGACAAGATGGCCGCCAAAAGATAAAAATCTCTATATCTTCTTTAGTATACGGTATGGAAACATGATGTTGGTGTCTACATATGGGTTTTTGGGGCCAAGGAATTGGTTTAACATGTTGAAATTGACTTAAAGGCATACTAGTTACACAAAATGGCGAACAATATGGCGGACAAAGCAACGGTCACGGCACTAATTGTCGGAGCAATGCACTTTCCGATAGCAGAATTCTGGTTTGTGTATTAGAAACCCGGATTTTGCATGTATAAAATTGTTAAATATAAAAATGAAGTTATAAAAGTCCCATTCTAACAGTGTTTTAACAAGAGGGCCAAGATGGTTTATAAGAACCTGGTGCAGGAAAGGGCAGATAACCCGTTGAGCTTTAGTCATTACAGAAAGCTATTGTTACGAGTAACAATCTAAAGGTTACAAGAAATGTGTGATATACTGTTATCTATTTTACTTTCTTCAATTAAAAATCAGGTTAAGAAACCCTGATATATTTGTTAGTTGCTTGCGTTGTTTAAAATTACAGCTCATGGTCGGCGATCAATGAGCGGTGTGAGTGTCGGAGGTTCGTGCAATGCCACAGCCAGATTTTTAGCATCTGGGCGGCATGGAAAATTTACAAAATATTTGTTGGTTGCTTGCGTCGTTCAAAATTATAGCTCATGGTCGGCACTAGTGGTGTGAGTGTCGCAGGTTCGTGCCATGCCACAGCCAGAGTTTTAGCATCTGGGCGGCATGGAAAATTTAGTCAGAAAAGATCATACTTACTTCAAAGCAATAACAAATTTTGTTGACAGCTTTTCAATGTTTTGGTATTTTCCAGGTTCTTTCAAGTATAAAGGAGGCTGCTACCCATGAGTATAGACAGTTGACTACCAATTGTACATGCATCTTTAAAATGTTTTAGCTTCAAAAGAGCATAATTGTCATGCCAGTTTGTGCAAGTATTCTTACCTGACTAAATCTTCCGAGCAATGCTACGGGAAAGTTAATAGCATAAACTGACTTCATAGACCGAGTAATGCTACGGGAAAGTTAAACTGGCTTCATAGACCGAGTGATGCTACGGGAAAGTTAATAGCATAAACTGGCTTCATAGACCGAGTAATGTTACGGGAAAGTTAATAGCATAAACTGGCTTCATAGACCGAGTAATGCTACGGGAAAGTTGATAGCATAAACTGACTTCATAGACCGAGAAATGCTACGGGAGAGTTAATAGCATAAACTGGCTTCATAGACCGAGTAATGTTACGGGAGAGTTAATAGCATAAACTGGCTTCATAGACCGAGTAATGCTACGGGAAAGTTGATAGCATAAACTGACTTCATAGACCGAGTAATGCTACGGGAAAGTTAATAGCATAAACTGGCTTCATAGACCGAGTGATGCTACGGGAAAGTTGATAGCATAAACTGACTTCATAGACCGAGTAATGCTACGGGAAAGTTGATAGCATAAACTGACTTCATAGACCGAGTAATGCAACGGGAAAGTTAATAGCATAAACTGGCTTCATAGACCGAGAGATGCTACGGGAAAGTTGATAGCATAAACTGACTTCATAGACCGAGTAATGCTACGGGAGAGTTAATAGCATAAACTGACTTCATAGACCGAGTAATGTTACGGGAAAGTTAATAGCATAAACTGGCTTCATAGACCGAGTAATGTTACGGGAAAGTTGATAGCATAAACTGACTTCATAGACCGAGTAATGTTACGGGAAAGTTGATAGCATAAACTGACTTCATAGACCGAGTAATGCTACGGGAAAGTTGATAGCATAAACTGGCTTCATAGACCGAGTAATGCAACGGGAAAGTTAATAGCATAAACTGACTTCATAGACCGAGAAATGCTACGGGAGAGTTAATAGCATAAACTGACTTCATAGACCGAGTAATGTTACGGGAAAGTTGATAGCATAAACTGACTTCATAGACCGAGTAATGTTACGGGAAAGTTGATAGCATAAACTGACTTCATAGACCGAGTAATGCTACGGGAAAGTTAAACTGGCTTCATAGACCGAGTAATGCTACGGGAAAGTTAATAGCATAAACTGACTTCATAGACCGAGTAATGTTACGGGAAAGTTAATAGCATAAACTGACTTCATAGACCGAGTAATGCTACGGGAAAGTTGATAGCATAAACTGACTTCATAGACCGAGAAATGCTACGGGAGAGTTAATAGCATAAACTGACTTCATAGACCGAGTAATGTTACGGGAAAGTTGATAGCATAAACTGACTTCATAGACCGAGTAATGTTACGGGAAAGTTGATAGCATAAACTGACTTCATAGACCGAGTAATGCTACGGGAAAGTTGATAGCATAAACTGACTTCATAGACCGAGCAATGCTACGGGAAAGTTAATAGCATAAACTGACTTCATAGACCGAGTAATGCTACGGGAAAGTTGATAGCATAAACTGACTTCATAGACCGAGAAATGCTACGGGAGAGTTAATAGCATAAACTGACTTCATAGACCGAGTAATGCTACGGGAGAGTTAATAGCATAAACTGGCTTCATAGACCGAGTAATGCTACGGGAAAGTTGATAGCATAAACTGGCTTCATAGACCGAGTAATGCTACGGGAAAGTTGATAGCATAAACTGACTTCATAGACCGAGAAATGCTACGGGAAAGTTGATAGCATAAACTGGCTTCATAGACCGAGTAATGTTACGGGAGAGTTAATAGCATAAACTGGCTTCATAGACCGAGTAATGTTACGGGAAAGTTGATAGCATAAACTGACTTCATAGACCGAGCAATGCCACGGGGAAGTTAATAGCATAAACTGGCTTCATAGACCTGTCAGCTTAGATCACCATAACATTCAAACAGATTCTTCTCCAAAGCTGTTAGGCCGAGCAAAATCACTTTTTGAGTTACTAGAGTAGTTGGCTTAAGTACAGAAAACAGGGGGGGTGAGGTTGAATCCTATCTCTGACAAAAACTGAAAAAGGCTATCTGTCGACTTAGCAAAAAATATGTACTCGTACCGGACTAGAATCTAGGATGGTCAAAAGACTGTACAAGGATCAATTTAGCCCGACCTTACATAATAGCGGTATGCCAGAGACACAGTGAGAATCTAATAACCCATTGCTCCAACGGCGCAAAGGCTACTGGGATAATTTGACATATAGCTATACTTCCATTTGTTTTGGTATGAGTGCTTGCGGCCCAAAATGTCACCGTTTCGTCTAAAAAGTCCTCTTCTCCTGATACACTGAAATACACATAAGTTGGTATTTTCATGTAATATTTCACATTCCTCAAAAGTTTTAAATATGTAAACGTTCGGTCACGTATGCACCCAAACTCGGGGCACGTACTTTATAGAAATTGAATAAATGACTTTGCATTTGGAAAAGAAAAGATAGATCTACAAGTAGAGTTAGAACCATCTCTAAAAGGGATTTTCCAAAACCACAATACAGTTTCCTGGCAGATTAAAACTGTGTCGCCAAAAGTTGTTTATTCCTGCTTCTAGCCCATACGCTAACTAACCATATGCTATAAGCTTAACACTGAGATAATGTCAGCATAAAATCAAAGACCTGAAAGTGATTTTTATTAAGCTCCTGACAAAAGATCAAAGTAAAGATATTTTTTTCTGTTACGACTGGAATTTTATCCTTCTCGGTTATTTACCCCTGCTTAATGGCTAAATTACAGAAAAAGAAATAAATCTATAAAGTCAGGGGGAAAAAGTTTTTACTTACAAAACTTAAATTCAGCTAAGCAATCAAAGTAAAAATAACCTTTGTGCCAAGATCAAAATTTTGCCCCACTGCTTGGCCATTCAGGGTTCTACTGGTTCTTTTCTTTTGCTCCAGGATTTCATCGGTGTTGTTTCGGAGGGATCTCCAGGTGTCGCAATACGTTGTTTCTGTCGAGTCCTCATATTTGATTCATCACAGGTTTTATCCGTGATTGATTTGCTGTCTGTGATGATTCATAGATGGGTTGGGTACCCTTCATGCAGACAAAATGCTAACTAAATGTTTTAAACCACTGCAGAAGCAGAAGGCATGGGTTTGGACCAAGTAAAACTAGTTTCTTCCCTTTTGGTGCCTCAATGTTACGTGTTTATCTGTCCGCTTGTCTGTGGTCTTCTAGCAATATGGTTACCTTATAGCTGCCCAGTTTGCTTTCTGTTTTGTCCTATTTGAAACACCGATAAAATAGGTAAAATAAATATTACTGATGTTTTCAATTGGGGTAACTGAATGTCTGAGAAAGGGCTGTTCATTCGATTTACTATGCTTGTCTTTTGCGAATATTTGTCATTTTTGTATTTTGGTTTTGAGGATGGAATGTGGGGTCTGATTGTATTAGTTCTTGATCTCTGTCTATCATTTTACTTTACCAAAAGGTACATGCACTGAATTAAGAACATAAAAAAGCCATTAAAAACGACATTCTATCGAGCTGTCAATGTCTTTCGGTTGCGACTGAAATTCTCTAGACGGGGCTGTCTGCCCATACCTGGACTGGGCTCTTTTGGATCATCATGGTCTCCTTGGTAGTAACAGTATCAGATGCAAAATGATGTCTTTATGACTTCGTTTTTTTTTAAAAAATCATAGATCTTATAATTTCAAAATTCCGGGTTAGAAAACTTTCTAAAGCCTGAATTCTGATATCAAAAAGTGCATTTCTTAAGACATTCAGCTCCGTAATCGATGCTTCGTCCGCCATCTTGTCCGCCATTTTGTGTAAGTTAGTGCCTGAAAGTAAATTCTAACATGCTAAATGGATTCCTTGACCCCGAAAACCTATACGCAGACACCAAAATCATGTTTCTAGCCCGTATACTAAAGAAGATATGGAGATTTTTATGCTTTGAGGGCCATCTTGTCCGCCATTTTGTAACTGAATTGTCTGAAATAAATTTTGACATTCTTAATCGATTCGTCGACCTCGAGAACCTATAAGTAGTCACCGAAAGTATGTTTCTAGCCCACATACTTTAGAAGATACTGAGGATTTTATCCCTTGGCAGCCATCTTGGACGCCATCTTGAATATTTTAATTTCCCCAATGATGCCAAGGTGGCATCATTCAGTTTCAGTGTACGGACATGTTGGTGAACACATTTGTGCAAAAACATTTTGTGCGGACTATTTTTTTGGGTTGCACCCAAAATCTCCATTTGGCAACCAGACTAATAAGAGGCAACAGGGATAAGTTATGGATAATTTTCCTTATTTTTCCATTAAAACATACATTGTGACCCCTCATTAGAACCGTCTCGCTGAGACAGTTCTAATGAGGGGTCACAAGGTATGTTTTTGTTGAGAAGAAAAATTATCTCTGAATTATCCCTGTAACCTCTTCTTATCTGGAGCTCTGGCATACTGCCGCTTACCTTTACAAGAGGCTTGTGGGTGTAAAATTTCAACTTGTGTGCTTTCCAGAGGTGTACGAGGATCATCCAAAAAGTTCTGTCACTGGACTCATAACTTTGCTCACAGACGTGATAGCTTACCACGGTTTGCAACAATCAAAAGAACAATCTTTTATCTTTATACTGATATCAGGTAAATGGTGAAAACATGCCATCTGGTTTAGTTATAAGCTCAGATACAGACCTTATATTTGACACTGGCCTATTTTCACGATTTTTGTTTTTCTGCTGCCTTGCTTCATGCTGCATATCTCGTCAATTACATATCGCAGGATTCTGAAATTTTCAGAGTTGCTGTCTGTTGCATTTTATGGGACACTACATAAAAATCAGCGACTTCTGTCGATTATATGCGATGCAAAATATTGATATATGAAATATGGTGAAATTCGCAGTCACGTGATTTTCAAGGACCCACTGTGCCTTCATTTTTGGGATCTTTCTGAAATTTTGATTGAGAACACATTGTCATGATCTACTGCAGTACAGATATGCTTCAGAATTTGAAATATTATACGTTTATGAAGCTTTTGAACTTAGAACATGACCTGGTAGATTTTCCTAAGGCGTTGTTTGCATAAAGGTGAGGTTACGAAATGCTGTAAACTCTTTAAGATGGACAGAATCGCTTGGAGTTTTTTTCGTTGTCATTATTAGCACCTGAGATATCGTAGGCACCGGGCAGCGATAATAGACACCCCTTCATTGCTTATTGCCGGAGTTGCATCTCCAAATTTGCCAGTCGGGTGAGGGTACCCTTCTTTTGATGCAGATTGTGAATGTTATGTCATTGATACAAGAATCAGTTTTTTACAGCTATGTGATAAAAAACAGGGTTTTTGAATGGTTTTTATTTTAGGTGAATCGCACTTTTCGTTTTCGAGATATAAGCCAGTGACAGAACTTTTTGGATGACCCTCGTATCCATATGCCATCATAATGAAATACTGTACTGTCATAAGTTTGTACTGAAATACATTTCACTCCACTGAACTGAATAATTATATTTTTCATACTGTAATATTTATCAGGACTGCAGAAACATGTTTTCCAAAAATTTCTGATTCTGCGGAATTTAAGAAGTTCAATAAAATAAAGTAAACTTGAAGGGTTTGAAGAACTAGTGGGGTTTAAGAGTTCTCTTGATAATGACTTTGCTGTTGTAGATTCCCCAAACAAATAAATCTTTGAATAAACTTATTCTTAGTTGACACCCTTCTTTTACACAGACATACTCATTTTAAGTTAATGAAATGGTGAATATACCATCAAACATGCCATTTTCAAGAAAGCCTATCTTTGCCAACTAAAACCAGTGGAACATTGTATTTTTTCGAGAAGGCTTATTTTTACCAGCTGACAATAGTGAAATTACTTGCATTTATGTATTTCACCTTGTTATAATAACAAGGTGAAATACATATATATTTTTAACACTGCTTAAAACAGTCATCTTGAGCAAGGCATCTCTTGAACATTCATATAAACAGAATGCAGTAAATTTCTGGTTTTACAGTACTGCTCAGTGCACTTAAGGTGAACGGGTACACAGCAATATTTTCCTGCCAGTTTTGTAAAGGGGAACAACTGTGACTGTTGCTTCCCCAGGCAACAAAACCCTTCCAAAATAATGTCTACTCTTCAAGGAAAGAATTTGCTCCTAGGAGCAAATTCTTTCCTTGAAGAGTTGACTCTCACTGACAAGGGATACAAAAATGGAACTGGAAGTGGCTTCCTCCTGGAAGTGTACCAATTCTCCTTAAAAACTGTACACACCTTTGGTTTATCTTCCATTTCTATAACAGCGACAACCTGTAAAGAATGGTATATCCTATCTCTTCTCCAATGAGGTTCCTCTTAAGGAAAGAATTTGCTCTTTCCAGACCAAATACTCTAAGTCCCATTTATAAAGGGAGATAAGCTTTCAAATCAGTAATCCCCTGGAAGGTTTATTTATCAACCCTAATTACGACTCAAAAACTGATGATCAGGACTCTTCGACAAAATAAATCTTAATGCCTTTGTCTTGCATACTGCTAATCCCATTTGTGACAAAAAATCATACAGGTCTGGGGGTCTGTAACATCCAACACCAAAAGCAAATCACTTTTCAACTCATACATTATAATACTGTCTTCACATACAAACGTTGATATTCATACAACCATTACGGAAAGGGAAATCTGAAATTTCCATACACTGTAATGATTTTAAGGTAAATGGATACACTTTCAGGGAAGCAACTGCCATTTTCATTTTTGTCTCCCCTTTTTCATAGGGGTCAACTCTTAAAGGAAAGAATTTGCTCCACTATGAGCAAATTCTTCCCATTAAGAGTTGACCCCTTTCTGAAAGGGTTTCATCATCCAAAAAATGTAATCAGAATTTGATTGATTGATCTGATGTTCACGGTAAACAGCTATGGTCATGTTGGGATGGTATGTTATCAGGAAGTCATGACGGTTGTCTCCCTTTGAAAACAAGAGTTGTCAGAAGACAACAAAGCGCGCCTTATGGGTGCCTGATTCTCACAGTCACCAAGACCTACAAATATATCAGGTCATCTGCATTGTCAGACTGAGCCATTATCCCAGGTATATGATGAATACATACTAAATACACCTAAAATATGAAGCAAATCACTGAATGATAAAATTTATGTTAGAGTGACCTCAAATTCCCAAATATAATGTTAATCTATAAACAGCTTTGGAGACACAAGGCAAAATCACTGAAACATGAAATATAGGTCACAGTGATCTATAAATAATATGAGGTCATTCGGCATGTCAGACTGATCCACTATGCCAGATGTGATGTTACTCCATCAAACAGTGCTTGAAATATAAGACAAAATTACTGGACCATGAACAAAGGTCAAGGGCACAGGTGTCAGCATGGTAGCTTTGCAGCTGCTGCAATTATAGGGATATGCTATTTGACCAAGTATCAAGTCTCTTCTGTCAAAGGTGTCATCAAAACTAAAAATTTTGCCTTAAAAACAGTGCCAAACAGCAAAGTCAGTCAACCGTAACATATAGGTCAAGGACATACAATTAGGTCATGCAGCTGCTGCAGTCATATGGATGTATATATGAACCAAGTATGATGATTGTAACTGCTGTAGTTTGTAAGATACAGAGTTGAACATGGAGCTAAACGCAATTGTTAACATTGGTTAACCTGATCACGGACGCCGCCGAGGACGCTGACGGGTACGCTAACGCTAACGCATACTCGGACTACGACGCCGGGGGTATAGCATAAGCTCTGCTTTGCTTCGCAAAGGCGCGCTAAAAATGGCAGAAAAACATGGTGTACCCGACACCTTTAAAATTGAAGCACACCTGCCAAAGCAAGTGGTAAGGAACTCTAAAGAAGCAATTTGATGTGCATAATTATGCACTGATATCCTTCACCTAGCACCTTACGAACCTATCCGTTGGTGTTAAATTTTAGGACACTAGGAACATTGATTGATGGCCGATTTATGTTTTTATGTCCTTTTCAAAGGTACTTCAGTTGTATCAGGACAATGGAAGAATAGGCTACTCTTAAACAAAACTAGACAATCACTAAAGGTGATGAATGCCCCCGCCATATGCCTCACTAGAAAAGTAATGTGTTAAAACATATTTGTGTGAAGTTACATCAAAATCTGTCAATAAATAAAGGTGCTAGAGGGATGACTGAGTTTTTCTTTAAAATAGCAAATGTGACCTTGACCTTGAAACTACAACCCTGAAAGGTTTACTTGTCCAAGATATTGTCATACTTAATATATGTGTGAAGTTCTGTAAAAATCAGTTTAAAAATAAAAGCGCTAGAACCATGACAAAGATTTACATTTACCTATAATAGCATCTCACAGGCACTCGACGAAAAATTTGTGAAATTCTCATATATTATGAAATGTTAGCCTGTCTCCCACCTCTCTATCAAATTTCAAGTCGATCGGTTGCGATATAAGGAAGTTACTAAATATCCCACTTCGTAGTAAACAGAGTCAAGGTGCGACACTACCGCCATTTTGAAAATATGTTTACCTTTTCCAGTCATCTTATTCTCACCTATATAATAAGCATTTCACTTCCAAACTTCCATATTGGAAAACAATGTACATATCTACACTTACCTGCAATCAAATCATTTCCTGCCAGTGACGGATAATGCGAAATTTACACCAAAATTCTAAATCACGACGAGAAACAGAGTAAAATGACGGAAGTCAACAAATCCGGGCTTGCGCACTGCAGTCCCTATTGGAAAATCCACAAATGCGAGCTCGTTGATTGGTCAACGAACGAACAAGTTTAAATTCCATGTGATTTGAAAACTTTCAATTCGGGAAATTTACGTCATCAAAGCACGCGCTACTGGAAATTCCGTGGAAAATCCCCCGATTTCATCACTTCCGTCAATGAGCATATTTTCAAAATGGCGGTAGTGTCGCACCTTGACTCTGTTTACTACGAAGTGAGATATTTAGTAACTTTCGTATATCGCAACCGATCGACTTGAAATTTGATAGAGAGGTGGGAGACAGACTAACATTTCATAATATATGAGAATTTCACAAATTTTTCGTTGAGTGCCTGTGTAGCATCTGTGACCTTGACCTTGGACCTACAATGATGAAACGTAAATTTGTCCCAGATATTGTCAAGCTAAATATTTGTGTCAAATTATGCCAAAATCATTCCAGAGGGATGACAGCATATTTTCTAAAATAGCAAATATGACCTTGACCTTTACCCTGAAATTCTGGATCACGAACTTGTCCAAGATATTGTCACACTGAACATTTGAGTGAAGTTACATCAAAATTGTCAATGAATAGAGGAGTAGAGGAATGATAAAGTTTTTTTCTAAAACTAGCAACTGTGACCTTGACCTTGGACCTGCGGTGCTGAAACAGTAATTTATTCAAGATATTGTTATACTTAACATTTATGCGAAGCTACATCAAAATCGATCTATAAATGAAAGCGCTGGAGCAATATATAATGCCCTAGTTTTTCTGAAAATAGCAACTGTGACCTTGACCTTCATCCTACAAACCTGAAACGCAAAGTTGTTCGAGGTTCTGTCATACCCAATAAAGCTGTGATGTAATATCAAAATCTGTTAATAAATGAGGCCGCTAGAGCGACGATAAAAGGTGAGATTGTATTTAAGCTATGGAAATATGGTCAAAATATGTATGTTATTCAAGGGGACATAATTCTGCAATAAAGACCTGACTGAAAGTTATGTTTCCTTTATGCACATGTTCAATGCATGTCTGAACTGTGTTGCAAGTTTCAAATCCCTACATCAAATACTATTGGAGGAGTTGCGGAGACAAGAACAGTACTACAAAGTGTGAAATATGGTCAAAATATGCATGTCATTCAAGGGGATGTAATTCTGCCATAATGACCTGGATCAAAGTTTTGTTTCCTTTATGCACATGTTCAATGCATGTCTGAACTGTGTTACAAGTTTCAAATCCCTACATCAAATACAATTGGAGGAGTTGCGGAGACAAGAACAGTACTACAAATGTGAAATATGGTCAAAATATTTATGTTATTCAAGGGGACATAATTCTGCAATAAAGACCTTAATCAAAGTTCTGTTTCCTTTATGCACATGTTCAATGCATGTCTGAACTGTGTTACAAGTTTCAACTCCCTACATTAAATACTGTAGGAGGAGTTGCGGAGACAAGAACAGTACTCAAATGTGAAATATGGTTATAATATGTATATTATTTAAGGGGACATAATTCTGCAATAAAGATCTTAATCAAAGTTTTGTTTCCTTTATGCACATGTTCAATGCATGTCTAAACTGTGTTCCAAGTTTCAGCTCCCTGCATCGAATACTGTAGGAGGAGTTGCGGAGACAAGAACAGTACTACAAAGTGTGACAGACGGACGGACGGACGGACGTACGTACGTACGGACGGACGGACGTATGCACGGACGGACAAGGGCAAAACTATATGCCCCTCCCACTTTGTGGCGGGGGCATAAAAAATGCTCTCATAGAGACTACTCTTGAAGGAAAGAATATGTTCTCACAAACCCGTTTACTCTCAGACTTCGCCATGTGTAGTCAGGAAGGTAGCTAAGCGTAATTTGCAGTGCTTATGTGTAGTCCAAGTATGTGATGTTTGGAGGGGTGGGGTGTTGGGGTGGGGGGGGGCTATTGTATTTTTCAAAATCTTTTACATAGTCAGGTAGTGGTTTCTAGCCTAGTCTGTTTCTCTTTAAAAGCAGGTATCTTTTACAGAAATGAGGAAAAACAGCTGAGGATGGCAAGTGACTCTCATCTTTGGCAAGGGCCTGCATTCAAGATTGCAAATCCAGTTTTTCACTCTATTTAAACATACTGTACCTCAATAATCTCTGTCAGCAGATGATTTTATTTTCCCAGGATAAATTATACATTTGTAATGATAAATAATACTATTCTGATGTCTTCATTGCAGCCTTAACCAAGTTAATCGATCAACTTTTGATCGCGAAAACACATGACAATACAGTGTAGCTAACAAAAACAGTTTGCTATGATGATATAAAATCAACCGACCATGACTAATATTGCCACTGTTGAACTTCTCTTGGTTGTTGTTAACTGGCAGTTGCAGCCTGACATAATTTGATTGTTTGTTCAAGCTAAAATGCACAGCTGATCAGAAATAGTCTGTGTTCAATAGACGCTTTAATTCGGGGCCAAAACGTCCAAATATGGTCCAAAATCACAGGAAAAGGACTGACAAACTGGATTTGCAATCTTGCGTAGTTTCAGATGGTTAAAATGTAGAGCGTAATTTTAAGCCAAAAAGCATAGAAACTATGCCAAAATCATAGTTGTAAACAGGTCTGTTCTCATGAGGCTACCATTAAAAACAATTTGCTCTTAAAGGAAAGAATTTCACTCATTGATTGATTGATTGATTGTTTTGGGTTTAACAGCCCTTTGAGGCAGTATTTCAGTCTATATCGCGCCGTCTCCCTGAGAGGGAGAAAGAGGAGAAATGATAGACGAGAGAAAAAATGTCCAAACAACCCCCACCCGCACATACTGCAAGCACAGTAGGCCCTTGCCCTACAATGTTCCAAATAAATAGGACGCCCCGGCACTGGAAAATTTCACTCATAGAGCTACTCTTACAGGAAAGATTTTACCTTCTGGGAGAGCAAATTCTTTCCTTTAAGAGTAGTACCCATTTGACCAGAATTTACTTACAAGGGAAGTGAATACCATACTGCTAAAATTGTCTCCCCTAAAATTGTCTCCCCTGTGAAAATTGCAATCAAACCAAGGTAGTGTATCCATACACTTTAAGGTGCTTTGGTACACTGCCAATGTTTTCAAAGGGAGGCAACTATGGTGACTTCCTATTTGCTTTCCTGGGCAACGAAACTCCTTCAAAAGGGGTCTACTCTTAAAGGAAAGAATTTGCTCCTGTAGGAGCAAATTCTTTCCTTTAGGAGTTGACCCGTATTGAAAAGGGAGGCAAAACTGAAAAAGGCAGAGGCGGAGTAGTTTCCCCTAGAAGTATCCATACACATCAATTCCCAAATTCCAAAGTTTCTAACACTCGGCCCTTCATCAATCACTCAGTTCCAAAGTTTCTAAATCCTCTTCGACCTGATCTAAATCTTCCCCACCAAATAAGTCCTCATCAATTGGCATATCTACATTTATATCACCGTTTAATGTTGCCGCCATCGCCATGGCGATAGCCTCGTCTGTTTGTAAATCACCGGAGCCGTCGGTTGGGGGTGGTAAAGCTCCTGCTTCATCCATCTTTTTGTCTTCTGAAAAACAATGAAAATACACATACAGTAGTTTGCCTTTTATAAAACTCTCCATTATTTCCCAAAAGTGGCCAGATGAAAAATCAATTTAGAAAAAGTAAAATTTATCCTCATGTACATAAGTATAATACAAACTAACTTTCAATTTACAAAGTGTTTTTGATGAGGTGTATTTGAAGTAGAAGAAGTCTTAGTATCTGTCCATTCTTGAAAATAATGGGACTCAGCCCCTTTGGGGGCCTCGTCGCCATTTTTTCAGGAATGGACAGATACTTCGACTTTCTCCTACATATAATATCCTCTCTAATTATCCTAAGTATTGAGAGGTACATATACAAATAGTGCAGACCCAGATCAAATTTCAGTATGTCTGGTCATGGTTTGGACTGCAAACTTCTGCATAATAGCGGCGCCTTCAACAGCCTTTTCATTAGGAATATTGACTATTTAGGAGTGTTCTCCATTTCTCAGGCATTCACAAACATGTTAAAATGCAAATAAGACAAGGCCGTTTCTAATTTCAGATGCATGTTCTTGCCCACCTTTTCGGTCACTGATTTAATCAACTGCTGTCAACCCTCCCCCAGCAGTAGACTGATGGCCTAAGCAGCTGAAAAAACTTTTGAATGGACAATATTGGAATTATATCAGTTTTTTTTTTGGTAATTTTATCAAAGTGCAAATGGCAGGAATCCCTCACAAACCTAACATGACCCACTTCAGCTTTTATTCAATTTGTGAATGATTTGCCAACCTTTATACATCAGCAAAATCTAGAGCCTACAAAGGTGTCCTGTTATTTCAGGGATTAAAATAAATCTCAAAACCTTACCATCAATATCAGCACCATTTACCATCGGCATATTAGATGCCAATTCTGCTAATCTATCAGCAGTCGCTTGCGTTCCACTATTATCAGCCTCTGTCGGAACATACGCTATATTTGTGATATCATGAATTTGTATGTCTACTTCTTCCCCCTCTTCGTCACTTTCCCGCTCGATTTCAATTGCGTCTGCTTCTTCGTCGTCACCTTCGACAAGGTCAGGGTTAAATTCAAACAACTCTCTACCACTTATCTGAAAGGGTAAAATGAGAGAAATGCTAACACCATGTGATGAAATTATGCAGTGATACTGCAGACGCAAATTGCGTCTGCAGAACCACTGCAAATTTCACTACTGTCTGCTTTGTGATTGATACATTCTATGAGAGCAGGATTCTAGTCAATTGTTCTCAACCTCTGATCGATAGATAAAACAGACAGAATTAAGCACCAGAATAAAATCTATTGAGTCTGATGCATCATTTTCCCGCTCAATTACAATTGCGTCTGCTTCACAGTTGTCACCTTTGACAAGGTCAGGGTTAAATTAAAAAAAACCTCTACCACTTATCTAAAAGATTAAAATGAAAGAAATGCTTACACCATGTAGTAAAATTTTGCAGCGATTCTGCAGACCGATGCATTTGCAGTATCGCAGCAAAATTTTACTTCCGTCTGCTTTGTGACTATCGTCTTCTATTGGGGCAGGATTGTATTTAAACATTTCTCAACCACTGACCTGATGGATAACTCATATATCTTAGAATGGAAATAAATTTGACTGCTTCTGATACATAACAACTTAATTTCAATTGCGTTTGTTTCGTTGACATCACCTTCGGCATGGTCAGGGATAATTCAAATAGTTCTCTGCCACTTATCTAAAGATTAGAATGACAGAAATGCTAACACCATGTAATAAAATTTTGCAGTGATTCTGCAGACCCAACCTGCGTCTGCAGAATCACTGCAAAATTTCACTCCCATCTGCTTTGTGATTGTTACATTCTACGAGAGCAGGATTATAGTCAACTGTTCTCAACCACTAATCTGATGGATAAAACAGGCATAATTAAGCACCAGAACAAAATTCTGCAGACGCAAAGTGAGGATGCAGAATTGCTGCAAAATTTTACTTCTGTCTGCTTTCTGACTGTAATCCTCTTTTGGGGCAGAATTGTATTAAACAGTTCTTAGCCAATGACTTGGGTCCAGTAGTTCAAAACCTTTCCAACTTGACAATCTTGTTTATCAAGAATTTGTTGAGTGTTCTTGCGCATTTAAAATGAAGTGTGCTACTATTTTTCAACAAAAAATTACAGTGTTTTTCTGAACATTTAAAATGTAACATCTCAACTAACGCAGTCTAACATCCTATACATACCCTGTAGTAATCAAAGTGAGCATGCCTGTGGTTGTAATAGATAACAGCTTGTTCACAGTATGTAAGGCAATATTTCTGCATGCTTTGGTTGATTGTTCATAAGGCTTGTTCACAGTATGCAAGGCAATATTTCTGCATGCTTTGGTTGATTGTTCATAAGGCTTGTTCACAGTATGTGAGGCAATATTTCTGCACGCTTTGGTTGATTGTAGTTCACTCTATCCTAGTGTGATGTTTAATATCTATAATCGTCTTATTCTCACACCACTGATGTGTGTCATACATATGTTGCATGATACAATACCTAAGAAGTGTCTTTGCATCCCTCCAATGGACTGGTAACAAGTTTTCCATCCACTGCCCACAAGTGCTCATGTTGTTTGCTGTTGTTTTATTGTTTTATATCCACGGTAAACAGCTACGGTCATGTAGGGACGGTCTGTTTGCCTAACCACACTATTCCATGGCAAGCTTAGACCTCCTACGCAGTTAACCAGTACTAAGTGCACTTACTTTTGCAAGCAACTGACAACTGCCCTTCTTGAATCAGCGGAAGGAGAAACGAAAGTATGTGGCCAGACCGGGTATTGAACAGGGACCTCTGGTTGTTGAGTCAGACGCGCTACCGACTGCGCTGCCCGGCCCAGCTCATGTGCTCATGTAGCTGAACCTCTGATTTCAGTGTTTAGGTGCATCAGGATTTAATCAAATAGCTCATACATGCATGGCCATAATCCACTTCAATGGAAAACCTAAGCTCTTCACCGTCACACAGAACAAAGAATTCTTTAGTGTAAACTTACCCCTAACATTTTTCCCTGTTTAAAATCTGACTTTTTCTTATCTTGTACATCTTTCAAGGCTTGTATCTTCTCTTTCCGCTGAAATATATACAAGTCAATTATAAATGACATTTCACATTTAAAGGGACCTAAAGCCATATGATATTGAAATCCGCCTTCATCCTTTCAGTGTAGACACCACCCACCCCCATTTTAGACGTGCCTTCTCATCACAAAAGCTGCTTCCCTTCAAAATGGCTGAAATATATGAGCCGCAACACGAGAAAACCAACTAAGTGGTTGTACGCCCAGCACACTCAGATCAGCCTGGTCATCCACTTAGCCTGATAAGACTCTTCGCTAAGTACTTTAAGGGTAGCTAAGTATCTAAGCTACCTCCATGCTGACAGGAAAGATGTCCAAGCATGATCTGAGTCTCTGCTGGGCGTACAACAACTCTGTTGGTTTTCTCGTGTCACGGCTCATATGCTTATGTAACACACGTCTTACATTTCATATATAATTGGATGTGTATTTAACCATACTGAGCAACAAAATAAATAGGATTTCTGAAAGTATGTATGCAACTTTACAAGCATCTACACACTTTCAGTTTAAGTTTTTCACCTTTTGCACTAATGTTGTTGATGTGTTATTGTTTACACCCACAGTAAACAGCTATGGTCATGTCGGTGTTACGAAATAGTTCTAATCGTCCACTATGTCGTCGAGATTATTTTAATCCTTTCAATCAGTAAGGCTACAGTTTTTAGGGTAACTGTGGTAATAAAACATTTACGGAAATTGTGGCTACGTTATGCATGGGTTGTTTGTGAATACCTCTCGTGGACAGCGTTTTGCATGATTTTAAGGTGAATACCTGCACGTGTCTTTTGATTGTGGAAAGCGTGTTGCATGATTTTAATGTGAGACGCATAGTATTTATACGCCTATCTTTTAATGAAAAGTTAGACGTGGCTGTTTAATTCTTGATGGATGTTATATTGTTGTGTGCCCAGATTCTGTGTTAAGACCTAGAAGGGTAAGATTTTATTATATTTATTTAGAATAGTTTGGCTAAGAATGAAAAATGTGACTTCTGATTGATATGGTATGATTATATGTGTCGACTGATTTGATTTTGTTGGCAGTGATCAGGCTGCGCATGTGTCGACCGATTTTGTTAGTAAGCATGCTGCGCATAATATTTGTATATTAGGAAGTTTTGTAAATTTCGGAAATAGTTTATATTACTGATGTTGGTTGCAATGGTGTGCGTCTATTTGACGTCCAGTGACGTCAGTTGCATTCATGTTATTCATGTGACGTCAGTTGCATTCATGTTATTGCGACGTCAGCACTTTTTATATTAGTTTCACGTATACGTGGCCTATAGAAGTAGATTGATTTGTAATGGAACTAATTTATATACTCGTGACGTCAATTGACGCCATAGCATGCACCGCATTAAGTTTTTTTTTTATAAGTTATAATGGTAACATTTGGTCATCATGCGTTTGATTTGCCTTCATTAGACGGCGTCATATGATATAACATCATTGATGTCATGATGTCAGATCAAACGTTATGATCCCAAATGTGTTAGAAACGCTTATTCAGTTATTATATTCTATGGCAAATGGTATTACGCTTAGTTTAAAGAAATGAATTAATAAATATGCGAGTTAGATTTTGGTCAATCAATTTAATGTAAATAGGTCATTGTTTAGATTATTCATGTTTTATGTGGGGTATGTCATGGTAATGCCTGTTGACGTCAGTATACTTCTTGACAATGTTTGACGTCAGATCCTTCGACGCGCACGCGTGGTAGGATCTACGTTTCTTCATTAGCGGAAGTGGTAAGCACACTTTTAGCTTTACATCGTGAGCGCGAGTCGTGTCTAGTGACACGGCTGGCGTGTGCACGTTATGCTCGGCATTCGCCGAGGGCGTTGTATGGTATTTCCAAGACAGGCCCAAGTCTTACGTATTGTTATTATGTAGTTACAATGTATTAAGTGTAAGTTCGTTATTTTTAGGCACATCAAGTCCGGCAGTCAGCTGTTAGGGCTTAGAGCCACGTCTCACCTGGAGATTCGATTTACGTCTCCAGGTTAATACCAACCCGGGTAGAGGCAGTTACAACGCCGTTTGTGCAAGGTTCCCAAGCAGAGGCGGGAAGCACAAAATGTAGGCGGAAGTGGTTAGCTCAGTTTTGCCAGATTCTGTGATAAGATCTGAAGGTCACATCAAGTGTGGGACAGTGTTCGTCCACTAAGGTGTGTTAATATATATAGACTGGTCCCTGGTACGATCCAGGGAGCGACCAGTATATAATCGTGCACGTGTAATTATAAGTTGGTGTTCCTCAGGATATATGGACTGGCCCATGACATGATCCAGGGAACGACGAAGTGAAGTCTACCAACATAAGGCCTTGTTTTTTTTGTATGAGCTCAAACTAACGTTTTTTTGTTCTTTGTGTTTTCCTTTAGTTCATGGCGCTGAGCCGAGTACGGTGTTGACGTCAGACGGTAATCTATTTGCGTATTGTACGCAAATCGATTACAGATTTGAAACAAACACCTTACTTGGGCCAGCGACATGAACTGATACGTGTTGTATATTATTGTAATTGTGACAGTTGTAAATTGTATTGTTGTATATAGAATTTACATTATATATAAACTTAAAAAATTCTAACGTTGTTAGAGTTTCCTTGTTAGTGTATTACACTAGTAGATAACCCTTTAACCGGAAGTCACCCTCCGCCGTCCTGGCGACGCATAAGGCTCTACACCCGTGTCGACCGTGTGTAAAACCTTCTGCGTAACATGGTGTCAGAAGTGGGATTTGACTTCTGGTTAATATCTGCCAGTGTAAGACATTGACAATATATACAGAATCTAGGCACAATTTTTGTCAGACTTTTTTTTTATTATTGACTTTCTGATTTGTTCTTTTCTAAGGTGACGTAAGGCTGTGAATTTTAGGGGAGCAATTTTGCCACTAAATTCTTTGTAAATGTAACCTACACTCAATTAAGGTCAACTATCCTTATTCCCTGCGTGATGAAGTGCGATAGCCCATGCATTAATTTGTGATAAAATGTAACAGGTTGCATATCTGAGTGGGGAAACTGAGGTATATAGACCTGAATTGTCTTGGCACGGATGATACATATTTAGTTTTAAGGTCCGTTTGAGTACCTTGGCACTGCTGTTGCATGACAATCTGTTAGTTCATTAATTCAAACGTTTGTACGTGGTGTCGTAACCGTTACTGAGGTCCATTTTATGTCCTGATTTAGTAACGTAGGTCACTCGTAACGTTATATAATATCGTTACAATGAATTAAACCTAATAGCGGAATCTTAAGTTTGATTTACCGTTAGTATCTTATAAGGTTTTGTAATGTAGGACGTACAGTTGTCGTGTCAGTGTTAATACGTTGCGTTACATACGTTACGTTTGTATATCCGAGACGCTAGATCAAGTTGGGCGTAATTGTAATGTGGGTTATTTCGTCATCTAATTACGTCATCTAATAGTGAAAAGTAATTCTCGGCAAAGTCAACGTCAGTTTATGACGTCATTTCCGGTCTGTTATGAACGTAACTTTAATGGCTACGTCCAGATCGCGAGTATACTAATTAATCAACGTTTTAGTTGGATTAGTTCGTTATTATTATTGTTAACGTTTTAGTTAACGTGTGTGACTATAAGTGAACGTCGGTTTCAGTTAAGTTAACGTGAGCATTACGTTAAGCGGCATGGATCAGTTAGTTAAGACGGGAAAGGAGTTAGGTTATGAGGGGCAGGCGTTGCAGGAATTTGTAAGGCAACAGCAAGAGACTGAGAGGGCAGAAAGGCACGCGGTAAGGGCACTTGATAAAGAAAAGATTGCGCAGGCCGATAAAGACAGGGAAATTGAGTTAGCGAAGATCGCGGCGGAGAAAGAAAAGATTGCGCAGGCCGAAAAAGATAGGGAAATTGAGTTAGCTAGGATCGCGCAGGCTGAAAAGGATAGGGAAGTAGAACTAGCTAAGATTGCGGCGGATAGGGAAATCGAGATGGCGCGAATTGAAAGCATAGAGCGGCAAGCCGAGAAAGATAGGGAAGCTAAGTTGTCTCAAGTCGAAAGCGATAAGGAAGCGAAGTTGTCGAGCGAAGTTGAGTTAGAAAAGTTGAAGTATAGTTTTGAATTGCAGCAACGCGAGTTGAAGAATCAGATAGATTTGCAGAAGGTAATGTTTAGAGTTGAATTAGAAAAACAGAAGTCTGAAAAGTTAGCGCATGCGCGAGATCCCAAGTTACCGTATTTTGATGAAAGTAAGGACAAAATGGATAGTTACTTATCAAGGTTTGAGAAATACGCGACGGCGAATAAATGGGATAAAAACGTTTGGGCTGCATATTTAAGCGCATTACTTAAAGGTCGCGCGCTTGATGTCTATGATAGATTGTCTGTAGATGATGCAGCAGATTATGACAAGTTGAAAGATGCGTTGTTAAAGAATTTTGATATGACTGAACGCGGATTTAGGAAGAAATTTCGCTATGATAGGCCTGAAAAGTCCGAAACATTTATTCAGTTTAGTAGTAGACTTAGGTCGTATCTTAATAAATGGTTAAAAATGGCGAAAGTAGACCAGTCTTACGAAGCTGTTTGCGATTTTTTCGCTAGAGATCAGTTTTTAGAATCTTGTAGTAAAGAACTGTATGTTCATTTGAAACCGAAAGCATTCACGAATCTAGGTGAGATGGCTAGGGAAGCAGATTTATTTGCAGAAGCACGTGGCGGTGTCTACGCTTGTGTTAATAAGGGGCAGCGTGATAGTAAGGGCGTAATTCAGAGTAGATCTGATAATAAGCCGAGTGCGAAGCCAGAGATAAAATGTAGTATTTGTGGTAAGGGACATTTAACATATAAATGTTTTAAGAATCCCGATAGGAAGCAAGCATATAGTGCGGAGGTAGGTGCAAGTGCAAGCGGGTATAGCGGAAGTAAGGGGAGTAGTTATGCACCGAAATATGAGACACAAAGATCACAGAGTAAGAGCGATACTGTACAGACGAAGGGTAGTAATTCAGATCATGGCCGTGGTCGGGGTTATTCCCGCGGACGTGGTCGGGGTGGCGGACATCAAATGAGCTTTTGTAAAACTACAATGAATAGGTCTCATGAAATTGAAGGTCTCTATAAGAGTAAGGAAGAAAGTCCACTAATCAATGATAACGTGGATAGGGAAGGTGTCTGTTACTTTTTAAGGTCGCGATTACCAACAGCGCAGGGTACCGTTAATGGTAAGACTGTTGTAGTTTTAAGGGACACAGGTTGTACTGGGTGTGTCGTTCGTAGAAACTTCGTTTCTAATGATCAGTTACTTGGTAGAGAATCTGATGTAACTTTGATTGATGAATCTACCCAAAGGTATCCCTTAGCAATGGTTGACATAGATTGTCCATTTTTCACTGGAAAAACTGAGGCATTGTGCATGGAAGATACATTGTATGACCTGGTTATTGGAAATATTGACGGGTCAAAACTTCCCGATATGTCCCATTTTGCAATGGCGGCAGTGACTAGGTCACAAGCTAAGCAAGGTGAAGAGGTCTATAGGAAACTTAAAGTTCCTGATCAAATTATTGCTAGTGATAAGGAGGCATTAAAGCAGGCCCAAGTTGTTGACCCTAAATTGAATGGCATAAGGCAAAGAGTGGAATCTGGGAATGTGACTATTAGTCGTGGATTGAACCGGGGTGAAACTAAGTTTATTCGAAAGAAAGATTTATTGTATAGGCAGTTTACTAAGGGAAACAAGGTCACTTTGCAACTTATTATCCCTGAAGGTTTTCGTGAAAAGGTGTTAAGATTGGCGCACGAAACCTTGATGTCAGGTCATTTGGGCATAAAGAAAACTATGGATAGAGTTTTAACTGAGTTCTTTTGGCCTGGAGTTTGTGGTGATGTGGCAAGGTTTTGTAAATCTTGTGACATATGTCAAAGGACTATTCAAAAAGGTCGTGTCACTAAGGTTCCTTTAGGAAAGTTGCCACAGATTGACACACCATTTAAACGAGTCGCTGTTGATATAGTTGGACCGATAGAACCTCGTTCTGACAGGAAATCCCGCTATATTTTAACAATGATAGACTATGCGACGAGATATCCCGAGGCGGTAGCGTTACCCGGCATTGAAACGGAACGCGTAGCCGAAGCGTTAGTTGAGATGTTTAGTAGAGTTGGCATACCTGATGAAATGTTAACAGATTGCGGAAGTCAGTTTACTGCTGAAGTTATGAAAGAAGTAAGCAGGCTGTTATTACTCCAGCAGTTAACCACGACGCCGTATCATCCTATCTGCAACGGTCTCGTAGAGCGTTTTCACGCGACGTTGAAGCAAATGCTACGTAGGATGTGCGCAGAACGTCCAAAGGACTGGGATAAATATCTCCCAGCACTACTGTTTGCAATAAGGGAGGTTCCGCAGGAGTCATTAGGGTTTTCTCCGTTCGAACTGTTATACGGACGTAACGTTAAGGGCCCTATGGCAATATTACGTGAATTATGGTCTGAAGAGGTACAGGATGAGCAGGTTCTGTCTACGTACCAGTACGTAATTGAGTTGAGAGAACGGTTAGAGCAGACGTGTAAGTTAGCACATGATAATTTACGGAAAGTACAAGTAAAGCAAAAGGCTTATTATGACAAACGCGCTAGGTCGCGTAAATTTAACGTGGGAGATAAAGTACTGTTATTACTGCCAACTGACAGTAATAAACTGTTATTGCAGTGGAAGGGTCCATATGAAGTAGTAGAGGTGGTGAATAGAATGGACTATAAAATCGACGTCAATGGTGTCGTGAGTACATATCATGCTAATATGCTGAAACAGTATGTCGAACGTCGTACTGTGCCGTCACATTGTTTATTGTCGACTGAGACTACAGAGTCGGTTGATGACGATGGTAGTGATGAATTTTCTCTTGATGATTGTGCTTTTCCGACAGCTAAAGAGCCGGAAACTTATAACGACGTCAGTATTTCAGATACGTTAACGTCAGAACAACGTATGGAGGTTGAAGCGTTGATTAAACAGTACCCGGATGTACTATCAAGTTTACCCGGTCGAACTGATCAAATACAGCACGATATCAAACTACTCACGTCAGAACCCATACGGACGAAGGGTCATTCTATCCCGTATAAGACGCGTAACGTCATGGAGACGGAGATACAGGATATGTTGGATTTAGGGGTAATCGAGCCGTCGATTTCACCGTATTCATCTCCTGTTGTCCTAGTTCCGAAGAAAGACGGATCAGTTAGATTCTGTATCGACTTCCGGAAGCTTAACAAAGTGACGGAATTCGATGCAGAACCTATGCCAAATATGGAGGAGGTTATCAATAAAATGTCGGGACATAAATTCTTCACAAAGATGGACCTGAGTAAGGGTTATTGGCAAGTCAGTCTTACTGAAAGGTCTAAACCTTTGACGGCATTTGAAACGCCTAAGGGTTTATTCCAGTTTAAAACTATGCCCTTCGGTTTGGTCAATTCGGGAGCCTCATTTTGTAGGTTAATGAGAATCATATTGTCCAATCTCCCAAATGTTGACAGCTTTGTTGATGACATGTGGATATTCACTGAAACATGGAAGGATCATGTGACGTCATTACGTCAAGTGTTAGATCGGCTCAGGTCGGCCAAATTGACGGCAAAACCATCTAAATGCATGATCGGATATGGCAGTATCGAGTGCCTTGGTCACAATATCGTCGGACAGACGGTACAACCGCAAGAGGACAAGATACAGGCTATCAGAGATGCTCCTCGTCCATGTACGAAAAGACAAATTAAATCTTTTCTGGGATTAGCTGGGTTTTACCGTCGTTTTATCCCAAATTTTTCATCCATAGCTTCTCCTCTGACTGATTTGACTAAACGGGATAGACCTAATTCTATCAAAGATTGGCAAGATCAGCATATAAGGGCATTTCAAACCCTGAAGAGTAGGCTCACGTCTAGTCCTATTCTTCGCTTACCTGTTTTTCAAGACGGTAACCCGTTTGTACTCCGAACAGATGCTTCAGACGTTGGTCTTGGAGCTATTTTGCTTCAGGAGTTCGAAGGTGAAGGTCGTTTGCCGATTGCTTATGCTAGCAAGAAATTGTTACCTCGGGAAAAGAACTACTCTGTAATTGAGAAGGAATGTTTGGGTATTATCTGGGGTGTTGAGAAATTTCGTAAGTACCTGTATGGGGCGGAGTTCCTACTTGAAACTGACCACAAACCTTTGTCTTATATGCAGACAGCTAAGGTGCTCAATCCCCGAATCATGCGTTGGGCCATGAAATTACAGCCGTACAGATTCAGGATCGTTGCTATCCGCGGCCAAGATAATTTGGGGGCGGACTACCTTAGTAGATAGTTTGGCCACGTTATGCATCGCACCGTTGTTGTGTATATAGCTAGTTTTCCAGTTTTGACATAGCCTACGATTCGATCGCATTTCGTACTATTTCAGAAAAGAAACATTGTTATGTTTTTTTCTCCCTAAGGGGAAACCTATGTTACGAAATAGTTCTAATCGTCCACTATGTCGTCGAGATTATTTTAATCCTTTCAATCAGTAAGGCTACAGTTTTTAGGGTAACTGTGGTAATAAAACATTTACGGAAATTGTGGCTACGTTATGCATGGGTTGTTTGTGAATACCTCTCGTGGACAGCGTTTTGCATGATTTTAAGGTGAATACCTGCACGTGTCTTTTGATTGTGGAAAGCGTGTTGCATGATTTTAATGTGAGACGCATAGTATTTATACGCCTATCTTTTAATGAAAAGTTAGACGTGGCTGTTTAATTCTTGATGGATGTTATATTGTTGTGTGCCCAGATTCTGTGTTAAGACCTAGAAGGGTAAGATTTTATTATATTTATTTAGAATAGTTTGGCTAAGAATGAAAAATGTGACTTCTGATTGATATGGTATGATTATATGTGTCGACTGATTTGATTTTGTTGGCAGTGATCAGGCTGCGCATGTGTCGACCGATTTTGTTAGTAAGCATGCTGCGCATAATATTTGTATATTAGGAAGTTTTGTAAATTTCGGAAATAGTTTATATTACTGATGTTGGTTGCAATGGTGTGCGTCTATTTGACGTCCAGTGACGTCAGTTGCATTCATGTTATTCATGTGACGTCAGTTGCATTCATGTTATTGCGACGTCAGCACTTTTTATATTAGTTTCACGTATACGTGGCCTATAGAAGTAGATTGATTTGTAATGGAACTAATTTATATACTCGTGACGTCAATTGACGCCATAGCATGCACCGCATTAAGTTTTTTTTTTATAAGTTATAATGGTAACATTTGGTCATCATGCGTTTGATTTGCCTTCATTAGACGGCGTCATATGATATAACATCATTGATGTCATGATGTCAGATCAAACGTTATGATCCCAAATGTGTTAGAAACGCTTATTCAGTTATTATATTCTATGGCAAATGGTATTACGCTTAGTTTAAAGAAATGAATTAATAAATATGCGAGTTAGATTTTGGTCAATCAATTTAATGTAAATAGGTCATTGTTTAGATTATTCATGTTTTATGTGGGGTATGTCATGGTAATGCCTGTTGACGTCAGTATACTTCTTGACAATGTTTGACGTCAGATCCTTCGACGCGCACGCGTGGTAGGATCTACGTTTCTTCATTAGCGGAAGTGGTAAGCACACTTTTAGCTTTACATCGTGAGCGCGAGTCGTGTCTAGTGACACGGCTGGCGTGTGCACGTTATGCTCGGCATTCGCCGAGGGCGTTGTATGGTATTTCCAAGACAGGCCCAAGTCTTACGTATTGTTATTATGTAGTTACAATGTATTAAGTGTAAGTTCGTTATTTTTAGGCACATCAAGTCCGGCAGTCAGCTGTTAGGGCTTAGAGCCACGTCTCACCTGGAGATTCGATTTACGTCTCCAGGTTAATACCAACCCGGGTAGAGGCAGTTACAACGCCGTTTGTGCAAGGTTCCCAAGCAGAGGCGGGAAGCACAAAATGTAGGCGGAAGTGGTTAGCTCAGTTTTGCCAGATTCTGTGATAAGATCTGAAGGTCACATCAAGTGTGGGACAGTGTTCGTCCACTAAGGTGTGTTAATATATATAGACTGGTCCCTGGTACGATCCAGGGAGCGACCAGTATATAATCGTGCACGTGTAATTATAAGTTGGTGTTCCTCAGGATATATGGACTGGCCCATGACATGATCCAGGGAACGACGAAGTGAAGTCTACCAACATAAGGCCTTGTTTTTTTTGTATGAGCTCAAACTAACGTTTTTTTGTTCTTTGTGTTTTCCTTTAGTTCATGGCGCTGAGCCGAGTACGGTGTTGACGTCAGACGGTAATCTATTTGCGTATTGTACGCAAATCGATTACAGATTTGAAACAAACACCTTACTTGGGCCAGCGACATGAACTGATACGTGTTGTATATTATTGTAATTGTGACAGTTGTAAATTGTATTGTTGTATATAGAATTTACATTATATATAAACTTAAAAAATTCTAACGTTGTTAGAGTTTCCTTGTTAGTGTATTACACTAGTAGATAACCCTTTAACCGGAAGTCACCCTCCGCCGTCCTGGCGACGCATAAGGCTCTACACCCGTGTCGACCGTGTGTAAAACCTTCTGCGTAACAGTCGGGACAATCAGTTAACCTAACCACACTATTCCTGGAACTTAGACCTCCTAAGCAGTTAACCAGTACTACGTACACTTACTTACACCAGTAACTGACAACTGCCCTTCTTGAATCAGCGGAAAGAGAAATGAAAGTATGTAGCCAGACTGGGTATCAAACCCAGGACCTCTGACTTATGAGTCAGGTGCCTACCGATTGCGCTACGCGGCCCGGCGGAAGATGATCAAAGACTGAAAAGTGACACTTTCAAAATAGTGCCTTAGAATGAAAGTTGGCTCCCACAGTCAGTCCTGCATATCACAGACTATGTAACTATTGATTATCCATCTGAGGAGTGAGTGAGTGAGTCAGTGAGTGAGTGACAGGACCTCCGTTTTGAAGTCTCATCTGAAAGACCGTAGAAACAGGGGATCAAATCTGCTACCCCTTCTGTCTGTGGATCTGCACACTGGTCATAGCCCTTAAAGCATCCGAAATTCATATGACAAAATTTATGTCAGTTAAAGTGATTGTTCACATCTTTTTCTAAACCTTTATAACATAGGTTAAAAATATGATGAAAATCAGACCTCTAAAATTTTTGTGAAAACCATTTCAATTAGTGTGTAATTTGATGATTATCACTTGCCCTAGGAGTCTGCCATTTATAAGTTGAATGACCTCAAATATTTTCTTTTGGAATCACTTAGCAGCTGCAGCAAGGTAAAATGAGTTACAGAGCAGCTGGAAATATTAGCTTAGGAGTAGTGCTCCAATGCAAAGCCAGATCAGTCTGTTCATTGAAATGCACACTGTTAAACGTTGACAGGGAACAAATGCCTTTGCAACACCTGATCCAAAACAGTTTAGACCATGATCAGACTGTTTCTTTAGGAGCAGTCTGATCTGGGTTAGCACTGTTCTGTCCCAATACTTAGACTTTTAAGGTAATTCTGGCAATAAAAATCTAGCATTAGCAGGTCAGCTTACAACACATTAAAACAGTACTAGTACTTATATAAATAATAATAAGGAATACATTAAATAATGCATGAAAATGAGAATAATGGTAATAGCAGTTGGTTATACAAAGATGTTTTTCTGAAGTCTGTGCATAGGCATACAAAAACTGCACTTGCACCATAGAAAATTGACACCTCAAGTATGTCAAGCTATCATCTGCATTTGAAAGTCTGTATTTCAATTCATCTTCTGTATATTGAGGTGAGCATAGGTGCCTTTTTAATGTTTACCTCCTCAATCACATCCGAAGACATTATGAGCTCAGAAACTAATTGCGATCTTTCCATATGGAATCACGGTCAACTCCTCTAGAAAGTGGTTCCACTGCGTAAAAGTTTAGGTAAACAAACGCTTGCTGTCCAGCTGTTTCAAGCTGTTAGACTGATGTGATCGAAAACATGTCTGCTGCCTGATGTTTAAGATAAGAGCAATAAACATGATTTTAATTACTTTAGCAGATGAAGAAATGATCTGTAGAAATTAAATTAGGACATACTGACTTATTTATTTTTGATATAGAGAATCAGTTAAGAGATCTGAACAATCACTTTAAATTTCAACAAAAGCTCCAAAATGCAGATGGCAAAATTGATGTCTGCAAAATTTCAAATTAACATTTTGTCCAAACTACTGTAATGTGCCTAAATTTTGGGACACGTAAATACAATTAATTTTCCACTTGGGACAAATGGAAAATTAATGGTATTAGGTGTCCCAATACTAAAGCACAATAGGGTATCTAATATAAAAACAAGGGCTTCGCAAGCGGCGCATAATACGCCCGTTTCAGTGTCATGAAGGAGTTACAGAATGAACAAGATTGTTTATAGAAGGATGGACAGGCAGACAAAACAGGGGAAACAACTCTGTAATTAATGACTGCAATGTTATTAAAACAACACATCAAATACTATTAGTACACCAGAAATCAGGATCCATGGTGAAGCAGCTCAGAAGTTGTGAAACGCCAAAGTCAAACAAGGGAGATAATTCATAAACTCTTAGTCGCAATACTTTCCCTTGACAATATACACATCACCAACAAGTTTCGTTAAAATATTTCAAACAGTTAAGGAGATACAGAATAAAACGAAAATTGATGCAAGGGCAGATAATTCAGGAGGTAAGCAAGAGTTATGGTTCATGCGCATGATACATTACCCAATTATTATACACATTCCTACAAAGTTTCATTGAAATATTTCAAAGGGTTAAGGAGTTATTTGGGAATGGGTTAGCCTGAAAAACTAATCAAAGGGAGGTTACTCCAAAATTAAGTAAGGGGGAACAACCATTCTTATATGTGACACACCATCTTGTGATCATGCACATTGCTATAAAGTTTCATCAAGATATACCAAATGGGTACTTAGTTATAGAATGCACAAGATTAGTATACACAAAAATACCCTAAAAATCTAATCAAAGGGATGCAACTCCAAAACGAAGAAGGGGAGAGCAACCATTGTTATACGCGACACATCATCACACCCTCATACACATTGCTATTAAGTTTCATTAAGATATCCCAAACGGTTATCTAGTTATGGCGCGCACAAGACTAGTAGGGTAAAAAATAATCAAAGGGGCATAACTTTGAAATTAAGAAAGGGGGAGCAACCATTACTATACGCGACACTTTGCCCCATCCTAATATATATGCCAACAAAATTTCATGAAGATATCTCAAACCGTTTCTGAGATATGGTGCGCACAAGAATGTTGACGGACGGACAGACAGACGGACGGACGGACGGACAGCGCCATGCCATAATACGTCCGTTTTTTCAAAACGGGCGTATAACAAGTAGCCCAAAGGGCAACAATTGCTCACCTGAGAGACATTGTAAACCTATAGGGATTTAAGATGCTCAAGGGCAGCTAACTCTACAGTCAGTGGTCCAATCAGGCTGAAAATTAAACTCATCCAAAACATTATGTATGCCCTCATTCAATATATGCAAGTTTAAAAAGTACCCGATCAAGATCACAATAGACAGAGCTGTCAGCTTGTACTATAACCTTTCACCAGCAGCCAAATTTCATCTCACTGGACTTTCTGCAGAGGGATAACAGCATGATTCCTAATCTCTCAGGGATGTTTACTTCTAAAGGGAGTTTTATTACCCCGAACAAGTTTTTATCAAAACATTCCACTGCAGAGAACCTAGATAATCATCATTTAACATGTGTGTTCATGAGCTCTGGCCAAAATTTGAACTTGTTTAAGATATTATGCATTTCCTCAGTACCTGCAAGTTTGAAAAGGATCGGATCAGTAGAAACCAAGAACAAGAGCTGTCGCCTGACAGCATAGCTCGCCTGAATAGGTGCTTGCCCATCACACAGTCACTACGGTAGTGTGGACTGCTATGCATAAAACTTCAGGCAAGCATGTCCATAATGGCAACATATTTATAAACAAAAGCTATTCCAGAAATGTCTTAAAATGAAATTAAAATAAAAAAAAATTCACATGAAATTTCAAAGTCCATGACTTTGAGGTCAAAGAACTAAGGGGGTGGTGTGTGTGTGTGTGTGTTGGGAGGGGGGGGTAGGGTGCAGGGATGTATCAAACCTTGAAACATTATCTAATATCAGTCCAAGTATTAGTATCAATTGAGTTCATCGTGGCACTGTGAAATTATGTCTTCATATATATAAAACTTAAACCAAAAATCTTTAAGAAAAAATTCAAAGTCAATGGCCTTGACTTCAAGGTCATCTAGTGGGGTAGTGGGGTAAGTATACAGTGTTTTGTAAAAACTCAAAAAAGTGTCTAACATCAATTCAAGTGTAAACTAAATCTCAACCAAGCATTATGGATCAATATGCAATTAGATAACTTTAATAAAGACAAAATTTCCTAAGTCCCTGACCTTGACATCAAGGTCACTGAGCAGGGTTGGGGTAGTACCCTGTAAATCTTTGGACTAATATCTAACTACAGTGTAAATGTAAAAAGAATTCATCTATGGGTTCAGGAGATATGTGTATTTAAAAAACTTTAACCAAAACATCCAATCAATAAAAAGCCAATTTTCTAAGTCCATGACCTTGACATCAAGGTCAATGAGGGGGTGGGGATAGTACCTTGGAAAACTTTGGACCAATATCTAACTACAGTGCAAGTATCAAAGGAATCCATCCATGGGTTAAGGAGATATTGGGCTTTATACAACTTTAACCAAAACATCCAGTTCAAAAAAACTCCCAATTTTCTAAGTCCATGACCTTGACATTAAGGTCATGGAGTGGGATGGAGGTGGTATCCTGTTAAACTTTGGACCAATATCTAACTACAGTGCAAGTATCAAAAGAATCCATCCATGGGTTAAGGAGATATAGGTCTTTAAAAAACTTTAACCAAAACATCCAATCCGGACGCCGACGCGGACGCGGACGCCGACGCCAGGGTGACAACAATAGCTCTTCCTGAACTTTCGTTCAGGCGAGCTAAAAAGTGGTGACATTGATTTTTTTGACGCTCAAAGAAAGGCAACTCCAAAGTCAGTGGTGGGATCTAGCTGAAATTCAAACTAATCCAAGCTTTTATGCATATCCTCATTACCTGCAAGTATGAAAAGGATCCGATGAAAAATAGCGGAGAAAATCTGATGACGTTGTTTTCTCCATTATAACACTATGGGATTTTTTTCAAACGCTCAAGGGCAGCTAACTCCCTAGTCTGTGCTCGAATCCGGCCAAATTTCAAACTCATCCAAGCTCTTATGTATGTCATCATTACCTGCAAGTATGATAAGCATCTACTCAAAAACAGTCGAGGAAACGTGATGACGCCATTTTCCCCATTCTAACCCTATGGGGGCTATCTGTTGCCATGGAAACCAGAGTTCTGAGCTGATCTGCACTAAAACCTAATGCAGCCTTTCCCCCACCCCAATGATGCTTCAGATAAAATTTGATTGCGATCAGCCCACTGGTCTCTGAGATATTTATGAAGTTGTTTTCACCATTAAAGGTCAATGGGAATTTTTCCCGATGCTCAAGGGCAGCTAACTTTGTAGTGATTGGCATTATCTGTCCAAAATTTAAACTTGTTTAAGATATTATGCATTTCCTCATTACCTGAAAGTTTGAAAAGGATCGGATCAGTGGAAACCAAGAACAAGGGCTTTGCAAGCGGCGCATAATACGCCCGTTTCAATGTCCTAAAGGAGTTACAGAATGAACAAAATTGTTTACAAAAGGATAGACAGGCAGACAAACAGAGGCAACCACTCTATAATTAAGTAGAACTGTTGGCGAATCCAACTACACCCCTGCTTAACTGCTTAAATCAAATGGTGTTATTTTCGTAACAAAAAGGATAGAGAGAGAGAGAAATCATTGTTACCATGTATACCAAATATGAATGGTTGCTGTGAAATCTGATACAAAAAATTACATTTTTCAAAGTAAAGAGAGAACGAAAATCAGACAAATACAGGGAAGAAAAAGAGAAGGCTGGTTCTCAACCCCACGATACAGTAAGTAATCATTAACCTGCATACCAAATATGACTACTCTAGCTCGCAAGGTTGTAGGGATGGGTATTGCCAGAATTTTCGTATTGCGATATATTGCAATACCCTCACACTGTATAGCAATACGTATCACAATATATTGTGACATTTGTTTTCTACATGTAAAGTACACTGGAGGGCTATGCATGACAGTAGATATGAGATAATAAAGATGTATTATGTTTATCTTTGGTGTTTTCATTTATCCTTCATAAAGTGTGACTTGAACTGGACAAGAGAAAGACTAGTGGAACTCCTCTAAATAAACTGTCTGGCTAAGATTTTGGTTAAAGGCTTAGTCTGAAAAAGAAGGGCAATCCTATATCTAGCTTTTTATTCATTTGCCTAAAGGTAGCTGTTTATCAGTAGGAGAACTTAGGATACCAGAGTTACTTACTAACTGTAAGTACTGTTTATTTTCCTGGATGTTTCACAACCATTTGCAGCACAGTGCAACATTTTCAGTAGTGGTATTTGTAGCAGTCATCTTTTGAAGGCCAAAATGCTGCCAGATATCTGACTTTCCTTTCGGATTTTTAGCGATTTCGTATTCGGCCATTGTTCTGTTCTGTTCAATTTCGTAATTTTCCTCCGCTGACATTTCGGAGAACAGCCTTTCGACGTAGTAGGGAATTTGAGCTCGAAATTGTTGCCAGCCGGTTGTTTATGGTGTTATCGATTCAACATGTATATGTGCACTCTCTGCTTTCACAGCTTGCTTACGCCGTTCATTCACTAACGCAATGCGGCTTACCCCGTTCCGAAGAAAACGGCTTGCTTAAAAATTGGTAAAACATTGCAGCTTACGCTGTTTCAAAGAAAACGGCTTATGTAACCCATGGAGTACTTGATTATAAAGCTTTCTGAGCGTGATTCTGTTTACCGGAAAGAACGATGTAAATTTCTTAGAGAACCTCAGCACAACAAAAACTGAATGGATTATTTTTGAGACTTTCAACATCCTTAGGAGCTAAAATTTCGTCAGCGTATCGATATGGGCCGATCGTATCGCAATACGTATTTTTTTCTGACTGTATTGCAATATACCGATATATCGATATTATTGCGCATCCCTATAAGGTTGTGGAGAAATCTTTGACAAAAAAATTAATTATTCAAAGTATGGAAAGAAAGAATATTGGACAAATACAGGGAAGAATAAGCAGGAGAAGGCTGGTTCTCAATCCCACGATACAACAAGTCGTCATCAACCTGCATACCAAATATGACTACTCTAGCTTGCATGGTTGTAGAGAAATCTTTGATGTAAAATTTCATTATTCAAAGTATGGAAAGAAAGAAAATTGGACAAATACAGGGAAGAATAAGCAGGAGAAGGCTGGTTCTCAATCCCACAGTTCAACATGTCGTCATCAACCTTTATGCCAAATATGACCAGTCTAGCTTCTATGGTTGTGAAGAAATCTTTGATGAAAAATTTGATTAAAGGGGACAGAAGGACAGACGGACAGACAGAAGGATGGACGGACAGATGTAAACCTGTATACCCCCCCACTTTTTCAAAGCAGGGGTATAATGACTGCAACATTATTTAAATATTTAACACATCAAATACTGTTGTATAAGTTGCTTGTCAAAGTGGAACAAGGGAGATAACCTAAATATACTAGATATACCATTTTTTGTTCTACTATACTCCCCTGACAATATATTGTACAAGATAAATGTACACAAAATAGCCTATAAGAACTAATGAACTCTAAAACGAAGAAAGGGAGAGCAGCCATTTTTGAATGCGACACACCATTGGGACTTCATACACATTGCTATGAAGTTTCATGAAGATATCCCGAACAGTTTTCTAGTTATGGCGTGCACAAGACTTTCAGGGAAAAAATTAATCAAAGGGGCATAACTTGGAAACTAAGGAAGGGGGAGCAACCATTCTTGTACGCGACACGTTCTCCCACCCTAATACAGATGCCTATTGAATTTAATGAAGATATCCCAAATGATTACTGAGTTATGGCGCGCAAAAGAATGCTTATGGATGGACCGATGGATGGACGGACAACGCCACGACATATTACGTCCGTTTTCTCAAAACGGGCGTATAAAAAGTGGTGACATTGATTTTTTTGATGTTCAAAGGCAGGTAACTCCATAGTCAGTGGTGGGATCTAGCCGAAATTCAAACTAATCCAAGCTTTTATGCATATCCTCATTACCTGCAAGTATGAAAAGGATCCGATGAAAAATAGCGGAGAAAATCTGATGACGTTGTTTTCTCCATTATAACACTATGGGATTTTTTTCAAACGCTCAAGGGCAGCTAACTCCCTAGTCTGTGCTCGAATCCGGCCAAATTTCGAACTCATCCAAGCTCTTATGTATGTCATCATTACCTGCAAGTATGATAAGCATCTAATCAAAAACAGTCGAGAAAACGTGAGGACGCCATTTTCCCCATTCTAACCCTATGGGGGCGATCTGTTGCCATGGAAACCAGAGTTCTGAGCTGATCTGCACCAAAACCTAAAGCAGCCTTTCCCCCACCCCAATGATGCTTCAGATAAAATTTGATTGCAATCGGCCCACTGGTCTCTGAGTTAGTTATGTTTGAAAGTGTTGCCGCACCCACCCACGCACGGATGGACGACGGCTCGACTCCCATCCTATAAGTTCACCTCTGAGCCTTCGGCTCATGTGAGCTAAAAATTAAAGCTAAACTTACTTTTCTTTCTTTCCACTGTAAAAATGTTTCTAACGTGACTCTTGTTGTATTAGACCCCAAAGCTGCTCGCTGAAAAAGGCAGGAAATTATTCAGAGGATAATCACCATTAGTTTTGAAACAACAGAAATAAAAAGATGCCACTTTGCTGGTTTTGAAGTGTTGCTACTCAAATTCATTTTTTTAGTCTGCAGTGCTGGTAAAGTTCTTACAAAAAAAGTTCGTATAAAAATGTACATATTAAGAAGAACTAAAAGAACTGAATACATCAGAGCTCCAGATAAGATGGGCTTCTGAGGATAATTCTGAAACATTTTTTTTTTAATTAAAATAAAAATTATCCCTAAATTATCCCCCTTACATCCTATCAGAAGCACTGTGCACTGCAGCTTGAAAAAGAGGTTTTTAAATCTCTATAAATTAGCTTGAAAGAACTTTGGAAGATCTTTGGAAGACATTTTTTTTTATCAAACCTCACTTAAAATGTATATCTCATGAATTGAAGTCCACAGCTTATGGCTTCAATGTTAATCATCTTTTTTAACAGGAACTATAACTACTGTCATACCTCTTTCTCTACTAATTCTTCTATAGATATTTTCTCTTCTTTCTCTCCTTTCTTCTGGTCTTTTTTCAACACAAAACCTAGTACAAACAAGAAATGTTACAGTATGTAACAAATGCCCCCGAAGGCCCCTTAAACTGACCTTTGACCCCAATTGGGACCTTGACCTTGAGCAAGGAATCCAAAATCTTGCAAGTGAGATGCCTTTTTATCATGCTTTACCTTGCTGTGAAGTTTGATGAAATCTACTTCAGCAGTCTCCAGTCAGTTTGGAGATATAATCTGACCTATGAGCCCTGATTGTGACCCTGACCTTGGGAATGGGAACCTAAATTTTGTTTGTAACATACCATCTCATTATGTTTTACCATTTCAGGAAGTTTAATACAGTTTGCTTAGGAAGTTTTTTTTTAGTAATTTGGGAGAAACAACTTGACCTTTGACCTCTGACTGTGACCTTGAACTTGAATGTGAAAGCCTCTATCTTGTGTGTGGCTTACCTTCTCATTAAGCTTCATCTTTCTGTGAAGTTAAAGGAAATTCGCTTTGGTACTTTTGAGCAATTGTTGAGACATGATTTGACATCTGACCACAGATTGTGACCTTGACCTTGGCTTTGGGAATATAAATATTATATGTGACAAACCTTCTCATTATGCTATATATTTCTGTGAAATTTGATGAAATTCAGTTATGTAGTTTTAAAGCAATCGCAGAGACACTCGTTGACCGCCAACCCCAAACAGTGACCTTGACCTTAGATTTGGGACTATAACTATTATATGAGACAAATCTTTTCATTATGCTTCATTGTCTCGTGTGTGGCTTACCTTCTCATTAAGCTTCATCTTTCTGTGAAGTTTAAGGAAATTTGCTTTGGTACATTTAAGCAACTGTTGAGACATGATTTGACATCTGACCTCAGATTGTGACCTTGACCTTGGGTTTGGGAATATAAATATTATATGTGACAGACCTTCTCATTAAGCTTTATATTTATGTGAAATTTGATGGAATTCAGTTATGCAGTTTCAAAGTAATTGCAGACACACTGTTTGACCTCTAACTCCTGACAGTGACCTTGACCTTGAATGTGGGAACCTAAATCTAGTATGCACCACACCTTCTTATTATGCTCTATCTTTTTGTGAAGTTTCATCAAATTTGCTTCCATAGTTTTTAAGTTACAGCTGAGACATGATTTAAGATATGATTTGACCTTTGACCCAATTGTGACCTTGACCTTGAGCGTGGGAACCAAAATCTTGTGCGCAACACACCTTCTCATTATGCTCTATCTTTTTGTGAAGTTTCATCAAATTTGCTACAGTAGTTTTTAAGTTATCGCTGAGACATGATTTGTTACAGACGGTGCAATTTAATTATGCCACCCGAAGTCCCTTCGGGGGCATAAAAATCATGATGAAATGCGTTATGCAAATACGTAATATGTGAATATGTGCATGAACACCTATTAGACTGTTATACTCCTGATGAGTCCATTTCCAATATTAAAGGAGTCTTATTTATATTTTAATGAAATTTACCGTATTTAATGCACACTGAATAGACCCAGATCAGACACCACAGTCTGTGGCATCTGATCTGGGTCTACACTATTTGCAAAGGTCCTTTTTAAGGGACACCTGATATTGAAGAGTTTATTCTGTCTAACCTGTTGGCAAGGAGTGTCTATACATTGTTATGGGCCAACACTTCTACCTTCCATTATCTACAATAGTAGATTTGCACAAAGCTTCGGTATATATTCAATCTCTGACAACTGCGCCAGGGAGTTAACTCTTTGGCTCAGTGGTTAGAGCATTGAAACCTCACCTATGAGTTCCGGGTTCGATTCCCAGCAAAAGCCAGGAATTTTTCCAGCTATGCTTTCGTGCGTTTGTTACAGCAGTAATGTCGTCTGTATTTAAAGCAAATAGTATAGACTCGTAAGATGGGGGCTTGTCCGGGATTGGACATTCTAAGCCAAAATGGCTTTTAGTCATCATAAAGGATGACTTCCTTGAAGTGGGGCCAACTCTCCTACCTTCCATTATCTATAATAGTAGATTTGCACATAGCTTCGGTATATATTCAGTCTCTGACAACTGCCTCAAGGAGTTAAGTTTTAGCTCAGTGGTTAGAGCATTGAAACCTCACCTATGAGTTCCGGGTTCGATTCCCAGCAAAAGTCAGGAATTTTTTCAGCTATGCTTTGGTCCGTCTGCTATGGCAGTAATGTCATCTGTATTTAATGCAAACAGTATAGACCCAGATCAGATGCTATCTTCTGTGGGATCTGATCTGGGTCTATACTGTCTTCGAAATACTTTCTAAAGGAACAGTCAACATTAAAGAGTTATTCCCTCTTACCTGGTGGCAAGGCGTGTCTGTACATGCATTTATTCCCGCCATTTGGACATTCCCAAAACCAGCCATATTTGTTGCTCTCGACTGCTTCAAGAAAATATTTACATATCTGAAATAAAGATAAAGAGGTATCGTACATAGCCACATGGCCAAAATAAACAACATAGCTTCACAGCCAGTGCATGTAAAACATGGGTGGAAAAAGTGTAAACTAAAGGCGAAGTCCTTTATCAGGTTTCATGCAGGACGCTTTTTATGAACCCTACATTATCGCTGGATGGAATGAAGGGGGCTTTGTTTGCAGCAATGACTCTCAGTGCTGCAGATAAGAAGGGGTAACAGAGATAATTTTGGGATAATTAGCCAAATTTCTCCACAAAAACATATTTTGTGACCCATCATTAGAACCGTCTCGTCGAGACGGTTCTAATGAGGGGTCACAACATATGTTTTTGTTGAGAAATAAGAAAAATTATCTTTGAATTATCCTCAATACCCCCTCTTATCTGGAGCTCTGACTCTATGAAACTTCTATAATTATTTTTTAAAGTTATCATTAAAGTTTATGTATTAATTACAGACTGTTTCATAATGGACTTTGTCTGTTTTTAAGACTGATTTCAGAAACTCATACTAAGCTTTATTCGGCATAAGCCCTATTTCTCAGTGACCTTAAGATCAAGAATAAAGACGTAGAAATTTTATGCTGGACAATTCAGAACATTAGATCAAGCTCATTCAGTGCAATATAACACCCTCTTCAGTGGCCTTCAAGACAAGGTCACATTCTTGACCTTCAAACAAGCCTCAAGGTTGATGTGATCTTCAGGTCACCAACTCAGGTCTTTCACAAAGAGCAAGCAACAGTTCAAGCGACTTTTGTCATCCAGCAACAGCTCAGAGCTCTAAAAATAGGGGTATTTGATGATAATTGAGCGATAATTTTTCTTATTTCTCATTGAAGCCATATGTTGTGACCCCTCATCTGAACCGTCTCATTTAGACGGTTCAGATGAGGGGTCACAACATATATTTTTATGCAGAAATAATTGATTGATTGATTTGATGCTTGACGTCCACGGTAAACAACTATGGTCATGTCGGGACGGTCAGTTAACCTAACCACACTATTCCTGGGCAGGCTTAGACCTCCTAAGCGGTTAACCAGTACTAAGTGCACATACTTTCGCCAGTAACTGACAACTGCCCTTCTTGAATCAGCGGAAGGAGAAACGAAAGTATGTGGCCAGACCGGGTTTCGAACCCAGGACCTCTGACTTATGAGTCAGGTGCCCTACCGATTGCGCTACGCGGCCCGGCGATTATGCAGAAATAAAAAATATCTTTAATTATCACCAAATACTCCCTCTTATCTAGAGCTCAGAACAGCTTCAGCTGAAGTTCACTTTAAAAATACTATTAAAAATACTATAATATGACAAAGTTTACGCCGCTGACAAAACCTGAAAAGCAAAATGTATGGTTCGCTTCTGCTAGCTGCAGGTGAGATGAAAAGCAGTATCTGACCACTTCCCATTTGTCATCTCTCTACAACAGCTCATTTTTGCCTTTCCAAGGGCAGTAGTTGAACAAACGTTGCAGTATAAGTTGAACTTACAATGGAAGTTTTAGGTTTTGCTTTATCTGATTCTCCGTGTTTCTTGTTGACGACCTCCTCAAGTTTGTCCTCATCCCAGTCCTCCATTGTCTCTATAAATAGAACAAGAAGTGTTAGTGTTTACTGTAACTACCCTAAAATTTCGGATAACCGTAAGTCAGACAATTATTGTTGGAAAATTCGCAGAAAGTGGATTTACACGCGTTAATGCATCCAAATAATGCTTAATAAATTGCAAGCCCTGTAGATCCTGATCAAACTGCTTCTTCAGGAGCAGTTTGATCTGGGTCTACAGTGTTTGCTCAGACCGGTCTGTCCAAATATTTAGGGCCATTACAAATAATAACAAACAGTTTAGTGAATATTAATTTTGATGCAAAAACTGCATTAGAGCACATAGACTTTTTGTGCTGTACATAAAAGGCTGCATAAGCAAAACAGGATCAAAACAAATACATTCTTTTGTTTACTTCTTTCATTTACTTATATCTCTATAATGTTCAGCTTAACGCAGCATCACACCTTTTTGCTTTCGGGGAAGTTTTATTGTATGATCTATATGACTAACATGTGTGTATATCCATATTAACCTTAGCTGGTGCCGTTACCGTTCTAAGCAAAAGAACACACACTTTACCCAAACCTTGCTAGGGGTTGGATGAAGGAAGTGACTGATAGACAAACACACAGATGAATGGATAGATGCCTAAAATAATTAACTGTCTTAAAATTGGAACAAATTGTTTTTACAATGCAGTAATGCAGCTAAAGGATGCAAATGGAATGACAAACAGTGCAGACCCTGATCAGACTGCTCCCAATGGAGCAGTCTGATCTGGGTCTGGTCTGTTTGCTCAGACCTATCTGCCCCAGTACTCAGAATTTTTTACAGTACCTCTCAACATACTCTTGTTTTTAATGAGCAGGACTCAAAGAATACACCCATCCATTCATATTTACAAGTGCTGCATGCTGCAGGATGAGCTACGTTTTAGAATTTTCCCAATATAAATTATCAAACTCAACATAACATTTGACACCTTTGATGATACAGGACGGGTAACACTTTTAAGAAGATTCCAGATCGTAACTGTGCCCTCTTGAGTGTACACAAGGTTTTTCAAAGATTTGACCCCACAAGACTCAGATTCAAATTTGGCCTAGATTTTATATAAATAAACATTCTGACAAAGTTTCATGAAGATTGGATCATAACTGTGCCCTCTAGAGTGTGCATAAGGTTTTTCTAAGATCTGACCCAGTGACCTAGTTTTTGACCCCACATGACCCAGTTTCAAAGACGGTCTAGATTTCATTTAGATAAACATTCTGACAAAGTTTCATGATGATTGGATCATAACTGTGCCCTCTGTGTCATTCTAAGATTTATTTCTATTTTTAGCTCTGGCGGCCATTTTGTTCAGCGGAATGGAACCGTTTTAGCAATTTTTGTTCAGAGTCATGAGTAAAACATTTCTGTGAAATTTTTTTGAAACCGAGCCATTGGCTTCAGAGAAGATGATGTTTAAAGCTTTTTTCTATTTTTAGCTCTGGTGGCCATATTGTTCAGCGGAGCAGAACCGTTTGAGCAATTTTGGCAGAGGGTCTCCTAAGGAACATTTCTGTGAAATTATTTCAAAATCGGCCCAGCAATTTTGGAGGTCGTTTAAAGGTTTTTCTATTTTTAGCTCTGGCGGCCATATTGTTCAGCAGAGAGGAACCGTTTGAGCAATTTTAGTAGAGGGTCTCCTAAAGGACATTTTTGTGAAATTATTTCAAAATCTGCCCAGCAGATTTGGCGGAGAAGTCGTTTAAAGGTTTTTCTATTTTTAGCTCTGGCGGCCATATTGTTCAGCGGAGCGGAACCGTTTGAGCAATTTTGGTAGAGGGTCTCCTGAGGAACATTTCTGTGAAACTATTTCAAAATCGGCCCAGCAGTTCTGGAGGAGAAGTCGCTTAAAGGTTTTCTATTTTTTGCTCTGGCGGCCATATTGTTCAGCAGAGCGGAACCATTTGAGCAATTTTGGTAGAGAGTCCCCCAAGGAACATTTCTGTGAAATTATTTCAAAATCCGTCAAGCAGTTTTGGAGAAGAAGTCGTTTAAAGCAAAAGTTGACGACTGACGCACGACCGACAAAGACCGATCACAATACCTCACCTTGAGCACTTCATGCTCAGGTGAGCTAAAAACTCACCATCTTCCCCTCGTACATCTTCGTACAAGTTTCTCTTTTCACCTTTCCGTGAGACATTCAGATCATGAGAAAATTTACACTTTGCACCTTTGCCACATTGTCCCTGTTTAAAGAATGCACAAACCACTGACTTTGGGTCAACGCCTGAAAAATAAATTATACTATTTATTTGGATACAAAATGGTATTTTACCATCTCTAGAGTAACCCCAAATATCTATATCACTCTCATGAAATTCTGCTTTGAGATAGATTTTTTTCCTTCTAAAACAATCCAATAAATCTAGATCCAGCTTATAAGATGCATCCAGAATTTTGGCCTTTTTTTTTTTTTTTTTTTTTGAGGGAAAACAACACAAAAGATCTCATACCGAATAAATATGGTATACTGGTCTATATGATTCAAAATTTTGCAAGCAAAACACATGTATCTGTATTATTTTCAAATCACTCCCATTTCATATAATCTTGTTTTTCAATATCTCATCTGATTTGAACCCGTGAGGCAATTCTAGAGAGATTGGTAACAACATATGTTTTTATACAAATTTGACACAGATTGTCCCTACTTAACATCAAATACTCTTTTTTATCTAGAGACAAGACCTTGATATTTGGGACAGTATAATAAGGGGAAACCCTGCCTTACAATCAAATAAGAAAGATATTTTGCTTTCTCATATTCAACATGTTCAGTGATTTTTTTACAAATCTCCTTCTTTGAGTCCCAGGACTCACAAGACCTAAAATCTTTGCATCCCAAGCTCAAGGGTTTGCATCTTTACTGGGATGCAAAAGCAATATTTTCTCTGCATCCCAAACTTAAAGGGCTTCAAAGGACAAGCCCTATAAGTAAAAAATAACCAACGTCAAGCTCCTGTGGTCACAGGAATAAAATAAATCACCTGTTGTCTCATTGTCAGACAGCGTATTGGATTTGGAGACATCCGTTGTCATTTCGGATTCGAAGTTTGATCGGTCGCATCATGATCTGCAACATCTGGCCTTGCGTGTTTTTCTTGCCCAAGAAGACCAAATAATGTTTGCTGCTTTGAATCAAGTTTGATCTTTTTCTTGTTTTTCGGGAGGCATGCTTACTTATTGACCCGGTGTATTAATAAAAGTTTGCACTTAGGTAAAAGACATCACCTTGGTCGATAATACTATGTTCCTCCGGTACTGGACAACTACTATTGATTATTGGTATTACAGGTAGACTACGGTATTTAGCGGGAGTAGGAAAGACTATGGTACTGTTTTTTACCAGTAATATAACAATCTGCTAATGCACCGTTGCTATATTCTTAAAACGAAAGTAGTTTTGTAAATGAAGCCGAAATCGGAAGTTGGACTACCGATCGGCTATTTTTATGCGTCCCGGAACGCAGCCAAGGAAATATTTTGCGTCCTCTGGGAAAATTATGCGTCTAAGACGCAGGACGCAGGGGTAAAAAAATCACTGCATGTTAAAATATAGTTACATTATCAGTGCAAAGCTTTCTTCAAACCTATCCAACAAGTACCCGACCAAGATGTTGTTTACATACCAATAACTACATTGAGTCACGAGGCAAATTTTCCATTTGCATATTTTCCATTTGCATCACTGTGTATGTATACAGACTCTATTCTGGTTTGATTCTAAATGTGGAGCCGACCCGATCTTCCGTCTTTTTTTAATCACAAATTGGTAAATTGTGTTATCAAAAATCCATTTGTGAATAAATTATTATTAAATATGGATTTAAATTGCTATTTGAAACTGAAAATATTTCTTTGTAGGCAGGACTTCAAGTCGAAGCGAGGTTTTGAAACGTTGTGACAGCTGTTCCATCAGTTGTTCTTATTCACTGGCATAAAAGACTTTAAATTAAAGCTATCTTTGCTGCATTTCGATCCTTTTTTTCTTAAAGCTATTTCAGAGGAAACTAGAAAAGCAATATAAAATATAAGGTATAAACATTGCTTTTTAACATTTACTGAAGCATAAACTATATTGGATCACAAGCAAAGTATACATAAACCCCTTCCAGGTTCACTTACATGTGCTTTGCTCATGACCCAATGTGCAACCTAGTTTGTACTTCAGTAAATGTTAAAAAATAACGTTCATTCCTAAAATATTACCTTTTCCAACTGTCTGTTGTACTGGTTTAAATAATTGATTCAATTCGTCTGTCTCCTTTTTCTTTGCATCTTTGGGTTTATTCAGCTCTTCCAACTATTTAAAAGACAGAAAATATCAGCTGATGCAAAATGTCAAACAGAGCTCTAGATAAGAGGGAGTATTTGATGATAATTTAGGACAATTTTTCTTATTTCTCATCGAAACCATATGTTGTGACCCCTCATCTGAACCATCTCGTCGAGACGGTCAAATGAGGGGTCACAACATGTGTTTTTATGAAAAATTAACAAAAATTATCCCTAATTATCACCAAATACTCCCTCTTATCTAGAGCTCTGAATGTCAAATACAAAACAAAATTTCATTCGATATTGCAATATCACAAGTGAGACAGCAACGTTAACCCCTTTATTCGACCAGTGGACTTTTCCATCCTTATCATTTGGAAGAGTCCATTTCTAGTTTTTGAGGTTTTAATCTTTTCTACTTTTATTGTATTAGCGAAGAAATTACTGTGAGCAAACAGTGTTGACCCTGATCAGACACTGCCTCCTGTGCCATCTGATTTGGGTATTTGCGTATGTCCCCTAAATGGGCTTCAAGTCTAAAAAGGGTTAAATCTTAAAGGTGTCCAGGTAACACCTACAGTGTCCGTCATCTGTTTTTTTTTTCATCAGGAACCATTTTTGTCACTTCCTTTTTAATTCCTTCGACAAAGAAGCCCTACAGAAATGGGGTCAATTAGAAAAAAAACCTTTACTTTAGATGCTGATCCCATTTAGAACGAAGACGCAGAAAAAATGGTGGAGTTACATTCAATGATCGAATGCTGTCTTTTAAAACCATTTTTTCCCTTTCATCATATGATGATTATTAGAGGGTTTTTAGCACTCAGAGCTCTAGATAAGAGGGAGTATTTGATGATAATTAAGGATAATTTTTCTTATTTCTCAGCGAAAGCATACATTGTGGCCCCTCATCTGAACCGTCTCATCGAGATGGTTCAGATTAGGGGTCACAACATATATTTTTCATGCAGAATTAACTTAAATTATCCCTTATTATCACCAAATACTCCCTCTTATCTTGAGCTCAGAGCACCTTTGATAAGTGAACCAGAATGCCTGTTAATTCTCCTTAAAAATGCCTTATCATTGAGGCAATTAATACAATAGGGATAAAACATGTGAGCCACAACACAAGAAAACCAACAAAGTGGTTGTGCGCCAAGCGCAGACTCAGATCAGCCTGGGCATCTGCCCAGTCCAATCAGACTCTTTGCTGTGCATTTAAAGGGTAGCTAAAGGTCTAAGGTACCTCCATGCGGACAGCGGAGACTTTGATCAGACTGGGCGGATGCCCAGGCTGATTTGCATCTTCCCTGGCTGCACATGCCACTTAGTTGGTTTTCTCGTGTTGGGGCTCATGTTATTTAAGCAGAGCTCTAGTTAAGCAGGGGTAACAGGAATACTTTGAAGATAATTTTTCTTATTTCTGAATGAAAACATACCTTGGGACTTCTCATTAGAATCAACTCGGCGCGACGGTTCTAATGAGGGGTCACAATGTATGTTTTTTTATGGAAAAATAATGACAATTATATCATATAAATTATCCCTGTTACCCCTTCTTATCTGGTGCATTGTGTCAAACAAAGCTCTAGATAAGAGGGTAATTTGATGATTTGGTTGGTTGGTTGATTTGATGCTTAACGTCCACGGTAAACAACTAAGGTCATGTCGGGACGGCCAGTTAACCTAACCACACTATTCCTGGGCAGGCTTAGACCTCCTAAGCGGTTAACCAGTACTAAGTGCACATACTTTCGCCAGTAACTGACAACTGCCCTTCTTGAATCAGCGGAAGGAGAAACGAAAGTATGTGGCCAGACCGGGATTCGAACCCAGGACCTCTGACTTACGAGTCAGGTGCCCTACCGATTGCGCTACCCGGCCCGGCACAATTTGATGATAACTGAGGGATAATTTTTTCTATTTCTCATTGAAACCATATGTTGTGACCCCTCATCTGAACCGTCTCGATGTGTTTTTATGCAGAATTAACAATAATTATCCCTAATTATCACCAAACATACCTTGGTTTTAGTTCCAGCATTTTTCACTTGATGGGTGACAGTTTTGATAAACTTCTGTTGTTTACTTCCTTTCTTGTTCTTTAACCCAAATGTCTTGTCCTGAAAAAAAAAAACAGTATGAAGTGACCACATACACTATTGTATGAAGGTTCCAGGCTCGGATCAAGACCCAAGGTTGGCCGGGAAATACCGGTGGCGGGAATTCCCAGCGGTAATTACCGGTAATTCCCGTCCTGGGAAATACTCTAAATTTGGCCAAAGTGGGAAATACTGGGAAATAAGAAATTTTAGAGCTGTTTTTCCTAAACTGTTCTATTATATTTCTATTAATTTGAGTTGGTAGCACATATTTGTTACCATTTCTATACATATCATGCAAATAAGGTTATAGATTTCAGGACTGGTCACTACCAGAGGACACAGCAGATGATTCTTGGTTGTTTCAAAGGTTCTAATTTCAAAGAAAACTACCTTTAAAAATTCTGAATTACAAAAACAAGACTGTAAAATCCCTTATTTTATCACTTAACAGTGTTTCAACACTGTGTTTCTAAACACAAGATCTTTTTATCATTTAGTTCTTATACAAAGGTATATACTAAACTAAGCTGCAGTTTATTTAAAACCTATTTCCCTGGTTTATCACAACTAAAGATCATAGCTTTCTGCAGGTTAGTTTAACATAATCTTAAGTTTGATCATACCAAAATATGAAAGAACCCTGTGAAAGTTTTCAAACTTCACAACTATTTCACACAAGAAAGTGTGTGTACCATACTCCAGTTTCTTGCATGTATCTCTGAGTTTGTCACCTGATTAATAAAAACATTGATGGGTGGACATTGTGGTCTAATGGTTACCTGATGAAGTCCTGTAATGTCTTCTTTTCCCCCCCGAAGGCTTCTCAAGAGAATGTCTTATTGCTTAACTATGCTTCCTATTGTAAGTAATGACCAAACACCACTGAAGGTGTGAAAAATAATAGATTGTTTTAATTCAACAGACAGGTGGCAATTACTGTAGGTACTTTTAATCTAAGTGTGTTATAACAACATCAATACTAAGACAGAGACAACTGTACATGCAGACTCATCTTCACACAGTTTGTATAAGAAAATAATTTGACTGCATATGCATATCTAGACAATATTTTATCTGTATTTTTGTTTAATGATTTAATAAAAGGCTGATAAATTATGCTTTGCTTTGCATAGTTGCATGGCTGTTACAAAACATATTTAAAATTTTCTAGATAGAAGGGACCAATTTCCCAGTAAATCCCGGGAATTACCAGTATTTCCCGGGAATTACCAGTATTTCCCGCCGTCCTGGGAAATATGAGTATTTCCCGCCTTTTTGCCAACCTTGTCAAGACCACCACGTACTGGTGGGGCTCTGGATAACTGGTGGGGCTGAGAGGTGCCGTGATGTATATGTATGTGAGTGTGGAGGGGAGGGGAGGGAGGTTGAAAATATATAACATGATGAGGGATCAATTTGATAAGATTTTTTGACAATGTCTTTTTTTGCTTTGAAATATATGTTGTGGATATCTCATGGAAATAGCCTTGCCGAGGCGATTCTAATGAGATGTCACAACATATATTTTAATATAACCACACAAGCCCAGAGGCCAAATGCTCCTAATTTTTGTCTGGGGCCACCAGAAATCTCCAAAATATGACCTTTAGTGGCCCAAATTTATCTTTCTGGCAATACTAAATGAATGGGAACTTTAGATATTGGATAATTTGGGCCACTGAAAGTTAGGCCTGTTAAGATTTTGGGCCACCACATTAGTCTTACCAGTTTCCAGCACTGCAGAGGTTATGACCTTTTCATGCATTTATCAGGTGTAATGAATAGATTTATGATGAGAACTTAGTTTTACTCAACTTTTAAAATTGCTAAAAATAAAACATTTAAAAGTTGTCAAAATGATCAAAAGTTACAGACCATATAACTTTAATAAAAAAATTTGATTTGGCCTGTAATGAACGGCATACGGTCCATCAAATTACCCCAAACCACCCAAAACCGCCAATAAAAACACCCCAAACCACCAAAATCAAATCACTCCAAACCAAATTTGGTATTTTGCAGGAACTCACACTGCTGAGAAATGTTTGCTCATGCTAAAAATATTTGTAATTTATGATAATTAACTTGGTGACCGAAAAGCGTAGACTATAATCAAATAAAGTTACCTTACCGTTGTTGATCGTTTGTTCTGTGTTTTACTCTTATGCATTAGATTTATGATAATTAATTTACATTAGCAGCTATAGGGATGAATTGTCATTACCCATATGTAGGCATACATGTATTTGTAAGTCGTGCTGACAGAAAATGTCACAAATTTGGACATGTAAAAAGTAAACTACTAGCAGGTACAGAAAATATCAATAAACTGCTGAGCGTAGGTTTAAAGAATATACACATTCGTTACTTAGTACCAGCATTTGCCGGCGAAAATCTGCGAAACGAGCATTTTTATGAATGACAAACATATTTTCATTCCATTGCTGAAAAGGAGCACTTTTGCATCCTTTCTCTGCTTCGTATCGATATTGTTGAAATCTGCATGGGATCTTTGCCAGCATGCTACAGACATAAATACAAACTCCTGTGCCTGTTATTACAGTTACAACAGTAACCTTTACTGATGGGCTACCGAATTTGAACAACACAACAAATATTGCACCCTGTTAGGTATTTAGGGCACGGGCATTTAATCCTTTTTACTAGCCGACGGGTAAGTAGATTCCACAAAATGGACGTTTCAGAAAAAAATTATGACACGAAAATTCAGCATACAGGAGATTCTAAATACTTTCCGGGAGAGCAGGAGATGGGCTCCATTTACGGGAGACTCCCTGATGATCCGGGTGACGTTACATGTATGCACCTAGCTACCTTTCTCAGATTCCATTCCAACTGAATGAAAGTATTAACACGAGCAAATACCAGTGCTGGAAACGGCAAGTGGCCAAATGCGCCTAATTTTTGTTTTGGGCCACCAGAAATCTCCAAAATATGACCTTTAGTGGTCCAATTCTATCTTTCTGGCAATACTAAATGAATGGGAACTTAAGTATTGGATATGTAGTGGTTGCGCATTAATGAACGGCGTAGGCCAGCAGGAACGGCTTACCGTCGGACTGAAAGAAACGAGTAAGCCGCGCTCTAGTCGACAGACTGGCGCGAAGTATACACGTGGGTGACTCGTGGGCTCTGGACAGATGATTCTGGCGGTTAGAAGACAGAAGTAATGCGGGCTTAAAGGTAAGAACAACCCTGCATTTACTATATTGGTGGCAGCGTACTCGAACCCATTCCCGACATGCTTTTTATAGCGGCAATCGCTGTGAAAATGCTGTCCAAATCTGCCACGGCAAACAAGTTCTAGCTTTCGCCAAAGATCAAATTAGCTGCAGAACGACAACATGCAAGCTGAAAAGAAATTGTTAGCTTGTCTCGACTAAACCTTGAACTTCAATTCCGAAGTGGAGGGGGAGAGCGGACAAAGCAGGCAGAATGTAGATTTCAGGTTTGAAGTGGCATCTGAAAGCCAGGAAAAAGAAGGTTGCAGCTCTGAAATTTGATGGGCATTAAAGGAAAGCAGAAGCAGAGGGCAGTTAAAGGCACAAGGCAGACAGTTTAACACAGCGAGAATACTACAAGCTCGTGGCTACTGTGTAGTAGGACAATTCCTGTTGCACTTTTAGCTAGCAAAGAGTCTGCAGCTACGTGTAACTACGTTGATTTCTGATGGGTTCCAGAAACAAAGGTCTACATGCAGAAGACACTTCTAGCAATGTATAACCACAAAGAGGTTTGGTCTTAAATCTGCGAGTCAAAGGGCCATGAACTTTCAGCAAGACGACAGGGATGGCTTGGTTATGGGCATGAGACAATATACTCAGGGTGTGCATTGCAGGCGAAGTTGGGCGATAACTTCGCCTTGGGCTCAAAACTTCACCCTGGGTTTCCCGAAAAGCAAAGTTCGAGTCGCCCTGTTTTTCTGGGTCGTAAGATCAATAATTCGTCAAAATGACTAGCGCCAGTACATCAAATTTCAGCGCCAATTAACAAAGCCCCCTGCAGGGTTCTCACTTGAATTTTAAAAATAGGAGTCCGGGACTCCTCCTTTTCCAATAATAGGAGTCCCATCTGAAAAGTAGGAGTCCCATCCTGAAAAATTGGAGTCCCATATGTTTTAACATAAATTTTAGCCTATTAATAATCTTATTTAGCTAGTTTAATTTGTCATTTGATATTGTCCCTGAGGGATACAAAAGATGAAAAGGGCCTGAACAGGACTGGACGGGGAAAGGGCAATGCTTATGTGATTGGACATCAAAAGATTATGTTATAGAAATGTAAAAAGATATGACATTGACAATTATTCGATAAATATTTCATTTTAAGTCAAAGGTATTAATTTACTTTTCCCTTCAAGGCTTCAGCAGAAGTGTAACATGTAATAGCTACAGTTAAGTACTATTCAGTGATGCCCAGTCCACTGCAACATTGCTTTCAGTAATAATTACAACTTATCTCAACCATCCCCCGCCCATCGGCGCACCTTACCCCACTCGCTGACATCAAACGCAGAAATCCGTTTACATGCAGATCTATTTTGCCTTTTTTAATTTGAGACACAGACTGATTGTTTGTTTATGTCCAAATCGAGTTTGATTTACACTTGAATGAATGCATACCTGCCGTTAAATCTTCCTTAGTTTATTGAATTATACATTAACAGCGAATATCTCCGCATATCTGTATCAATAAGTGTCTGTTTAGAACTCGCGGATTTCCCCAAAGCGTTATTTATAGATCTGTACTGGTACTCGTTCAGCACGTGGTGCGCGAGATATGGCGGGAAACAGATTAAAAACGGCGGGAAAGAATTTTAAAGTGCAAGAACCGAAGATCTAAAAAGTCACCGGTTTCCGGGAATTGCAACAACTGGCCTTGCTAAAATATAGTATAATTACCTCTGACGGCCACTTCTAGCAACTTGAAATTACCGATTACATTTTCCAAGTTAAAAAAAACCTGATTTAACATACTTGTGTAGCGCCCATCAAGCACAGCGCACGAGCATACTACAAACAGTCGGGAAATAGAAAACGTGCCTTAAAAAAGTCTCATACTTCGGCAGGCTAGATCTACCTGACAATCAAAATTTTCTCGTAAAAGATTCTCTGTTATGAGACGGCAGTTGCCCCTCTCGGGCTCTCATCCCATTGGCGAGAGTAATATATTATAATTTTAATTTGCTGACACAGCCACGGTAAAAGTCGCACCTTCTGTCAATTAATGCCAAGCGGTACTTCTAAAGATGTAAACTGACCAATCATGCGAAGCGGTAGATCTAAGACAAAGATACCGTGTTGACCAACTTTGTTTATATTGATCAAAAGATCGCCGGTTATAAGCGATTAAGAAAGTAATACTGACACGTGCCCTAATACCGTAGTGGGGATTAAGAAGGTGTGAAATTCCAGGTAAATAACAGGTAGCATTTACGACGATTTTATTGATTATCGGTTCAGATTAATAACTCCTCTATAGTTCTGTCAAAGGTGTCAGCAGCGTGTGTCTTCTTCACAACTTGTGAAAACTGACATTTTAGGAGATTTTAAAGGAGTACAGCCGGAAAAATACCGCGTCCGCGGGAATCCTCGGAAGGCAATTATTGGCGTCCGGGTCGGAATTTACGCGTCCAGGGACGCCGAATTCAGCGTCCCCGAGATCCCTGCCCTTTCATTGATCAGCGTTAATCCCATCACCGACCCTGATTGAGCTTTGATCTCAATAGGTGTTGCCGACATCAAGTCGGTAAAATTAACACCACGGCAAAGCCAACGGTAGTACAGTTAATCCACTAAGTGACAAGTGAAAGAGCTTTGAACCCGCTACATTTTGCCGACTTAATCTATCCATCTACTTTAGCGGCAGGTGTAAAGCGCATTCTGATCATGGTCTTTATTGATTTCTTACGTTATGGTATAAATTTTATTATCTTTCAACTAGGGCGATAACGAGCAGAGTAGATATGACAAGACAGTACTCACTTAGGCAGGCTTATAATGATCGTCGCATTCTTCGAAGTTCAGAATGTTAATGCTGGCCGTGTAGACAAGTGCAGTACAGCGCATCAGGTTATGATCTACATCGTTGTTCATAGAGTTTTATAATTGCGAAAGTTCTGCGAACAGTGTAACCCCGACACCGGGATGCACTTTTCGCGAATGCATTACCCGAGACTTACTCATTCTCGTTGAATCGTAGTCTACGTTGTTGTCACATATTCAGTATCGTTTTGGGGATGAACCGGCAAATGAACAATCTCATGTTTCAAAATAAAAGACATGCAAAAATTGGCGACCAGTGCTAGTTACGCATTTAGATCAATGCAAACGCGATTACCGAGCGTAAAACCGGTAGTGTAACGGTTAAAGACAGTAACCATTGCACGTAAATAGGTCAGACACGTTTGTCTAATCCCACTTGTTGATTTCAGCTTTAGATCAAAAGACGCCGCCTCTGACACGTGCAACTCAATGTGTCAGATTGAACCGAGAGACGGGAGAAGGTATCTTAACCCAGACATATGCTGATAACAAAGACTCGTATCAGCCAGCGCAAAATTGTAATGCGATTGGTGTTTCCTGACCACTAATAAGGTCTTTGTGAAATGAGCATCACCGTTACCCTTTGATAAGCGAATACTTTCGAAGAAGCTTATCAGTCTGCACTCTTCGCATGTTCCATAAGATACATTTTATGTGGTGCGGGTCATGAGTTCACAGGACTTCCCATGCACCGACTGTCCGCTGTGACTTAAAATATTTTCTATATGTCGGGTAAAATAAGACCTTACGCCATCAGAAAATGAAGTTAATCAGAGTCTTCCTTTAATAGACTGTTCATCGAGTTAGCTTTCATCAGACTTTGCAAGTGCACATGCTAATCTGCGTCGTATGCACACGCAGTTAAGTACCTTTTAAAAGTAGCCTTCGGAGTGGTGACATCGCTTCCACGCCTTTGGCATTGTGGGTGTGCAAACGTCAAAACCAGCCTGCGCAGTTTTGTCCTAATGGTCAGATTTTGTTCAATATACAACTAGACTGCGCTATGTACGGTGCTGGTGTATAATTAACTTGAGAAAACTCAGACCGGCATTGAGCCCACGACCGAAATCGCGACTTCTGATCAAAGTTTTTTTTCTGTAGAAACAAGCTATGGATCGGCGGAAGTTATATAATAGAGGAACAAGACTCGGATCAGCCTGCGTATCCACGCTATCAGAATCTTGTCTTTTCGCATCAATATCTATGGATGCTGAGAAATATCTAGCCAAGACATACACTCTGAACAGTCTCTGCAGATGCGCAAGCTGTCGGAGACTTTCATTGGTACACGCTGATCGTAAGCGAACTTCAAAGACACCGCTAGACACTGATATCGATCGATGGCACGTGCAGATTTGTACAGGTGTGTCAGGAAGAAAGATACTTGGTGCGTATTCAAAGAAAACTGACATAGATCAGCCTGCAAGTCCACGCAGTCTTATCGGAGTCTTCTGTGCTCACATTAAACGTACATGAAAGAACAACGATCAGTCTGTGCTGATGTGGAAATTTATTACGAATTGGGCCGGGAACAAAGTTACTGACAAGGTCATAGCTTGCGTTTTAACTCCGATAGGACCTGAAAAAATTACAAACGTCCCACTTCGCCTGGTTTCTTTAGAAGTCGCTCGGCTTCAGCTGGAAGGCTACTTGATGTCGCTCGTTTTCTGGGGCCCAGTGCATACCCTGATACTGTTTTACAAGGATCTGAGGGAGAGCTTCCATGGGTCTCTGCTGTGATTGCAGTGCATGGTTTTGTAAGTGGATCAGATCTGAAGACAAGTATCGAGAAATGGACCCAGTTTTATTTCAAAGCAGAAGGAGCTGTCTTAGAGCTGAAGTTATTGGTAGTGCAGTCATGAGCCATGCGGATGAGATGCTAGAAGTAGGCCATGTTAGCGTCAGAATCAGAAATTCCACAAGAGAGCCAGAGTCATCTGATGCGCCAGATAATGGAGAGTTATGCTATCACAATGGTAGCGTCTCTCAGGCATAGGTGGAGGGTATGCTATCGCAATGGTAGTGTCTCTCAGGCGACCGGAAACTACTGCGCCATGAGAAGAGTTGCTTTTGATGGTTTTGCATAGTTCTAGAGCTACCTGCAGAGCGAGCTGCTTGCACTGGGACTGACCATTTGAGCCTGATTTGGTTTATAGGGTTAAACGCTATGGTGTTGAAGAAACTGCGTAAGGGCTGATAGCCAGTGGGGAGCCTTTACCCGGGAGGTTGTCGACTCAGTTCTGTTGATGTTGCGGATATACTTCTGGTGTTGGGGGAGGGATGCACACCACTGGGACGCCAGAGGCGGGACGGCAGTCATGGTGAGCTGGGGGGCCCATTGGTTTACATGATCTCCTGAATGTGAAACAGAATCTAGAAGGGCAGCAGTCATATCATAGGATCAGCGGAGACTAAGTGTCTGGCAGAATAACCAGGTTGGACAGAATGGCAAGCCAGTTCTGTTTGTAATGGTGAAGCCTGTATGGTACGCAGCTGGTCACAAAGAAAGCCGAAAACAGAACATGACTGGGTGAAACCAGTTAATCGTCGGAAGATGCAAGGCTGGTGGTAGGTTCTGTGCAAAATAGATGCAGTAACTGTGAGATGGACTTGCGATGCAGCAGTGAATCAATGGTAATAGTTTCCAGATTAGAATGCAGGACAAGACTGATAGTCAAGGATTGAGGTCAGTGTTCTATGGCTGTTGACAATGCTGGGAAATGGCTACGAGCTCAACAGCATGACAGAAATACTGGAAGTATGATGTCGGTGCACTTTTGTGTTCTACGGGTGTTGGCAACGCTTGGAAACGGCTACGAGCTCAACAACATGACAGAAATACTGAAGGTACTATGTCGGTGCACTACCGGAAGTACTTGAGTCTAATCCAGTGGATGTCCTGTAGCAAATGATCAGCCGCAAAGAGTTAAAAAAGGTGTTGCTGTGTGAAGCCTTTGGAACAGGTGATTGTACAGTCTTATTGGTACCACAGAAGATGTCAGGAATTTGAGAGGGCGATATAGGGTCTTTAAAGATTCCTATGGGCTATGTAACTTCGCGATACATAGAAAAAGATTGACAGGCATTGCTGCTGATGTAGTAAAAGTGGGGTCCCTATAAAACTAGAAGCGGAACCAAAACGAAACGAAACGCAACGAAAGGCAATGAAACGAAACAAAACTCAACGGAAAGAAACGCAACGAAGCGAAATAGAAATAAAACAAAATGGAGCAAAATCTGAAAAATACCATGAAAGTATCACAATAGAACAGCACCACCTATTAATGCAAAAGGAAGGCTAAAAAAGCCCCATGTTTATCCCTATACATTGCTATATGAAGTTACTGGGTATTTGTTAGATCAAATACATTAACTTTTAAACAGATACTTGGCTGAATTGTTGCGCATAAAAATAATTGTTGGGGACCGAGGCAAGAACACTATTTCAGGAACCTGGGTCATATGTATGGAGCTGGTAGCCCGAAAAATGTCGAAAAGCTCATACGACGCTCCACAACAACAAAAAAAAAAGTAAAAATAAATATTAATTATCTTTAAATAACAATCAAAAACTATAAAGATAATAAAGAAAATGCCCAGACCAAAACACCCTAAGACCAAATGAGGCCCCAAAATCATATGTCAGTTTATCAAATTAAACAATTCAGCCAAGTATCTGTTTAAAAGTTAATGTATTTGATCTAACAAATACCCAGTAACTTGGTAACTTCATATAGCAATTTAAAGGGATAAACATGGGGCTTTTTTAGTCTTCCTTTTGCATTAATATGTGGTGCTGTTCTATTGTGATACTTTCATAGTATTTTTCAGATTTTGCTCCATTTCGTTTTATTTCTATTTCATTTTGTTGCGTTTTGTTTCGTTTCGTTGCGTTTCGGTTCCGTTTCTAGTTTTATAGGGACCCAGTAAAAGTGATGTTGAGGACATCAGAAAAGGCTGTGGCAATGAGCGAGTCAATAGTATTAGAACAGTTGCAACAGCGTCTGGGGAGTGCCCTCAAATTGCTGACGGTGCTGTGGGATCCATGACAGATGTGGGCAGCAACTGGAGCCAGGGACATTACAGCAAGAAAAGAGACTGTTGTAGCGCAGGCCTGCATGGTTTAGGTTCTGTAGGTTTGTGCAGTAGCAGACCAGAATAAATGGACGTCCTTCAAGGTTGGGCGGTAAATTCCACCCCGGTATTTACTAGGGATGGGTAATGCCACTAAAAACCGTATCGCGATATATCACGATACACTGGTTCGTATCGGGATACGTATCACGATATATCATGACTTCTTTTTAAGTATGTACTTCCATGTTACATGCTTTTACTGTGTTGTTTGCTTCTGTCTTTTATTAAATGATTGTAATAAAAATGAACATCCCATTCTTTACCTGTTTATTTGAACACCAAAACAAATTATAACCAGCTCATGTACTTTATTAAAATGCAACTGTTACTGGTCTGCGATCTCATTTTTAACTAATTGACTTACTTACTGACGTGACCCTGGTGACCATGCATCTGGTGCATGACTTCTTTATTTGTTATTCTGCCCTGACCCAGTTTTGCCCCAAGGCGAGAATGAAAAAAGCATGCAGATTTTCGACACCAGTTGTCATCAAAGATCAAAAGAAATTGACACGTGTCTGAAGTCTAGGTGAATTATTTTATCGGTGACATGAAAAGGAAATACACTAAATAATCGGACAGTAATTGCTGGGCAAATGTTGTAGACCCAGATCAGACAGCGCATTGGAGCAGTTTGATCAGGATCTGCAGTGTAGTATGTCAACAAAATAATGAAACTTCCCGTAAGTGAAAATGTGATATACACACAAAAAAAATATTCCAAAAGATGTTCGAATATTTACGTAAGTTATGAATGGGAATATGTGTCAAAATGATCATACCGTTGGAGTGATAGGATCAATTGGATACTGACAAAAGGATTAAACTGGACACTATTATCTACAATCACGGTAATTTTTGTTTACATCTTCTTTGTGGGTGATAATTACGGAGACAAAAGACAAAAGAGGAAGCGAGCCTCTGGCAAAAGTAAACAATCAAAACCTGTGTTTAAAGACTATTGCCTTTAATTGACTTTACTACCTAGATCCGTTTTATAAAAAAAAAGAATATTTGGGGCAAAATACTAACAAAATGAAAAGGAAATTGTTAATTAAAAGCATATAAAACGTTTTCACGAGAATGTCCGGAAACACCCGAAATTTACCGAGCGTACCGGTATGGCCAAAACGTATCGTGATTCGTATCGTTGGAATTTTGAATCACGATTTACCGGTATACCGGTAATATCGCGCACCCGTAGTATTTACCACTGGAATTTACCGGTATTTACCGGTCTGGAAAATACTCCCAAAGTGGAAAATACTGGCAAATACTGGTCGATTGAACTTATTCACCTTTAAATCTTGCTAAAACCAAAACCAAGTTAACTTAAAATAATACATATTCAAAACTAAATGACTTTATGTTGTTTTTGTCAATTTTTGTATTCAATATATGAGTTTATCATGATAAAGAATAAAATGTTTCTCAAAGTGGATTTAAGACAAAAAATTTGACAAATTCACAAGTATGAACAGTATCTTGATTCCAATTTATTATTTGTCTTTAAACTCAACAGCATAAATTACAGGTAAGAAATTACAGGTAAATTCACCTCTGCACCTGGCCAGTCACCTGTGACACCCAATTTGCAAGACAATGTCTAAATTGTTAAAACAACAAGTTCCAAGACAATGTTTACTTAAGTGGGCAGAGTATTGCTTGGGGCAAGGCTGTCAGAATGGTTATCTGTTTTATACAAAAGTTAGACAATTAGTCAAGGTGAAGTACATAGAGGTGTTATAGGTATAGCTTGAGCTACATGTATAGTATGGCGTCAACTCTTGAATACACTTATAGCAGTCAGATAATAATTTGTCATAACCGCTGAGCCACTTGGGGAACGTTGTTACCAGAATTGAAACAGAACAGAACAGACTTGTCATAATCAGTCCTTAAGCTGAACCATCACACATCTTTACCAAACAACTGTTCACCATTAAGCCAAAAGATCCTATATTGACCAAGACAACAAGACCAGTGCCAGATGTAGTGCCAAAGCTCCACAACTCCATACCCACAGAGAGAAATGTCCAGCTATGAAATAGGCTATTTCTTTTCCTAAAACAAAGTTCAAAACTTCACTGACTAGATAAACTATTTAATAGATAAGTTGATACAATTGTTAAACTTCAGTATAAATATTAAGTCAGTTGACCAGTATAATTGAAATTCCCCTATGGATTTTAATAGGTTATTGTATAAATTCCAGGCTGGTCAATTCAATCAACCAGTATTTGCCGGTATTTTCCAGTATTTGCCGGTATTTACCGGTAAATACCGCCGGCATGGAAAATACTCATATTTGCCGGCATTTTGCCAACCTTGACGTCCTTCCTCTTTTCCAGCATTGGAGAAGGGGGAGAAATGGTGGAGTTTCCCTTTCTAGCATTCCAGGGAGGGTAACATGGAGCAGCACCCCATGGAGAGAACCTTCCTGGCATCAGGGAGGAGAGAGAGATACCCCTTTGAGGGGGTGTCTTTAAATTTTTGGAGGCCAGAGTGAAGATCTAGAGAAGACGAGCCATGGATGATCAGGCGACTGGCTGCACTCCTTTTGAATAAAATGGGGGAGATTGTAGTGGTTGCGCATTAATGAACGGCGTAGGCCAGCAGGAAAGGCTTACCGTCGGACTGAAAGAAACGAGTAAGCCGCACTCTGGGCGACAGACTGGCACGAAGTACACATGTGGGTGACTCTAGGCTCTGGATAGATGATTCTGGCGGTTAGAAGACAGAAGTAATGCAGGCTTAAATGTAAGAACAACCCTGCATTTACTTTAGATATTTTGGGCCACTGAAAGTTGAATCTGTTTATCTTTTGGGCCACCACATAAAACTTGTGAGTTTCAAGCACTGAAATAGGATGGTTTCGTAGAGTATTTTCCAGGGTACTCGGACAAAACGGACCATGGACAAAACGGACCAGACAAAACGGACCACGGTTAGGACAAAACGGACCACGTTTCAGGACAAAACGGACCACATTTCAGGACAAAACGGACCACGTTTCAGGACAAACCAGACCATTTATTGGTGTCAGTTAAAAGATTATGGAGTATGTATTTGCCAAAGACAATGTTAAATGGTCACAATCGTTTGACTACAGTTTATGATCTCAACTATCTTTGGTTGTCGCAACTATCTAATTAATTTAATGGTAAGATCTTCGTCTTTAAAGCATGCAAATTTCTTTATTAGTGTTGCAACTAAATTAAAACATACTTTCTCAAGATTAACGGAAGGTCTGAACGTGGTCCGTTTTGACCAGGACGTGGTCCGTTTTGTCCCAAGCATGGTCCGTTATGTCCGTGGTCCGTTTTGTCTGTGATGTCCCTAATTCTTTTCCAGCGCCTGTAGGGCGAAAAGTGCTTCTGGCTTTTTTCAACCACAGTACAGGCTTCTAACATCTTGATCAGATGTGATCTATCTGGGGTTAAAAAAATGAACAAAAAAATAAAAAAAGAACGAAAATTTTCAGCAGTGGATACGAAGACAAAAATATTTATTTTAAGCTAAGATGATACCAAACCTCAATGATCTTCTCCTTCTTCTTCTGTTCTGTCTTCTTGGAAGGCTCAGTAGGTTTCTTTTTCGGTGGCATTCCGCATCAGACTGCCGAATTGCACAAGAATGAAGTGTGTTGAAAATTATGGCGGAGCTTGGTTCTTACTTCTCTCGGTAGTATACTAAATTTTGCAATCTGTAGCGCCGAAAACCAGTGAAAAGATAGAAAGCCAGTGTCCAAAGTTTCGTATCTGATTCTTTTAACTAGCTCGTGAACGATGCTACCAATTGAAGGCATTCGTGACAGATCGGGTCCTACTAAATGGTACTCGGACAAAACGGACCATGGACAAAACGGACCAGACAAAACGGACCATGGTTAGAACAAACCGGACCACGTTTCAGGACACAACGGACCACGTTTCAGGATCAGATGGACCACGCCAGAAGACAAACCAGACAACTAATAGGTGCCAATTAAAAGATCAAAGAGTATACTAAAGACAAGGTTAAAGGTAGGTTCCTGTACTTTGGAATGCTTCATAATTTCGATGGTCGTTCATCCAAGTTGTTGGAAAGCACGTATAAAAGGGAATGAATAAGTTTAACTAAAAAGTGTAAATCAAAATATATTAGAAAAGTTGTTTTGCAAGGGATTTCCTAACTCTGCTTCGCACACCAGTTAGTGCTATTTTTAGTTCGCGCCAGAAATAGATAACGTGGCTGACGTCATGCTGCATTGCATTTTGGGATAGTTTTAACCCATCTGCCATGCCAGGACCTCTAGGAGAACTCACGGCAAGGGAAAATTGACCTTTGGAGAATGGCATCAGAAATCGCCCACTTATAGACATAATAAACATAGTTATTTTTAGAACTGGAATTCCAACAAAAGAAAATAAACCAAAAGGGAAACGACTATTTTCTTCAACATCTGACGAGTTTCTCAGTAGCGGTTACAAGAAATACCGGAATACACTTAATTACCGGAATATACCAAAATACACCGGAATATACCGGAATCTACCGGAATATACCAAAATACACATTTTTATTTACCGAAATACACTATAATATTACCAGCATAAATGTAATATTATCCCAAAATATGTCTTAGTAACAGCTGCATGTAAAAACCGGCAAGTGAATGACCCATACAAAGACCCTAACCAGCTTGCAATCTGCACAGTGATACCTATCCAAGGCCCATACCCTGGTCCATTTATTCTTACTACAGATGCAAAAAAAGCAATATCTGAGCTGGAATCGTTTTTATTTATCTATTCTACCAATCTATAAGTTAATTTGATAATAAAAATGTTTATTTTGGTGTATTCCGGTATATTCCGGTAATAAGGTGTATTCCGGTAATTCTAGTAACCCCTCAGTAGCAACAAATTCAGAAAAATATGAGAATTCAATACTGCTCAGAAAAAGACGAAATTATTTTGTGGACATACTTGTTATCGCTGGTCCAGGAACCTACCTTTAAATGGTCACAATTATTTGACTACTGTTCATGATCTCAACTACCTTTGATCGTCGCAACTATCTAATTAATTTAATACGTTGATAAAGGGGTATTTTTTTTATCTTTTAGCATGTAAATTGCTTTAGAAGTGTTGCAAATAAAAAGAAACGTGCTTTCTCAAGGTTAACGGAAGGTCTGAACGTGGTCCGTTTTGTTCTTAAACGTCGGCCGTTTTGCCCTGAACGTGGTCCGTTTCGTCCTGAACGTGGTCCGTTTTGTCCCGAGCGTGGTCCGTTTTGTCCGTGGTCCGTTTTGTCCATGGTCCGTTATGTCCCTAATTCCTACTAAATGTTCCACTGCAGTTTCCTCCTTCTAAGGACTACCCCATGATGTGAGTAAACTCATTCGTC
>OZ022514.1:28663989-29026311 GCA_963989385.1 Ctena decussata | reverse complement strand
TTTGAACAACTTGGTAAAGAACGACAAGGCAATGCTACGTACCAAATTTCAAGCATCTGAGCCAAGTGGTTCTGAAGAAGAAGATTTTTGAATACTATTCCATGTATTTCTATGGTTAAAACCCTGGACCCCCTGGGGCGGGACCATTTTAGACCCTAGGCAATGCTACATACAAAATTCCAAGCATCCGCACCAAGTGGTTCTGGAGAAGAAGATTTTTAAATATATTTTTATTTCAAACCCAAGAATCCCCGCCGTAGGGCCATTTTGGACCACAGGGTCACTATTTAACAAAACTTGGGAGAGGTCTACTAGACAATGCTTCATACAAAATATCAAAGTCCTAGGCCTGGTGGTTCCAGAGAAGATGTCATTTAAAGTCAGTTGTTGACGACGGACGACGGACGTTGGTTTGTTATACCTAAAGATTGTATTAATATTTTAGTCTTTCAAGCGCAATTAGAATGGTAATTTATTTTATGCAGATTATAAGTTAATGCAACCAATGATAAGCAAAGAGATCAAATTGGACAGTACTTTGTAAAAAAAAAAAAAAATAAATAAAAAAAAAGAAAAAGAAAAAAAAGAAGAAGTCAAACAAAAAGAAAATGAGAAAATAAGTAAGGACGAAAAACTTTCCGATATGTAAAAGAAAAAAAAAGTATACAAAAAAAAAAAAAAAAAAAAAAAAAAAAAACGTTCCACACCAAAAATACAAATTCACTGTGTTTGAAAAAGATGATCTAGAATGATTCTTAATAAAGTTTGATACTGGTACCTCCGTAACTATATATAAGAAATATATAAACATATGACAATTCTCTCTCTCTCTCTCTCTCTCTCTCTCTCTCTCTCTCTCTGGAAGAGATCGTGAGACTGTTTCAAATAAAATCGATTGCGATAACAATCACGTGCGAAGATCATCACATAATTGCGAAATCTAATTTTAATTTCCTTAACAGCTCATGATTTTTGTTAATTTGTATCAATTGTTTTTAACTTGTCTTTGAATTCAAACTATGATATATTTACGAATAATACCCATAATTTAAATATGATAATATAATGTCTGACGAAATTTAGCACAAGAAAATTGTTTGGAAATTGTAAAATGACGAGGGAGTTTATCTTTTAACTGTTACTAGTAATCGCTGTAGCCAAAGAGTGCATTGGATAATGGTTGGATGGATGCCTTGCGATTTATGTCCTTTTCAACATTATTTCAGGACGATGGAAGAGTGATTATGAAAGGCTCACGGTGTGCAATGGATTCCCGTTACGATTGGAAAGATTTCCGCTTGCTGGAATCGAACTCGAAACCACTAGATCACAAGGACAGCGCTTAACCCGCTGAGCTACAGGGGCTCCTCGAAGAAACTGAAAGACGGCGATAAGTCCACTTATCGGCTTCGCGTGAAAAAGTACCATGTCACATGTACAAATTGCGAACACTCAGATAGGCCTGTGCAGCCGCGCAGTCTTACTAGACCCTTCCATCTTCGCAAAAACAGTCTGATTTATGAAGCAGGGTAAACTCTGGTCAGTCTGAATTGATGCGCTTTAGCATGTTTAGCATGTCCAGCTTTGGGTGTGAAAGCCACGTTCGAACTAGCTTCCCAAACTATGTGCTCTACGGCAAAGTCGAAATAAAATATTCCAGAAAATTATTGTCAAAAGTTTTCTAAAAAGTATTATCATTTAATTTCATAGCGACTTAAGATAGACAGATAGATCCTCTGAAACGACTTTAGCCCAACAAGCAATGTCGACATAATCAATGTTGTTAGAATGCGTGGCCTGATCCATCTGCTTGTATTTGACTCTATGAGCAATAAACTAACTAAACATATTGTTCGATCGAATTATAATAATCCTCGGTAGCAAATTGTGTTGGTGGGAGTTTATTCACCGCAGAAATGCATCGAAGCCAGAACATATGTTTTCTGAGACCAAATAAATAAATAATAATAATAAAAAAATGTTTACATACCTATCGGCCCAAATTTTAGATACCTAACCAGTTCGTTTATTTTATTGTTTCATTATTTATTTTTTATTCATTTTTTTTTCAAAAATTAATTCATGACGATGATTTCTGCGTGATTATATAGGATTACAAAACAACTATTTCGACCCGTGTGCAATTTACATATGAAACAAGTTATCTGGCATTGGTTTCCACAAGAAGTGCGATCGATTCCATATCAGGTTAGGTCAGTTGCATTATTATCCACATGTCGCGGATAAGTGAGATAACTGGTTGTTGCAGACTGTTTCAGCACATGGTCGTCCGCTTACCAGGGTCCGAAAAGTCTTGGGTCCGAAACGTCCCTGGGTCCGAAACGTCTTGGGTCCGAAAAGGTATGGGTCCGAAACATCCCAAATATTTGGGTCCGAAACGTCTTGGGTCCGAAACGTCCGGCTACCATGACGGACAGTGATCCCGAGTGACAGATTTTTCTATCCACACCTCATACTCATGATATACTGAGGGAAATAAATTTAGCAAGTTTTTACAAATCAGCGTATAGTTTCGACTAAAAGTTGGAAATTGTATAATTGTTTCTGCTGGTTAAGGTATCATTTTGGGTACCAGAAACCCCAAAATAGTAGTAATTCAATTGTGAACAAGGACACAGTGTTGTGTGCTAAAACATTGTTACCATGATAAACGTAAATGTGCTTATGACGCCGTCAAAATCCGCATTCACAAAGCAATTGAGACTGAGCAAATGTCACCGTTAACGAAATGTTCCAAAATCTTGAACCACACAGCAATGGCGTGGCCTCTAAATGACCAGAACACTTTCAAGCAATTTGTTGCTGTAAAATGGCGCTATTCCCGCAGATTTAACCACACCAGGTTCGACAATTACGCCATTCTGACGTCAGTTTTTTAAAACCATCAAAGATCCTTTTGACATCAGCAGTATTGAACTTAAATGGCTGTATTCTAAGACCTCACTCACCTGCGAGTGACTCAATTTTATAGCCAGGGGGAGGATTATCCCATTGAGATTTGAGCAATATTAAGGATAAGCTCAATGAGTGTAGCTGGAGTGACGTTCTAGAATACAGGGGAAAGTTTCTCTTCTCTAAGTGCGCATAAGGGTCATTGCATATCCACAGATTTTGTCAATTTCGGTCATAACGTAAACTTGACGCCTCTATTCAAATAATGAAAGGTTCTGGTCTTTGCATTAAAACAAATGGATTACCTGGGGTAATCTTTTTGTATGATAGTGTTCCCCAAATTGACAGTAATAAAGCGCAAAAAGAATCAACTCGAAACGTCAATTGATAATGTTTAAACTGGCGGTTGAATTTTTCGGCAAGTTAACGTCAAACTAACGTGCCCAATTGCCGGCTTCTTATGCGTTTATTTGCAGACCCATTTACGGTTTTTTGTTCCAGGTCCCAGTTAAAACCTTTGAAAAACTTTTTGACAGTTTTCTTTGTTTGATTGTTTCTAAGCCCACGCAAAGAGTGAATTCATTTAAAGTGATGTCAATCGTGCCTTAAGTCACCTTTTTCGTCCAAGTTTGATGTAATCGCAGTCTCCTGACTTAAACTAACTATATGCGATAAACAACCTTTGAATACCATCCCTAAATAAATTCACAACCCTTTGGAAAAATTGCTAAATTTATTTCTCTCAGTATATAGATACTTTTCCTTGCACACCACGTATTGTTTTAACAACTTGTTGAAATTTTAGTGCTTGAGAGGTTTCTATTAGATTTTGAAAGATGTTGCCGCTTTCGACGATAGCCATTCGGTTCTTTACGTTAACATCTGGCGTGCATAAACTGACATTTTTTGCCGTCTTCGTGACGTCATCATCTAAAAAAGCAACGTCATGATATTTCATCTATTATGGCCTCTTATGTCTTCCCTCTTCTTTAGATAAATCTACCTCGTATCAACCAGCATCATACATGCTTGATAATGGTTCACTTAAACCTACGTCTTCTGCAACGTCATTATCTTCTCTTGCTAGACCTGTTGCTGTGTTTTCTTTACTAATCACAACGAATCACCTGAACTTGTTTACCACAATTTACTTTGTACTAGAAACAGAGAGTTTATCAAGATCCTGATATAGTAAGCTTTGAAGAGCATCCAACTTTCTTAAATGGGAAATGGACGTAGACTGTGTCTCCAACCTCAAATGTTTCAAAAGATGGGCTTCCATCGTGTTACCTTTCAAGCCTTTCCATACTCTCTGAAGTACTTTGTCTTACTTTCGCGAGCGCCATTTCGAGATTTTCTGGCATTTTCCAGACCCACACACTCTTGGGAATGGTCGTTATTGCTGGCGGCGTTTCATACAATATGTCTAAAGGGCTGGTTGTAAATGCTCAATCCAGTTGGTGTGGTTTTTGTTTACAAAAGCATTTAGCATAGCCGTCAGTGTTTTGTTAAAACTAGAAGCCGAACAGACTCAACGGCGTCATAACTCAGCCTACGTCCAATCAGCTGTAGAGAACCATGGTTTATTTTGACGCCACTTAGTGGCGTTTTACGTCGCGTGAACCGATGTAGTTATTGAAGTATAAACTACAGTACGTTCTAATGGTTTACCATAGGACTTTCCAATAAGTGCACTGAGAATGTAAATATTTACATGTATTTACATCGGAGCTCTCTTGGTCTTTAGTGGTTCTTTTCGCGTAGCACAGATGTCACATCCGCCCACATATGCTTTCACATCATTCTGAAATCCAGGCCAGTAATAGCTTTGACTTATTTTACTTATTGTGTTCTCTATGCCAAGATGACCCGAGGGTTTGATATCATGTTAGTATTTCAAAACTACCCAGCGGTGACTTTGACGGATTATTCCCTGCCAGTTTACTTCATTGGTGCCAAAAAACTCCCATCGTCTCACAAAAACTTCATTCTTTACAGTTAATCTTTCCCACTGAGATAGCGTTAAGCCCATGAGGATTTTTTCCTTTAACAATCATTGTTAAAATGCCTATCATTAGGATCAATAGCAATCAGTGTATCTTTACCTACACACCCAAGTCACTCACTACAACAGTTGGATGGTTGGTTGATTTGATGCTTAACGTCCACGGTAAACAACTAAGGTCATGTCGGGACGGTCAGTTAACCTAACCACACTATTCCTGGGCAGGCTTAGACCTCCTAAGCGGTTAACCAGTACTAAGTGCACATACTTTCGCCAGTAACTGACAACTACCCTTCTTGAATCAGCGGAAGGAGAAACGAAAGTATGTGGCCAGACCGGGATTCGAACCCAGGACCTCTGACTTACGAGTCAGGTGCCCTACCGATTGCGCTATCCGGCCCGGCTCACTATAACAGTAGAATCCGGTACATTACAGGTACTAACTATAACTGAATACTGACCAATTTCCTTAAGTCTATCATTTTCACACATTGCGGTTCATGAAAAGTTGTTACAATCAGATAACCTTTATAGTGTGCCATACTAGAGGCCGTGTGGTCAAGAGACAACAGTCCTGGCTATTGAAATGTTTACTGGATCAGAGATATCAGATATCAGAGATCAGAGACCCGGTGGGTTGGGATTCAGACTCTATGATATCCCCTACATAAAGCTATATATTAGTTGGTTGGGGCCGGATGTTGTCTGTTTCTTGGCCCACCGGGGTTCAACTAGTGGTCTTCTTTTGCTCCAGTGTTCCAGTGGTGCTGCTGACGCCCCGGGGATTTCCAGGTGTCTCAACACGTTTTGGCTGTCGAGTCCTCATCCTTGCTTCATCACAGTCTTTTCTTTATTTTGATTGTTGCCCGTGATGACTCTCTGATGAGTTAGGGAACCTCCATACGAACCGAACTACCAACTAATTGTGTGCACCGCGGCAGAGGGTGAGGGTGAAGGTTTGGGCCCAGTTAAATCGGCTTAAACCCCCAAGTAGTTATTACTGACCGTCCCAAGGCGGTACTTTCGTTGCGGTTGCATTTGTTTTATGTTCGGCGCTGTTTAATTTATTGTCCCCCGCCTTTTCGAAGAAAAGCGGAGGGACATAGTTTTCGGCATTCCGTCCTTCCGTCCGTCCGTCCTTCCGTCCTTGTTTCCGTCCTTCCGTCCCCCTAATGTAGTAGGTACCTTGTGTGCGCAACTCCTCCTACAGTTTTATGCCGATTCTTTCGAAACTTTACAGATGTTTTTGTCATGGTCTGAAGATACGCATGTGGTTTGGATATAATCCTGAGATTATTTTTTGTTACTTTTTCCACAAGTTGAACTTAGTAATTTTTTAGGCATTTTTACTATCAAAGTGACTAGATAGTGGGTACCTTGTGTGCGCAACTCCTCCAACAGTTTTATGCTGATGCCTTTGAAACTTCACAGGTGTTTTGATCATGGTCTGAAGATACGCATGTGGTTTGGATATATTCCTGAGATTATTTTTTGTCACTTTTTTCCACAAGTTGAACTTAGTAATTTTTTAGGCGTTTTTACTATCATAGTGACTAGATAGTAAGTACCTTGTGTGCGCAACTCCTCATACAGTTTTATGCCGATGCCTTTTAAACTTCACAGGTGTTTTGGTCATGGTCTGAAGATACGCATGTGGTTTGGATATAATCCTGAGATTTTTTTTTGTCACTTTTGTCACAAGTTGAACTTAGTAATTTTTTAGGCGTTTTTACTATCATAGTGACTAGACAGTGGGTACCTTGTGTGCGCAACTCCTCATACAGTTTTATGCCGATTCCTTTGAAACTTCACAGGTGTTTTGATCATTGTCTGAAGATATGCATGTGGTTTGGATATAATCCTGAAATTATTTTTTATTACTTTTTTCGCAAATTGAACTTAGCCATTTTTTATACATTTTTACTATCAAAGTGAATAGATAGTTGGTACCTTGTGTGTGCAACTCCTCCTACAGTTTTATGCCAATTCCTTTGAAACTTCACAGGCGTTTTGATCATGGTCTGAAGATATGCATGTGGTTTGGATATAATCCTGAAATTATTTTTTTATTACTTTTTTCACATTTTTAACTTAGACGCTTTTCCAGCTCAAACACTTAAGTGTATATACAGTGGAGACCTAGTTTCCAAGGCGGGGGACATAAATTCGTCGAATTTGCTTGTTATGTTCTCATTTTAACCCTTCTATTATAAAAATAGAAAATAGGTAAAAATAGTTGTTAAATGTTTTTCGTATAATTTGCTTAGTCTTTTGTAACCCTTCTATTGGTCTAAAGTAAAGATAGCTGAGTTGCCACCTATTTGGGAAAGAGCTGTTGACTCGGCTTATCACTTGTAATTTATTGTTTGTTGGGATGTCTTTTTCAATCTTTCCCTTTGATGTTGGGGATAGGGTTTGGAATCTAATTCAGTCAGTTCCTGAAGTGTAGTTACTCTTTAAATTTTAAGATGTGAAGTTTAATGTCATTTGTACTTACAGCTGCTATTTGATCATTGATTATAGTGATGTCAAGAGTCCCTTGAGAGAAGGTCAAACATGAAAAAAACTTATCTTGTGAGAATACCTTCACTGATTTATTGTTCCAAACACTTAGCAATACAACATCCCTACTTGTTACCGCTATACATCTGATCATGCATGTCTCCTTGTCTTGCTTCATTCTAATACCTAAAGATGTAATTTCGTTGACACTGATTTGAGAAATCTCACTCCGTTTTGATCAAATTTTGTGACTTCCTATTTGCTTCCCTTGAGAACGAAGGCTTTCTGAAATGGGGTCTACTCTTAAAAAAAGAAAGTTGTTCTTTCATGGTTGACCCCTGAAGAGAAGAGAGACAAAGTCAAATTGGCATGGTTTATTTTCTCTAAAAATACGCATTCACATTATGCTAGCTGGAAACAGTCTTTAAAATCTTTGTTTTGATAGGCTATGTAAAGGAAATCAGAGTAACTACAATATGCTATTTCGGTTGGAATGACACGAAGATTTCTGGTTGGCAACAGAATACGACTTTTCTCAAAATCAGGTGAAAAGATATATATTGCATCAGTGCGATAGTAACAAACATAAACATTTCCATCGCCATCAGAGGTAAGCCCATGTGTTTTATTTCCTTTTACATCAATTGTCTTGATAAAATGCCAATCATTAGGATCAATAAGAGTCAGTGTATTTTTACCACCTTTACTCAAGTCACTCACTATAGCAGTTGGTGTATCATTACGGGTACTCACTATAAATGATAATATGGTCTGTTAAATAATTGTTTTCCTTTGTCATCAACTGATACTTACCATTTTCCTTTACCATATAAGTCTATCATTTTCACATATTGCGGTTCATAAAACTTTGTTACAATCAGATAACCTTTATAGTGTGCCATCCTAGAAGCCGTGTGGTCTAGAGATACCGTCTTGGCTATTGAAATGTTTACTGGGTCAAAGATATTCAAGATGTGAAGTTTATTGTCATCTGTTCCAACAACAGCTGTTTGATCGCTGATTACACTGATGCTAAGAGGCATATCAGAGTAGTTAAAGCGTGCGAGAAAATTATTTTCTTATGAAAATGCCTTCACTGATTTATTGTTTCAATAACCTACTAATAAAACACCCTCATCGGTAAAGTTAAACGTCTGGCCATGCATTTTCTTTTTCTTACATCATTTTTATGACATTTGGTTGACACTGACTTTAGAAATATCACTCCGTTTTGATCAAATTTCATGCCTTCCTATTCGCTTTCCTTGAGAGCGAAGGATTTTTCAGTAGGGTCTAATCTTACAGGATCTTTCAAGGATGATCTCAGAGACGAAAGGAGACAAAAATGAAAATGGCGTGGTTGTTTCCCTTTAAAAATATGCATTCACTTTAAGCTAGCAGGAGAAAGTCTATAAAATCCTTGTTTTGATAAGCTATGTAGAGTACATCAGAGATACTACCGTATACTATTTCAGTTGGACAGCCTCGAAGATTTTTACTTGGCAACAGAATACAACTTTTCTCAAAGTCAGGTGAAAAGACACATGCCGCATCAGTGCGGTAGTAACAAACATAAGCATTGCCATCGTCATCAGAGGTAAACCCATGTGGATTTTTCCTTTAACATCAATTGTCTTGATAAAATGCTATCATTAGGATCAACAAGAGTCAGTGTATCTATACCACCTTTACCCAAGTCACTCACTAAAACAGTTGATGTACCATTATGGGTAACGCATGTAACACAGAGCTTTGAGGTATAATAACAGGTCTTGGGGTAAAACGTTAGCCAATTGGTCAGTTTCTCCAGACTCCTTTACAACCTTATCTAGTTATATTAACGCAGACCGGTCAGTCAGGAGTGTGACAAGTCATTAAGATGATATAAGCTGGCTGTTTTATAGCATCCGCTTATAAGTAATTACGAAAGACCTCCTACAGTTCAATTCAGTGCTTCACGGAGTAGAGTGTCTAAAATGGTTCTCAAAACAAAATACAAAACAAAAAAAAGGAAATATCTATATAAAAATAGAAATATCCTGCTTTGTTTCGGAAGCAAAATACAGTTTCTGGTGATACACAGACTGAAAATTATTAATGTTGTGGCAGAAGGCAATAAAACTCACGGCGGGGTAAGTATCTTGGTGTAATAGTGGGAGTTAATGAGCCTAGAGAAATTGCTGGCTAACAGTAAAGCCTTTGATCTCCTTGACAAATGAAATAAGACTGCCCCGACCTAAAGCTATATATTTTAGTTGGTTGGGACCGGAGCCTTTTTGTCTGTTGCTTGGTCCACCGGGGCATAACTGGTGACCTTCTTTTGCTTCAGATTTCCAGTGGGGTTGTTTGGCAGGCCAGGGATCTCCACCTGTCAGACGGCCCGTTGTATCTGTTGAGTCCTCGTCTTTGCTTCTTCATGGTGTTGAAATTTGATTTATTTGTTTACCGTGATGATTCATTGACGAGTTAGAGGGTTATCATGCGAACCGAACAATCAACTAAATGTTTTGTACCACTTCAGAAACTGAGGGTGAGGTTGGGCCTGTAAAATCGATTTAAGCCCCCAAGTAATTCATTACTGACCGTTCCAAGGCGATAGTTCAGTTGTGGTTCTCTGTTGCCTGTTTTTGGTGTCAGACTTTCTGTGATGTTTTACCTTATGTATGTTCTTATTATTTTTGGTTCGGTTTGGGTTGCTGAGTGGCCACCTTTTGGGAACAAGCTGCTCACTCGGTTGGCCAAATGTTCTCTGTATCTTGATTATTTGTAATCTTAGTTGTTTCCAACTATGGTTTGAGGGCTTGATTTGGATTTTGATTGTTTCAGTTCCTGGTCTTTGCATACTTTTTACTTTGTTCAAAGACCAGAAATACAAAGCCTATAGAGGTACTGGGAGGCTATGTGTAATAAGCTATTGGTACTAACTGTAACTGAATACAGTCTGTTAAAGAATTGTTTTCCTATGTTACAATCAGATAACCTTTATACTGTGTCATACTAGAAGCCGTGCGATCAAGAGATACAGACCTGACTACTGAAATGTTTACTGAAATACTGGATATTTAAGATGTGAAGTTTATCGCCATTTGTTCCAACAACAGCTGTATGATCATTAATCATACTGATCCCAAAAGGAATGTCAGAGAATTTCAAGTATGAAAGTAACGTATTGTCCTCTGAAAATGTCTCCACTTATTCAATGTTCTGATTACTTACCAATATGTACAACACCCTTACTTGTTATAGCTTTACATATTGTCATGTATATCTCTTTGTCTTGCTTCAATCTTGTACAAAAAGATGACATGATTTAACTGACGCTGATTTGAGCAATGTTGTTCCGTTTAGAACAACATTTGTGATCTATTTGCTTCCGTGAAGAAAAAATAGGCCTTCCGAAATGGGATGAACTCTACAAGGAAACAGTTGCTTCCACAGGAGCAAACACTTTTCTTTATATGCTTCACATCTAATGACAAGAGAGACAAAATGAAAATGGGGTATTTTTCCCATAAAAATTCGCATTCACCTTAAGCTAGCTGGAAACAGTCTATAAAATCCTTGTTTTGATAGGCTATGTAAAGGACATCAGAGTTACTACAATATACTATTTTAGTTGGAGAGCCATGATAATTCCTGATTGGCAACAGAATACGACTTTTCTCAAGATCAGGTGAAAAGACACATATTACATTAGTGCGGTAGTAACAAACATATACATTTCCATCGTCATCAGAAGTAAGGCCAAGTGGGTATTTCCCTTTAACATCAATTGTCTTGATAAAATGCCCATCATTAGGATCAATAAGAGTCAGTGTATCTTTACCATCTTTACCCAAGTCACTGACTATAGCAGTTGGTGTATCATTACGGGTACTCACTATAACTGAATATGGTCTGTTAAACAATTGTTTTCCTTTGTCATCCACTGATACTGACCATTTTTCTTTACCATTTAAGTCTATCATTTTCACACCTTGCGGTTCATAAATATTTGTTACAATCAGATAACCTTTATACTGCGTCATACCAGAAATCTCGTTGTCAAGAGATACAGATCTGACTATTGAAATGTTTGCTGGGTCAGAGATATTCAAAATGTGAAGTTTGTTGTCATCTGTTCCAACAACAGCTGTTTGATCGTTAATTACACTGATGCCAAGAGTCGACTCAGAGAATTTCAAGTATGAGAGAAATTTATTATCCGCTGAGAATACATTCAGTGATTTGTTGTTCCAATCACTAAGCAATACAACACCCCTACTTGTTACAGCTATACAACTGGTCATGCATGTCTCCTTGTCTTGCTTCATTCGGATATTTACGGTTGATATTTTATTGACGCCGATTTGAGAAATGTCACTCCGTTTTGTACGGATCCCTGCCTTCCTTGAGAATTCCGATGTTAGTGGAAAATCCACCTCCGGTGCAGACTGAAGGTCTTCACAAGGTTGTGAAGACATTTCATCTCCCGCACAAACAGGCCTGTCATCTGTAGACTCTGCCATTCTGAAAAATTTAGTTAATAAGTCTTCTTGTACACATATAACCAAGCGTGCTAACATTTTTGCTGAAAAAATAAGAGAGATTTTGCACTGCAAAAGCTACTCATTTTTTTCGGCAAATCATTGCAGTTTTTTTATTATTTATTTATTTATTTATTTATTTTACGTATAATTCGTTTGAGAAGTTAACGTCTCGTTAACGAACGATGTCATTAGTTTTGAACAACTGGGCCCTTTTCGATTAATGCTTATAATCAGTTAAGTCCATGTCTATTTGTAATGGATTTTAGTAAGTAAGTAAGTAAGTGACTTTTTGTGATATTGAGAAAATCAAGGTTGGAAAGTAAAGGGTGCTATTCAAAATTTTTATGGAAAAAAACTGAGTTAGACTCATGCTTCTAAATGATAATAATGATAATAAAATCACAGAGACAATTTCCATACATAAACTGAAATGTTTAATTACCATAACAGGTTAAAGAAAGAGTTACTGACTGTAAATATTAATGCGCAATCCCATATTCAAACAAAATATCGATTACTGTCCTCAAATATACATATTGATTGAAATTTAGCTGGTTTCTGACACACTTTTTATCTCTTTTATCCCCTGAAAGCTAAAGGTATTCAGAATTTAATCTGGGACATTTTCATCGCGTGTATTGGTAAACTGGCTTTTCAATGACCTAATCAGTATTTTATAGATAGATCCTATTTCAAAATCTCGTTTCCATTTTTTTACGAATTATATTTGCACCAAATATTCGGCAATTAAAAAAATCAAAAGAAAATATTCAAAACCAGTAGGTATTAACACCCGGCTCCATGAAATTATCTTACATTCAGTCTAATGTTATCAGTAGGCCTAAGTAATAAATAGCAAGTACATTACCTACGTTACACAAGTCTACACGTCCGAAGATAAAACCCTTTTTTTGAGTGCTTTTTTCCCTGTTCCTCGTATATGCGCTAAGAGCACCGATAACCAAGACACACATTAACAAACAGTTCAATATCACCGTGGCTAACAGTTACACCGCCCGGACAGGACGTAACACCATATGAGCCGTGGCACGACAGAACCAACAAAATGGCATCTGCGCCCAGCGAAGACAAAGCTCAGCCTGGGCATCCGCCCAGTCTGATCAGAGTCTTTGCTGTGCGCTTAAAGGGTAACTAATAGTCTAAGCTAGCTCCATGCGGATAGCGAAGACTCTGATGAGAGTAGGCGGATGCCCAGGCTGATTTGAATCTTCGCTGGGCGCACCATGCCACTTTGCTGGTTTTGTCGTGTCGCGGCTCATATGGTGTTTTCAGGTCGGTTTATTGATCAATTTTGTTCGATTCCTTTAAGGAATGAATTTCATTTTTCTGAGGTTTATCGAAGTGTAAACTACATTGGGTCACGTGCAAAGTGAATGAACCCCGAAGGGGTTCATGTAAACTTTGGTAGTGACCCAATGTAGTTTACACTTCGATAAACATCAGAAAAATTAAGTTCATTGCTTATATTTACATTCATTTCAATCAAATCTTTCATGAAAAAGCTTACATAAGCGCTAAAATTGAAGCAGTAAAACATGTACACGCAGTTTTTCTGCTAGCAGCGGAACACCTTGAATGACGTCAAGACGTCGCCGATGTCCAATCAGACTGTAGAGAGTCATTGTTTATTTTGACGTCATTGACGTCGCGTGTCTCAATGTAATTATTGGAATGTAAACTACATTAGGTTCCAATGGTTTACTATAGGGCTTTTCAGTAAATACACCAAGAATGTAAATATTGATCAATTTTGTTCGATTCCTTAAAACAAAAACGATTCTACGACCGTTCCATCTAAGACAACGTTATTATAAAAAACTCTCTCAATTTTAACTACCAGTATCGAAAGAGCCAGTGCAACCAATTTTCAAGTATAAATGAAATGAATTCTAGCTGCATTTGCATATTCGCTACATACTGATGTACGAAAAACAAGTGTCGACCAACATTAATACGCTTATTTGGAAGGTTTAATCGGAAATCCGGCACACTGTACTGTCGTTCAGTTAAAGAGAAATTAGAAACACCAACGCAGTAGATGCGTTTCCATGGGGACTCAGGTTTTGCCTTTAAAGATAATGTTTCATATTAAATATCCTCTATAACCACGACTAGGTAAAGAAACTGCAATTTAAGATACTTAAAATGGCTACCGTGTTCTTTTTAAAATTTGAAATATATTCTATTAATTTCTAGTTAACTAGAACTAGGCTTCATTCGGCGTTATTCAAACGTGTGTGCGTGCATGCGTGTGTGTGTGTGTATGTGTGTTTCGAATGAAATGGACCAACATTCATAGCACGATCCTCAGATATGCAAATTTTAGCATGAAATACCCCATCACATCCAACGTCTACACTGGGTCACTGGGTAAGTGTGCTGTAAATGAGATAGAACAGGGTTCGTCCGCCTGTATGGTTGATAATGCACTCCCTATAGTTCGTGACGATTATCTCGCCGTACAGGCCGAACCTCAAATAGGCCCTTACTGTGTGACACTTCAGGTGGCGTAACGGTTACACGGGGTGGATATATTATATTTAACGAGGTACGTTGCGCAAAAAAGTCAATAATTGCTTTATATTTTAATTGGAGTTAGGGTAAATTCGTACAGCAGGTAATTTCGGACAGTGACATTTTATCCTTTATGTGTCAGTTGTTTAAGAAATAGATCAGCTCTAGCAGTGAATTGTTGAGTAATAATTCACTGTTTGGAGGTCAGTTGTAAAGTAGATCATATCACGAGTGCGGAGCGCGAGTGATATATCTACTTACAACTGACCGACAACCAGTGAATTATTAATCAACAATTCACTGCCAGAGCTGAACTATTTCGATTCTAACACTCAAAAACGCTGAAAAAGTATTCCTTGCCTTCAAATTCTCCCAACCTTCCTGCCAGCGCGTTCATGCTCCCGCCAATATTCTTAACTGTATCTAAGATAGATGTACGTTTTTATAGCGAATTTAGAAAGAAAAAGAGACGTTGCACCGTCTAACGTCTCAAAACGTCACAAAATTACGTCAGAACTGCCAGTGACGTCAGCAATTGGACTCACGCGCTCCGCAACAGTGAATTGTTGCAGAATAAAACACGGAAGGTTTCCATTGCTTCTATAGGCGCACTGTGTTAGAATTGGAAATTAAAACAAAAATAACTGGGCAAACAGTGAAAATCCTGATGAGACGGTCTCGTCTGGATTTTCATTGTTTGCCAGGGTATGTTCGAATTTACCCGCTGTCCGAAGTTACCCAACTCTACACTATTGACTTTTTTGCGCTGTAGATAGATCGATCGAAGTACTTATCAAATTACGTGTAACTGAAAAAATAAACATTGAATTTGCAAAATGTATGGAAATTAAATTTGTCCGTGTAACCGGAGAACTTTGCAAAAGACTATGTAATAAAAAACTTTGCTATAAGCTTTGAACATGTGACAAAGATTTTGTTGCATTGCTGCAGGTAACTTTGACGTATGATATTTGATCGTATGAACACGGCAGCAAATATTTCATTGCCAAAGTTTATGTGACAAAGATTCTATATCACCTTTTCTTTAACAAAAAATTTGGGCCGTGTAAATGCAAAATGTTTGGCATACTTTCTTTGTTAATGTTTCTGTGACCTAGAAACTTTGCTCGTGTAAACGCGGCCTTATGTGAGCTATCCTGTCTGGTAATATCTCCCAGCGGCCACATGACGTCGAAATGACGTCAGGCTGACGTCGATGCGACGTCATCACGTCGCATCGACGTCAGTACAACGTCATTTAGACGTTATTTGCCTGCTGGGCTGTTGTTATGAGCTCCAGGCTATGGTTTCCGGTGAAGTTTTTTTTAAGTGATCTGTACTGTTGGTGGCCGTTTTAATAAGGTGAGCTCATGTTGAGCTCTGCTGTTTAGTGGCAGCAGTCAGCTTAATGAACCGAATTATCTGGTAGGTGAGATATTTTACACGGTATGTAGGCAAATTTACGGACACGAAAGTATTACGTACGAGACATTGCGGGAAACTGCGCGTGCCAGGTAAACAACTTTTTTTCTGACAGTTTTTCTTAAATATCTCTGCACAAACAAAATATTTTACAGATCTGTTTTTACCATTACATTTGGCATATTTCCTTCTATCTGGAACCGTTGAGACGCTAAAGATGCACTCACCGAGTTAAGCCTGTTTTTTAGAAAACCGTGTAGATTCTTGTACTTCGTCACAAAGCAGCATGTATCGCATTTGTTCCTTTATCGTTTGCAAACCTGAACCCATCAGCGAGTGTCCTAGTAAGTGCTCTTTACAACCATGGTTAAATCAGATTTCAGCTTCATACGTTATAAGAATAAACAGCCATCTTTCACAGGAGGGGTCTACCTTTTCGCATTTACGACCATCTCAGCATTCCTTTTAAACATTTACGACCATCTGCACAACAAAACACAGATCATGACACGACTATCGACAAAAATCATATACGAAATCCTTCATGTTTGATTGTTTTGCACTTAATCGTGTCTACTCCTCAATCAAGATTTTCAGTCCAGTGATAATAGTTGTAAGATGGTCGACTAACTTTCGATTGAGATTTTATTGATAAAACGGAAGGATGGGGATTGGTAGCTAAGTATTAGGTGCTCAGCCACAACAGACACGTCCAGACTGACGTTTTGAAGTTTACCCGCCCTTAGTCGTCGCCCTTAACTTGCGTCACAACTACAATGTACTACCTGACCCCAGCCCGGCAGTGGCAAGGCGGCTGTTTGAAACTGCAGAACCGCAATATTTTCAAGCCCTCTATAAGTTTTGTGAACCCTTTGTCACTCGGCATCACAAATATGCATATCAGTATGTGAGGGGTTGCGTGAAAAGGCTTGTCCCAGCAGGAAACATTCAGACCTTATGTTGCATGTGTGCAATGCATTCTTTCTGGCATAAACAGTCAACGAACACTTGGTATATGAACATGAGTGACAAATGAGAGACTCTGAGTACTTTGCGCATGATCATGTGCGCATTTGCGACATATTTATACATGCTCATGCTTATTGCTGTGTATTACAAATGCATATTGTCATTTTTCAAAATGTGCTTGCTGTTCTCGAACCCGCCGAAAACAAGATACAACAGTATGCAAGAAGTTTATTACGAATTTTCGGCCCACATAGGAGCACCTACAGAAGGTAATAGATAGTAGAGTAACTAAATATAATCAAGGCAAGAAATTCAAATGACAGATCATAACAGGAACAGAAAGACGGACATGCACACTTATGAAATACAACTACAGTTTGAGGTGAAAGAGTATGTTACGACATGAACGAACAGTAAACTCAGACCAGCTTGCGCTACCGTGCAGTCTGATATGATCTCTTCGCATAAACTATGAGTCATGGTCAGTGCAAATGGGCAGTTACTCAGAATTTAGGTTTATCGGTACATCGCTGTATTTCAACCGTTTTACAAGGGGGAGTCACTTTGGTTAGTTTCTGTTTGCTTATCTGGACCACGAGGCCCTTCCAAAATGCATTCTAATCATTGCAAAGAGGTGTCATACCATATTATGTCCTTTTCAGCAGCATTTCAAAAGCCACTGCAGGACGATGGGTTTACCACATGATTTTCATTCGAAAAACTGGTCAGGCTTAGAATTCTAACAAACTGTCGGGTCTGTAAAAACTATAACCTTTTTAAGTTTTTGTCATAATGACTTCTTACTGACGTTGTTGCGACGTCATAGTGACGTCGTACCGATATCAATAAGACGTCATTCTAACGTCGTGTGCCCCCGGGAGGAATGATGCGAAAAAAACGACCGAGTTCTATAGTCTAACATTTTCACTGGGATAAACGTTGCAGTCGTTGTCTGTTATGAATGCCAGCGTGTAGTGTGTCCAAGTTGTATCGTGGAACACATCTTATCACGTCTTTTATAGTGTGAGAAGTTTTACAGTTCGAATTCATCCCTCGAAAAGTTGGAGAGAAGGATGAAGTAGCAAAAAATAAGGCATTAAAATGATCAGAGAACACGGCCTCTGGGTTCTCAGTAACAGAGAGAGAGCCAGAGAGAGAGAGAGAGAGAGACCAACATGAAAATATGAATGAAGTGCAGCATTACAATTGAGGGCCACGCAAGGCATCGAGCCTGGAACTCAAAATTACCATTCCTATTCTCCGCCATCGGAACTGTATCAATGCACTTGTTTAAGGTGTGTGGGTACACATCCATGTTTCTCCGTTACTGTCGCACCTGCTTAGCAAGGCGCGATATACGCGTCCGGTTTTCCGCACGTCCGTCAGTCCGTTCACATTTGTGTCGAGTTGTCAATCCTACTGTTAAAAAATTGCGTCAACCCTGGCGTTAATGATTTTTCAATTAATTTCTCCAGAACCACAGCATCCATGGTTCCCAAATTTCATATGGAGCATAATCAGACTGCGGGGCTTCGAAATGGTGAAATTCAGCCAGATCTAGAATCCAAGATGGTCATCGTTGTTAAAACTGTAAAAGCTACGAAATCAACCATTCTTCCAGAACCAACTGCTATATTTAGATCAAATTTTGCACGGAACATCAGTCCTGCCTTGGGTTTCAAAACTGTCCAATAAAAATCTGTTTCTCTTTACGAGTCCCACTATCTAAAGAATAACGGAACAGATTTTGATCAAATTTAAGCCGAATGATCCTTGAATGAAATATATTTTTTTTTCAAAAAAAAAAAAAAAAAAAAAAAAAAAAAAAAAAAGGATGGACCATCCAAGTTGGCAGTCTGCCATTACTAAACATAGCAAACACATGAAAATTGCAGTATCTCAGGAACACCTGAATGGATTTGGACCAACTTTATGTCAGAACGAACTTTGCATAAAGCAATTTTCATTTGTTGCAAACTGACCAGCCATAAGAGATAGCGAAAAATATGAAACTTTCAATATCTCAAGATCTTGCCAATGGATTTTGACAAAAGTTTTAGAATAATTTGCGTCCAGAATTGTATAATTCAGTTCTCTCAATGTTTTTACTGTGGAAGTGCAGTGCATGTGCGACAATGATATTGTTCCCATGAACAACGGACCCCTTTCAAAAAGGGTTAATTTGAGGAGCAAATTCATTTTTGATTTGATCCCTACTGAGAGGGGAAGCAGAATTTTGATGATCCGCCCTTTACAGAAGTAGCCGTTTGTTTATCTCTCTCTCTCTCTCTCTCTCTCTCTCTCTCTCTCTCTCAAACGACTTGGTTTAGAAGCTTTTTACCAGTGTGTAAAGTGGAAGGCTTTTAGTATGTATATGTAAGTCATGCCATGTAAGACTATAATGATCAATATAAGATAGTTCTTCCTCGTTTAATACGCTGGATATAAATGCAACTGCAGACACTGTGCTTTGCAAGGAGCAACCCAGGCAACCTTTGCCTTCAGACTTGCAAAACTAGAGAGACAGAAATTAAAAGATAAAATAGCTAAGATAAAGGCTACTTGTCCCATTGCCAGTGAAGTTAATATACTATCGTTTGCGCAGTGGAAAATTCGGTTAAGAGACTAAAACAGGCCTGACTCATATATTAGACAACATACGGCATACCCTCAAAGCAGTAGAATGACACAGAAAATATTACCTATATGGATTAGGCAAAAGCTTATAGTCAACAGCTGACGGTTTTTGTCGATGGTCGTGTCAAGATTTGTGTTTTGTTGCGCAGATGGTCGTAAATGTTTAAAAGGAATGCTGAGATGGTCGTAAATGCGAAAAGGTAGACCCCTCCTGTGAAAGATGGCTGTTTATTCTTGTAACGTATGAAGCTGAACTCTGAATTAACCGTGGTCGTAAGGAGCACTAAATAGGCCACTCGCTGATGGGTTCAGGTTTGCAAATGATAAAGGAACAAAGACGGTACATGCTGCTTTGTGACGAAGTACAAGAATCTACACGGTTTTCTAAAAAACAGGCTTAACTCGGTGAGTGCATCTTCAGTGTCTCAACGGTTCTAGATAATAGGAAATATGCTAAATATAATGGTAAAAACATATCTGTAAAATATTTTGTCAGTGCTGAGATATTTAAGAAAAACTGTCAGAAAAAAAGTTGTTTACCTGGCACGCGCAGTTTCCCGCAATGTCTCGTACGTAATACTTTCGTGTCCGTAAATTTGCCTACATACCGTGTTTTAAGTGTCCAAGAATATAAGCCGGCTATACACCTTTCCTATAAATCGATAAAGTCGCACACGAGTTATCTACCCGAGTAGACTGTGACGTCATCTATAGGAACATCCCATATAATTCAGTACAACTGCAAGCACACATAACATGCATAAAACAGATGTTTTGTAAATGTGAACTGCAAAAAATACATTAAAAGACCAAATTAAAGTGTAATTGCCCTGTTGTCATGTGACATTTTTTATTAATATATTTTTATTCTAATATCATATTGAGAATCCCGACAAGTTGCTCATGACCCCTTTCATCGACGCCGTGTTTTAGAACCCCGGGTATACAGTCACGTTTGTTCACTATAAATGAGCTACATTTCTATGGCACATTTTCTTTAACAAATACTTTGCTCGGTGTAAACGCAAAATGTTTGTCATACGTTCTTTGTTAACGTTTCTGTGATATAGAAACTGTGCTCGTGTAAAACGCGGCCTAATACACAATCATAGGTGTTTGTTTATTGCGGCAATGCGCGCGATTCGGTGATTACACAAAGGACACTTTGTTGTCATTTTTAGCGTGTGTCTGCTTTATAATCAGCTAATCGTTCGTTTGTATCTGTTGTAATAATGGTCGGAACATCTTCCGCGATTTTCTTTCTTTTCCTTATGTTTTGGAACCTGTACTGGTGATACATGCTCTTGATTACGGTAATTTTGGCCCGAAATTTTAGTCGGAAATCTTTTAATTTCATGTCAAAATCCCATATGCTATAAGTTATAAGGCTTATTTTCCGACAAAGAAAGAGCTAAATATAGTTTGAACAAATTAGTTGTCTTAATCTTAAGGTGGTGATAAATACCGATTTGGGGCAAAGACAAAAATCTGCATAAAACACTCAAAGTACCACTGATCTTTCCAAAACTTAGCGTATACCTTCTTTATGTTGTTTCTGACAATTCAGACTCCCAAAATGCAACATTTGTAAATGTTAAAAAGTGTTTTTATAAGGAAAGATCAAAGGGTAATTTTGTGCGCAATAATCTGAAAAAATGATATTGTTATTGAAAATATACTTGGTGCTGAGAGTTCCTTGTTGCATAATGGAGAGCGAGCTAGCAATTATTTTTTCAAACTCTTTCACACATTATCAGGCTGAGCAGATGAAAAAAGATGTGGTCTGTGTCCAAAATTTTTTGTCAAAACACACAGGTGAAACAGGTGAGACTATTTTAACAAGGTTGAACAATTTCATCTACACACCAGTGATCATGTAAGTAATGTATTATTTATACTGTAGGTGTTACATAGGTATGCTTGCCTACCCTATATTTAATAAATGCATCCAGTGTACATTACCTTGTACATGGTTGAACATTTGACAAAAAGTTACCGTTTTCATCTGGTCTACATTACAATTTGAGAAAGAGTTGGAATAGATAATTGCTAGCTCGCTCTTCATTATGCAATAACGCACCTTCATTACTACATAAATTTTCAATAGCGTTGTTAATTTGTTTGATTATTGCGCAGAAAACTACCCTTTGATCTTTCCTTATAAAAACACTTTTTAAGCAGCATGTACGTCTATTTTGTATTCTTAACTGTAAAGAACAACAAAAATAAGAAGTCTGCTAACTTTCAGGGAGATACCTTACTTTTTTATGGTTTTATGCAGATTTTTACATTTACCATAAATCACCACCTTAACCGTTGAATGTTAGTTTTGAATATACGGAAAACCGGCATTTATTTGGTTATTCTGTTCTGTTCTGTTCAATTCTCGTATCGACGTTACCCAAGTGGCTCAACGGTACGTAACCATAGTTGCACACACCTGGCGCCGGGTGTCCGTCCAATTTTTTTTTTATTTGGTTACACAATGAAAACAATAGTCTATCCTATAGATGACGTCATAGGCGTTGCAAGGGACAAAACTCGAACAGACTCTGAATTATAGGAAAGGTGTTATGACAAGCTTATCAAGAAGCACCTGCAGAAGCAGAAATTGCTTAAATTGGTGTCGAGGTCACAGGCACTCGACGAAAGGAGTTTTCAGCCTTGCTCGTCTTTCCAGCCGTTTCCTAATGGTATTGTGTATACAATACCATTAGGAAACGGCTGGTACACAATACCATTAGGAAACGGCTGGAAAGACGAGCAAGGCTGAAAAATCCTTTCGTCGAGTGCCTGTGATGTAGACAGCACAGTTATAACTGAGTGCGCCGAACTTTTAAAGTCACCTTCCAAGCGGGTACATGATGTCATAATGACGTCGTACTGACGTCATGTGCCTGCTGGGTTAAGGAAGAGCAAGATACTGGGAAATGAGGCCTTTAATCGCCATTTATTTAAGACTCTGGTCATTAATCGCTAATCGTTAAAACCACCCAGTCCCTCTTATATTAGCAGTCCCCGCCCGCCCCCCTCCCCTCCACACACACACACACACGATATAATGATAATAATAATAATAATAATAATAATAATTTAATAATAATAATGACTTCATTTATAGAGGAAGCCCGGTTGGATGTACATCCAACGTTTGGGTCCTCTTTGAATCACATGTACACAGACATTTACAAGCAATACAATAATATACATGTATAGGGTCAGAAACAGCAAATTACCGAAAAGCAGACGACAAAATTTACGTCTGCAAAAATTTAAAATATCCCTTGTCCAAGACATTTCATATTGAGAATTCAAAGACTAGAGGGCATACAGTGTAGATCTAGATGAGGCGGCTCCTGATGAGCCGCCTAATCAGGATCTACGCTGTTTGCAAATTCTGCTAACTTCGCCACTGGTGCTTAAAGAGTTAAGGAATATGGGCAGACTGCCTGAGGGATATAAGTTCTCCAGTAGAGCTAAAACAAGAAAAATCTTTAAAAAGATAATCGTCGCAGATTAAATGGAAGTGTGTTTTGTAATATGTCTCTAGTTGAAGAGTTGACAATAACATGTCTGAGTATGACTGAAGTAAGCTATGTCGGTAGGCACCCGCAACCGTAATTTTGACACCGGGTAGCGACGATGACCTATCTCAAAATTGGGCTGTCCAGTTTGAAATTCAAAAAATGGACTTCGGTCAATTTTGAAATTGACCTGATTTCAAAATAGTTACCAACATGGTGCACTGTTTATTTGTGTGTATTTAACCGAAAGTAGAATTCAAAAGTACGATGGCCCAATTGGCTCACTTTTCATTTCCATACTACTTCACAATTCCGAATTCCGAATTCTGAATTCCGAATTCTGAATTCCGAATTCCGAATTCCGAATTCTGAATCCCGAATTCTGAATTCCGAATTCCGAATTCCGAAATTCGTAGAACATACTTAACGCTTGATTATAATGAATCTTTACACTTTGTCAAACCTCTGCATGATATGGATGATTGCTAAAATATGAGCCGCGACACGAGAAAACCTGCATAGTGGTTGTGCGCCCAGCGCAGACTCAGATCAGCCTGGGCATGCGCCCATTCTGATCTACGATGGCCCAATTAGCTCACTTTTCATTTCCATACTACTTCACAATTCCGAATTCCGAATTCTGAATTCCAAAATTCGTAGAACATACTTAACGCGTTGATTATAATGACTCTTTACACTTTGACAAACCTCTGCATGATATGGATGATTGCTTAAATATGAGCCGCGACACGAGAAAACCAAAAAAGTGGTTTGACAAAGTATAAAGAGTCATTATAATCAAGCGTTAAGTATGTTCTACGAATTTCGGAATTCGGAATTCAGAATTCGTAATTCAGAATTCGGAATTGTGAAGTAGTATGGAAATGAAAAGTGAGCCAATAACATGTGCCTGTGACAGATCCTCAAATTAGGTCACCAAAACGCACTGAAATACGAGCGTAGCGTACCAGTGATGGCCGTCACGATTGCCATGCGTTGAATGATGCATTTTTCAAAACCTCGTTGTGGATTTAAACTTTGATAATATGTCATTGTAAGTCTGTGGTCTTTGTCAGAATATAATAGTTTTAACGCGTTCAGCACAGATAGAATATAAGCAACAGTCAGAAACGGACTTTAAAACTCTGACGTAGTCATTTCGTAGGCACACGCTACATTACCTCGAAAAGAAACATAAATAATGGTTACACGTGTGCTGTCATTTACAAGAACTTAGATTCTTTTTAGAACTTTTTTGCAGGCTGGTTGCAGGTTATACCTTTTTCGTCATAGGTAAACATTAATAAAGCAATTTATTCATGTTATGCCCCCGAAGGAACTTCGGGTGGCATATTAAAATCGCACCGTCCGTCCGACTGTCCGTCCGTCCGTTACAAATCGTGTCTCAGCGATAACTTTTTAACTACTGAAGCAAATTTGATGAAACTTCACAGAAAGATAAAGCATAATAAGATGGTGTGTCGCGCAAAAGACCTAGGTCCCTACGCCCAAGGTCAAGGCCACAATTGGGTCAAAGGTCAAATTGTGTCTCAAAATCGTGTCTCAGCGATAATTTTAAAACTACTGAAGCAAATTTGATGAAATTTCACAGAAAGATAAAGCACTATAAGAAGTTGTGTCGCGCGAAAGACTTAGGTCCCTACGCCCAAGGTCAAGGCCACAATTGGGTCAAAGGTCAAATTGTGTCTCAAAATCGTGTCTCAGCAATAATTTTAAACTACTGAAGCAAATTTGATGAAACTTCACAGAAAGATAGAGCATAGAAGGTGTGTCACGCACAAGACTTAAGTCCCTATGCCCAAGGCCAAGGCCACAGTTGGGTCAAAAGTCAAACTGTGTCTCAAAATTGGCTCTCAGCGATTACTTATAAACTACTGAAGCAAATTTTATGAAACTCCACAGAAAGATGAAACATAACGAGAAGTTGTGTTGCACATCACATTTGGGTTGCCAGGTTCAAGGTCATGGTCACAATTGGGGGTCAAAGGTCAAATCTTGCCTCTATGATAGCTTAAAATCTGCTGAAGCTAATGTCATCAAACTTCACAGAAAGGCAAACCATAATGAGAAGGTATGTTACACACAATATTTATGATCCCAAATCCAAGGTCAAGGTACAATCTGGGGTCAGAGGTCAAATCATGTCTCGGCAATTACTCAGAAAAGTACCATAGCAGATAAAGAAAGATAAAGCCTAAAGAGATAATTTACCATGCACAAGACATAGGTTCCCACACCCAAGGTCAAGGTCATAGCCAGAGGTCAAAGGTCAAGTCATTCATCCTCAATTACCTAAAAACTTCTGAAGTAAACTTCATTAAACTTCATGAAAAGGTATAAATATGTATGGTTCCATTGGCCGAAGTCAGGATCAAGGGCGTAGCTACCTTAACGCAAATACGCAGGTGCGTATTGAAATTTTGTCAAATTGACAAAATTTCAACACACACCTGCGTATTTTCATGCTGAAATGTTGTTAATTGGGCATGATTTTAATACTAACTGCCAACAGACAAGCAAATTCGAAATATCTTAGCGGCTTAACCCCCTAGTATTGCCCTCAATTAGTATAAAACATGATTGTGCGTCCTGTGTTATTGCCCCTAGCTACGCCCCTGAGGATCTTGATAAAATGGTAACGTAAAGAAAAGTTAAGTATAAGTTATGTAAGGTGCGACATTTAGATTCCCACACCCAATGTCAAGGACACAACACAGTTTGGTTAGTGGTTGAATTAAGTCCCCTTGAATCCCATTAAACTTCCATAGTGCATTTAAACATTAACGAAAAGTAAACCGAAATGAGAATGTATACCATGTGCAAGACTCAGGTTCTATGCCCAAGGTCAAGGTCACAACTAGGGCTCAAAGGTCAGTTTAAGAGGCCTTCAGGGGCATTTGTTACACACTGTAACATTTTTTGTTTATTTCTGTATTTAATTATGTGTGATATAACTGAAATACTATTGAAAGGACCGTAAAACTACAAGTCCATCCATCCATATTCTGGAGTGGTTTCCATGTTTCAATCCCTGACGAAAAAGAAAGGCATATTAAAAGGCGTAGAACTACCAACTGTTGAGACTTTAAACCGAGGTCCGTCTACATATGACCTATGTGTTGGTGAGGCGTTAAACCCGAGTTCACTTACTCACTCATTCAACTAAAAGTTTATCCACGGCCTCACTCCCTACTAAATGTGTTTTCCATACACTTTGCAACTTCAATTCAAATTACACGTAATTTGATAAGTACTTCGATCGATCTAGGATCGAGTCGGGTAACTTCGGACAGCGGGTAAATTCGGACATACACTGGCAAACAATGAAAATCCAGACGAGACCGACTCATCAGGATTTTCACTGTTTGCCCAGTTATTTTTGTTTTAATTCCAAACAACTGACACATTAAGGATAAACTGTCACTGACCGAAATTACCTGCTGTACAAATTTTTCCTAACTTCAATTAAAATATAAAGCAATGATTGACTTTTTTTTGCGCAACGTATCTCGTTAAAAAATATATATCCACCCCGTGTAACCGTTACGCCACCTGAAGTGTCACACAGTTAGGGCCTATTTGAGGTTCGTCGGCCTGTACGGCGAGATAATCGTCACGAACGATAGGGAGTGCATTATCAACCATACAGGCTCTCATTTACAGCACACTTTAAGCAGTGACTCAGTGTAGACGTTGGATGTGATGGGGTATCTCATGCTAAAATCTGGATATCTGAGGATCGTGCTATGAATGTTGGTCCATTTCATTCGAAACACACACACACACACGCACACACGCACGCACGTACGCACGCACGAATAACGCCGAATGAAGCCTAAGTCTAGTTAACTAGAAATTAATAGAATATATTTCAAATTTTAAAGATAACACGGTAGCTATTTTAAATATCTTAAATTGCAGTTTCTTTACCTAGTCGTGGTTATAGGGGATATTTAATATGAAACATTATCTTTAAAGGCAAAACCTGAGTCCCCATGAAAACGCATCTGGGTAATAGTCATCCCCTGGTTAAACAAGGGCTGTTACGAAACGAAAATGATGATGACCAGGTCGCTTCGTAACAGCTCTTTCTACGTTTCGTAACATTCTTGAAAACATAGTTAACCAGGTGTGATACTGCACCACTGGTCTTCAACGAGACGTGCGTCAGTATCTTTCACCAGCACCACTTGTACTTTATCAGCAGATCAAGGTGGTCTCAGAGTAAATCAATAGGTTTCTACTGCGTTGGTGTTTTAATTTCTCTTTAACTGAACGACAGTACAGTGTGCCGGATTTCCGATTAAACCTTCCAAATAAGCGTATTAATGTTGGTCGACCCTTGTGTTTCGAACATCAAAGTATGCAGCGAATATGCTAGAATGTAGCTAGAATTCATTTCAGTTATACTTGAAAATTGGTTGCACTGGCTCTTTCGATACTGGTAGTTAAAATTGGGAGAGTTTTTTTTTTGTGTTTTTTTTTTATAATAAAGTTGTTTTAGATGGTACGGTCGTAGAATCGTCTTTTTTTAAGGAATCGAACAAAATTGAGCCGCGACGCGAGAAAACCAACAATGTGGTCGTGCGTCCAGCGCAGACTCAGATCAGCCTGGGCATCCGCCCAGTCTGATCAGAGTCTTCGCTCTCCGCATGAAGGTAGCTTAGACCCTTAGCTACCCTTTGAGCGCCAAGCGGAGAGTCTTATCAGACTGGGTGGTCGCCTAGTCTGATCTGAGTCTGACCTGGGCGCACAACCACTTTATTGGTTTTCTCGTGTCGCGGCTCAAGAAGGGCAGTTGTCAGTTACTGGCGAAAGTATGTGCGCTTAGTACTGGTTAACCGCTAAGGTGGCCTAAGCCTGCCCAGGAATAGTGTGGTTAGGTTAACTGACCGTCCCGACATGACCTTAGTTGTTTACCGTGGACGTTAAGCATCAAACCAACCAACCAACCAAATCATGTCGCGGCTCAATTGATCAATAATCCGACCTGAAAACACCATATGAGCCGCAACACGACAAAACCAGCAAAGTGGCATGTGCGCCCAGCGAAGATTGAGATCAGCCTGGGCATCCGCCTAGTCTCATCAGGGTCTTCACTGTCCACATGGAGCTAGCTTAGACTATTAGCTACCCTTTAAGCGTACAGCAAAGACTCTGATCAGACTGGGCGGATGCCCAGGCTGAGCTTTGTCTTCGCTGGGCGCACATGCCATTTATTGGTTTTGTCGTGTCACGGCTTATATGGCGTTACGTCCGGTCCGGGCGGTGTAACTGTTAGACAGGGTGATATTTGTGTGTCTTGTTTATATTAGTTACGTGATCGGTGCTCTCAGCGCATTATACGAGTAGAGGAACAGGAAAAAAGGGTTTTACCTTAGGACGTGTAGACTTGTGTAACGTAGGTAATGTACTTGCTATTTATTATCTAGGCCTACTGATAACATAAGACTGAATGCAAGATTAATCCTTGGATATGGGAACCGGGTGTTAATACCTGCTGTTTTCGAATATTTTCTTTTGATTTATAATTGCCAAATATTTAGTGTACATAAAGTAGTCACCATAAAAAAAAAAAATGATGGAAACAAGGTTTTGATAGCCCTTCCATACGTTAAGAAATAGGATTTTCCTTTTCTAAATTATCGATTAGGTCATTGAAAAGCCAACGATGAAAATGTCCCAGATTAAATTCTGAATACCTAAAGCTTTCAGGGGGGAAAAGAGATAAAAAAAAATGTGTCAGAAACCAGCTGAATTTCAATCAATATGTATATTTGAAGGCAATAATCGATATTTTGTTTGTATTTGAATATAGGATTGTGCATTAATATTAACTTTTACAGTTAGTATAATTCTTTCTGCAAATCAAACATTTCAATTTATGTATGACAACTGTCTAGTCACTGTGATTTGATTATCATTTAGAAGCATGAATGTAACTCATTTTCCCCAGAAATGTTGGTCAGCACCTTTTACTTTTCACCATACATGTATCACTTAGAGACGTATATGGTTATAAGCATTAATTCAAAAGGGCCTAGTTGTTCAAAACTAATGAGGGGCCCGGATAGCGTAGTGGATAGAGCACTCGCTTTTCACCTCTGCAGCCCGGGGTCGATTCCCGGCGTCGTCATGTGAAGGGTGAGTGTTCGCGCGTTCAAGGCCGGTGGTTTTCTTCGAGTACTCCGGTTTCCTCCACCAGTATAGGACCACAAACGCGCCAACATCCGTGCCATCGAAAACATTTAAATAAGTTCGCGTGAGCTTTCAATGCTATCGATGTAAATTAAAAAGTCTACATTTACAAAACTAATGACATCGTTCGAGACGTAAAATTTAAAAACGCATTGTACGTAAAAAAGCCATGTTTTGCCGAAAAAAAATCAGTAGCTTTTGAGGTAGATTTTAACTAAATTTTTCAGAATGGCAGAGACTAAAGATGACAGGCCTGTTTGTGCAGGAGATGAAATGTCTTCACAACCTTGTGATGATCTTCAGTCTGCACCGGAGGCGGATTTTCCACTAACATCAGAATTCTCAAGAAAAGCAGGGGTCCGTACAAAACGGAATGACATTTCTCATATCGGCGTCAATAAAATATCAACCGTAAATATCCGAATGAAGCAAGACAGGGAGACATGCATGACCAGATGTATAGCTGTAACAAGTAGGGGTGTTGTATTGCTTAGTGATTGGAACAATAAATCAGTGAAGGTATTCTCGGCGGATAATAAATTTCTCTCATACTTGAAATTCTCTAAAGGGACTCTTGGCATCAGTGTAATTAACGATCAAACAGCTGTTGTTGGAACAGATGACAACAAACTTCACATTTTGAATATTTCTGACCCAGTAAACATTTCAATAGTCAGATCTGTATCTCTTGACCACGAGATTTCTAATATGACGCAGTATAAAGGTTATCTGATTGTGACAAAGTTTTTTGAACCTCAATGTGTGAAAATGATAGACTTAAATGGTAAAGAAAAATGGTCAATATCAGTTGATGACAAAGGAAAACAATTGTTTAACAACCCGTATTCAGTTATAGTGAGTACCCGTAATGATACACCAACTGTTATAGTGAGTGACTTGGGCAAAGGTGGTAAAGATACACTGACTCTTATTGATCCTAATGATGGGCATTTTATCAAAGCAATTGATGTTAAAGGAAAAAATCCACATGGCATTACCTCTGATGACGATGGAAACGTCTATGTTTGTTACTACCGCACTGATGTGATATGTGTCTTTTCACCTGATTTTGAGAAAAGTCGTATTCTGTTGCCAATCAGAAATCTTCGTGGCTCTCCAACTGAAATAGTATACTGTAGTAACTCTGATGTCCTCTACATAGCCTATCAAAACAAGGATTTTATAGACTGTTTCCAACTAGTTTAAGGTGATTGCGTATTTTTATGGGAACAATACCCCATTTTCATTTTGTCTGTTTTCTCATAAGTTGTTAACCTTATAAAGAAAAGTGTTAGCTCCTGTGGAAGCAATCTTTTTTTTAGTAGAGTTCATCCCATTTCGGAAGGCCTTTTTTCTCTGCGGAAGCAAATAGATCACAAATGTTGTTCAAAAAGGAATACCATCGCTTAAGTCAGCGCCAATTAAATGTCATCGTTTGGTATCAGATTGAAGCAAGACAAAGATATAAAACATGACGAGATGTAAAGCTATAACATTGGTAATGGAGTAACCGAGTGGAAACATCTTCAGAGGATAATAAGATACTTTCATGCTTGACCGTCTCTGGCATTCCTCTTGGCATCATTGTGATCAATGATCAAACACTTGTTGTAAGTACAGATGACGATAAACTTCACATCTTGAACACCTCTGACCAAGTAGACATTTCAATAGTCAGGTCTGAATCTCTTGACTACATGGCTTCTAGTATGACGCAGTATAAAAGTTTTCTGATTATGAACCACAAGGTGTGAAAATGATAGACTTAAATGGTAAAGAAAAATGTTCAGTATCAGTTGTTGACAAAGGAAAACAATTGATTAACAACCCGTATTCAGTTATAGTGAGTACCCGTAATGATAAAAGGTGGTAAAGATACACTGACTCTTATTGATCCAAATGATAAGCATTTTATCAAGACAATTGATGTTAAAGGAAAAAATCCACTTGGCCTTACCTCTGATGACGATGGAAATGCTTATGTTTGTTTCTACCACACTGATGTGATATGTGTCTTTTCACCTGATTTTGAGACTAGAAATGTGTCCATAGGACATGGATGCCCCCGCCTAGTGCATTGAGTAAGATGACACCTTGGTTAAGTTACTGGCACTTGTAGGATAACTAGGTTCATAGAGACAGACTTGTACAATATAAATGGCAAATCAAGAGACACGAAATATCAAAACGACCTATGCAGGACTAAGTTATAGGCCGGACACAAAAATGATTTAACTATAGCCTATACATAAAGTTTACATGCGCAGTGTGACCTCGACCTTCAAGCTAGGGGTTTGTCATGATGATCATTCATGCAATATAGTTTTGAATCCCACCATGCAGGATAAAATTATGAACAGGACATAAACATGTTTCACTGAAGCCTGTGCATAAAGTTTAAGTGCAGACTGTGACCTTGACCTTTGAGCTAACGATATGATTCTTGCATGTGACACATCAACCTGTCATGATAATTATTTATGCAAGATAATTTTGAAATCCCATCAGGACAAAGTTTCACTACAGCCTATGCACCAAGCTTAAGAGCTGACTGTGACCTTGACCTTCAAGCTAGCAGCGTGGTTTTTCCACACTACACACCATCCTGTCATGACAATCATTTGTGCAAAATAATTTTGTGATTCCACCATGCAGGACAAAGCTATGGACCAGACACGAACATATTTCATTATAGCCTGTGCACAAAGTTAAAGTGTGGACTGTAACCTTGAGCTTTAAGATAGTGACATGGTTCTTGCATGCGACACATTGTCTGGTCATGACGATTGTTTGTGCCAAATTATTTTTAAATCCAACCATGCAGTCCAAAGTTAAGGGTCGGACACGAACATATTTCATTAAAGCCTACGTACAAAGTTTATGTGCGGACTGTGACCTTGACCTCTAAGATAGCCACGTGGTTCTTGCAAGCGACACCCCAGCTTGTCATGATGATCATTTGTGCCAAATAATTTTTAAATCCCACCATGCAGTCTAAAGTTATGGGTCGGACACGAACATATTTCATTATGGCCTTTTACAAAGTTTAAGCGCGGATTGTGACCTTGACCTTTGGGATAGCGACATGGTTCTTGCACGCGACACACCGTCTTGTCATAATAATCATTTTTGCCATTTTTTTTAATCCCACCATGCAATCCAAAGTTATGGATCGGACACGATTTCGGTAACGCACAAACACACATACATACACACATACATTCATAGCATACATGGAGAGGGTAAAATCTATATATGCTCTTCCGACATTTCATGGCGGGGGGGGGGGGGGGCATAAAAGTCGTTTTCTGTTGCCAAGAAGAAATCTTCAGGGCATTCCAAATGAAATAGTATATTGTAGTAATCTGATGTCATCTACATAGCCTATCAAACAAAGATTTTATAGACTGTTTCCAGCTAGCGTAAGGTGAATTAGCGTACATGTATTTATAAAGAAAACAAACCACGCCATTTTGATTTTTGTCTCTCTGCTCATCAGAGGTCAACTCTGAAAGAACACATTTCTTTCTTTAAGAGTAGACCCCATTTAAGAAACCCTTCGTTCTCAAGGGAAGCAAAAAGGAAGCAACAAAATTTGATCAAGGGGAGTGATATTTCTCAAATCAGTGTCAACGAAATGAAATCTTTATGTATTAGAATAGAGCAAGACAAGGAAACATTCATGACCAGATGTATAGCTGTAACAAGTAGGGGTGTTGTTTTGCTAAGTGATTGGAACAATAAATCAGTGAAGGAGTTCTCACCGGATAATAAATTTCTCTCATACTTGAAATTCTCTGAAACGCCTCTTGGCATCAGTGTATTCAGTGATCAAACAGCAGCTGTAAGTACAGTTGAGAATGAAGTCCATATCTTAAATATCTCTGACCCGGCAAACATTTCAATAGTTAGGGCTGTATCTCTTGACCACACGGCTTCTAGTGTGGCACAATATAAAGTTTATCTGATCCTGACATAGTTTTATGAACCGCATTGTATGAAAATGATTGACTTAAATGGTAAAGAAAAATCTTCAGTATCAGTTGACGACAAAGGAAAACAGTTGTTTAACAGCCCGTATTCAGTTATAGTGAGTATCTGTAATGATACACCAACTGTTATAGTGAGTGACTTGGGTAAAGATGGTAAAGATACACTGACTCTTATTGATCCTAATGATGGGCATTTTATCCAGACAATTGATGTTAAAGGAAAAGATCCACATGGGCTTACTTCTGACGACGATGGAAATGTTTGTTTTTGTTACTACCGCATTGATGCGTCTTTTCACCTGATTTTGAGAAAAGTCGTATTCTGTTGCCAATCAGAAATCTTCGTGGCACTCCAACTGAAATAGAGTATTGTAGTAACTCTGATGTGCTCTACATAGCCTATCAAAACAAAGATTTTCTAGACTGTTTCCAGCTAGTTCAAGGTGAATGCGTATTTTTAAAGAAATCTAAACTTGTCTTTCTTCTCATCAGGGATCAACCCTGAAAGAGCAACTTCTCTTCTTTAAGAGTAGACCTCATTTAAGAAAGCATTCGTTCTCAAGGGAAGCAAATAGGAAGTAACAAAATTTGATCAAAACGGAGTGAAATTTCTCAAATCAGTGTTATCGAAATTACATCTTAAGGTATAAGAATGAAGCAAGACAAGGAAACATGCATGACCAGATGTGTAGCTGTAACAAGTAGGGATGTTGTTTTGCTAAGTGATTGGAACAATAAATCAGTGAATGTATTCTCACAAGATATGTTTTTTCATCTCCAGCCTTCTATGAAAGGACTCTTTGGCATCAGTGTAATCAATGATCAAACAGCAGCTGTAAGTACAGATGACATTAAACTTCACATCTTAAATATCTCTGACCTGGCAGACATTTTAATAGTCAGGGGCCGTATTTATAAAACGACTTAAGTGATTGCTATGCGGTTGCTAAGGTTAACTTTCTATGAAGGAGATTCCCTACAACTACGAAAGTTGCTCTGGATGAACAGTCTAAACAGACTGTTCATCCAGAGCAAATTTCGTAGTTGTAGGGAATCTCCTTCATAGAAATGTAGCCTTAGCAACAGCATAGCAACGACTTAAGTTGTTTTATAAATTCGGCCCCAGGTCTGTATCTCTTGACCATGCGGCTTCTTTTATGGCACTCTATAAAGGTTATCTGATTGTAACAAAGTTTTATGAACCGCAATGTGTGAAGATAATAGACTTAAATTGTAAGGAAAAATGGTCAGTATCAGTTGATGACAAAGGAAAACAATTGTTTAACAGCCCGTTTTCAGTTATGTAATGATACACCAACTGTTAAAGCGAGTGACTTGGGTAAAGGTGGTAAAGATACACTGACTCTTATTGATCCTAATGATGGGCATTTTATCAAAACAATTGATGTTAAAGGAAAAAATCTACATGGGCTTACATCTGACGACGATGGAAACCACTATGTTTGTTACTATCGCACTGATGCAATATGTGTCTTTTCATCTGATTTTGAGAAAAATCGTAGTCTGTTGCCAAGTAAAAATCTCCGAGGCTCTCCAACTGAAATAGTATACAGTAGTATCCATAGCCTATCAAAACAAGGATTTTATAGACTGTTTCCAGCTAGCTTAAAGGTAGGTTCCTGGGCTAGCGATGTCAATTATGGCCACAAAATAATTTCGTCATTTTCTGAGCAGTATTGAAGTCTCTTATTTTTCTGAATTTGTTGCTACTGAGAAACTCGTCAGATGTTGAAGAAAATAGTCGTTTTCCCTTTTGGTTTATTTTCTTTTGTTGGAATTCCAGTTCTAAAAATAACTATGTTTATCATGTCTATAAGTGCGCAATTTTTGATGCCATTCTCCAAAGGTCAATTTTCCCTTGGCGTGAGCTCTCCTAGAGGTCCTGGCATGGCGGATGGGTTAAAACTATCCCAAAATGCAATGCAGCATGACATCAACTGCGTTATCTATTTTTGGCGCGAACTAAAATAGCGCTAACTGGTGTGCAAAGCAGAGTTAGGAAATCCCTTGCAAAACAACTTTTCTAATATTTAGCGGGGTAAGTTGGTCCGGTTGACTTCGTCTCGGAAAACGGCTATATTTATCAGAATCTGTCATTTTCCCCAGCGCAAAAATATAAAATAAGTAAGAAAAATGATTGTATTTGTTACGCAATCCAACAATAATACCAACAAATGAACATTGGCCTTAGCATTTGAAAAAATGCAATTTTCGGACCAGCTAGCCCCGGTCTCCCCTAATAATCATCTTTAAGATTTTTTTACTCTACTGGGGAACTGATATCCCCTGCGGTCTGCCCATATTCCTTAATTTGCTGTTTCTGTAAATATTATTGTATTGCTTGTTAATGTCTGTATACATTTGATCAAAGAGGATCCCAGGGATGACTGCATGTACATCCAACTGGGCTCCCTCTTTAACTGAAGTTATTATTATTATTATATCATGTGTGTGTGTGTGTGTGTGTGTGTGTGTGTGTGTGGAGGGAGGGGGAGTGCTAATATAAGGGTCTGGATGGGGTTTAACGATTAGCGATTTATGACATTATTTTTAATGATTGGCGATTAAAGGCCTCATTTCCCAGTATCTTGCTCTGCCTTAACCCAGCAGGCACATGACGTCAGTACGACGTTATTACGACATCATGTACCCGCTTGGAAGGTGACTTTAAAAGTTCGGCGCACTCAGTTATAACTGTGTTGTATACATCTTCCTAGTCACTATAGTCAGCACGTACCTTTGGGGTTGTGTCGGATAACTTCGGACAGCGGGTAAATTCGGACATGCCATTGCAAGCAGTAAAAATCCAGATGAGTCGCCTCATCAGGATTTTCACTGTTTGCTCAATTAATTTTGTTTTAATTCCAAACACCTGATACATAGGTCCGAAGTTACCCGACTCTGCCCTACCATTGCCATTTTAAAATAATGACATATCTAATGAAGTTCTGTGCTGTGAGGGGGAGAGCATCTAGAGGAGTAATACTCATATGAGGGTGTATGCCAGTGGTGTATGCCGTATGAAGAGATAGATAGAGTGGAAATACCTACTACGTCATCAATTTATGGGTACACAAGCGTTTTGCCACACAATTAATTATTTGAATACATAGAAAACGTCAGCAGCTGTTCTTGGCTGAAAATGGATGCTGGATGAATGTTATTATTTTTTCTTCTTAATTCAGTGGTTGAACATGTAAAATCAGGGAGTTGAATTATTTAATGTCTAACAGTGTTATTGTTTTGCATTTCTAAAGTCTTTGAATTTTTGACAGTTATTTTCATCAAAAAGCAGTTCCGCAGACGGCTGGGTTTGGCCACAGCACGTAGGGGAGTGGGGGGGGGGGGGGGGGGGCTCACTTCCATTATAAAGCAGGTAATATATGTGCCGCTGGAATAGCCCTACTTTTTACCAATAGGTATGATTTTACAGACTAATATACACGAATACAGTGGACTCGACAGTATCGGATCATCGACAGTATCGGATCATTCGTAAGTTATCACCCATTTTTCTCATAAATGAAGCAAATATTTTTACCATTATATTACTGTCACCAAGCTAGACTAATGGCAAAGCACATGGTAAAAAATTCGATCGAAATCTGCGGCTGTGAAACAAATCAGGATTGTTGAAAAGCTTGGACCCTCTTCAGCGGCGCTTGCAATTTGCCTGTTGCTCGTGACCCCCATAATATATTTCGGTTATTTAAACTATTTTATCATTAGGCAGTTGAAACCAATTTTGCTTTAAAATGTGTCCTGGCATCCCTAAAATTGCAAGCAGTCATTATTTTTGTAACATCCCAGTATTTGATGAAACTAAAGAATTGAAAAGTGGGGTACCGCTGTGCGACAGTAACGGATCATTATATAATTTGAACTGAAATACAGGCCTCAGCTGGAAAACTGTATGTTGGATGTATAGTCTGATGCTGAAAACAAGTCATAAATCAACTACCTTAGTGGCTGTTGTGTCTTCTTTCAAAGAAGGTCAGTATAAAACTACGACAACATCCTTTTTGTAAAATATCCCCCATTCCACGCCCCACACGCTAGCGTATGATAATGAAGGTTATGCGTAGCACACCTCAGCTTCTGCTAAACATTCTGAATACAAATTCGAGATCAGCTCGCATGTGTGTGAAGCTAATAATGACTGGCGTTCATCGGATGGATATCTGTACACAGTGTAGACTCAGATTAATGCCAGAGAACTCGTTGAATGACCATGTTGTGTTTATACACTGATTGCATTGAAATATCAATGTTAAGGCGGAAAATCACCGTAAATTTGTTGATACAGATCAGACACTACGGTCTTCTCAGGGTCTACACTTTGCAAAGGCAGATTATGATCTTTACTGTTGGAGTTGTTCCGTGCTTTGGGACGCAGGGGATTACTGATTAGGAATTTTTGGCATGCTTGTACTTTTGTATACATTCAACTTTTATTTAACAGAAATAACCGTTGCTGGTGAAGGACCACGTAAAAATATCGTTGAAAGGCCGTAAAAGTTTTCTCTGAGAGTTTAATAGGTCCAGCTGTTTATGTAGCCAAATTATTGAAGCAAAGAAGATTGGCAGAATGCCTCGGAGGAACTCTCTTATAAAACATTATCATATGATCCGATACTGTCGCACCTGATTCGTTACTGTCGTAAGACCCTCCTGTAAATCTGGATAAGTTATCTGCCCTTAAAGGAATAAATAATTTGACATGGATAGATAGAAGGGATATTTTGCAATTGTTATGTGTCATAACATACATACTTTTAGCATTCACATACAGCAAAACAGGAGTTTAATTGAACTTGATCCGATACTGTCGAGTCCACTGTAGGTCTTATTTCTCCAAGCTCTGTATATAAAAGCCAGCTTATCTGTTTTGTTACCAAAAAGAAACAAATATCAATTACAGACAACAAATGTTCTCAGCATACTAATTTCTTGAATTTTCCTCAAGGTTTACCGGCAAACTCACGAGCTAATCTATTAGCACTTTTTTGCAGTATACATGAATAGGGTCCAAATTTGATACAAAATACATGAATTGGTATATATTTTGGCATTTTTGTTATATATAAATAGGGTGGGTTATCATAGTTCCAGCGGCACATCTGTACCCCTTTAAAGACCAAGTGACCCCCCCCCCCTCCGTGGGGCGCGGTGGGTTTGGCTTTACCCGGCTCTCTTAAATGCAACATAAGGTATTGTTTTTCTTTGCTTGTTTAAATTTTGAGTCCACCAGCTAGAAGGAGCTATGGTCTAAAGTAGCCGCGACTCGCAGGAAAGGTGTTATATTTTCCAAAATGTTTGTATTGCGGTCTATGGGAAATGAATAAATTGGTACCGTCACCCCTAGAGAGCTAAAACACGGACAATTTATCGGCGAATGAAAGGGCAAAATTACTAGTTCTACCGGTTTCCTAATTTTCAAAATTTTACAAAAAGCTTAACTTGTAATACAACTCTATTGTGGAGTGTCAAGGGAGGCCACAAACCTAATATTAAACATTATACTATTTTGTCTTATTGGGTTTCAAACTAGCACTGTTTATTCAAAAATTGGATTAAATATACTTAAAGCAATAACTTTTAATAAAAAAAACTTTAATTTATTTGATTATTTTCAAACAACTATTCAACAAATTGCTTTCCTAATTACCCCAGCAACTCATAAAATATTTTTAATTTATAAACATAAAAGTACTTCCCTCTTATAACGGACAAGCCCAAAGCAATTATATATCTATGCCCCCAACTATATGTTGGATAGATATAATTTGTAATTCCCTGTCAAAGGGGAAAATAACAACAGGAGCAGCACACGTAACACTATGAAAAGATTCCGTAGATTTTACGATAGTATACCTGGCAACCAGCTGCCAGTCCTATTTCTCGTTCTTTTTACGGGCGACCGTAAACATTGGCAGGAATCAACGTACAGAGTAGGGTAGAATAAGACAGGTATTATGTTTTGGTCCTATAGCCCTTCAACACTATTAAGGTATTTTCGAGTGCGGTCAGTTAACATAACTTTACCATATCGTGATTTCAATAAATGTTCTACAGGTAGACGCCCGTAAAAAACGGGAAATGGATGGATGGATGGATGACTTGCGATTTTACGTCTTTTTCAACAGTATTTAAGTCATATCAGGACAACGGGACGGTGTTAATGAAAGGCTGTGTGCAATGGAACTCTGTTTACGGTAGGAAAGATTCTCGCCTCAAGCGGGGCTCGAACCCAGTCCGCTAGATCAGTATGCCAGCGCTTAACCCACTGAGCTACCAGGGCTCCTACGGGAAATGGACTGGCAGCTGGTTGCCAGGTATTTTACCGTAAAATCTACGGAAATTTCTTACAGTGTACTTAGTTGCATGATTGAAAGGAATTAAGGGAAAGAGGTGAGAAATGAAGAGGTTTAAAAATCACAGATAACGAAGTCGTGTCAAAGATCTCAAGTAGCCACAAAATAGTTTTCAGATCAGGTTTTTCTCTTTGCACCGGATAATTTATGAATCTCGGAATGCCATTCCGAGATTCATAAATTATCTGGTGCTATGAGAAGAATGTTTGGTTGCTTGTCCCCTGGAAGACAGTATAAGACGGAGAGGTAGAAGAGACTGGCTCCAGACTCCAGTAATAACTATATGTCAGATGAAAAAAAAAAGTCCTTCACGTTTTTATTCTATTCTAATAAGGGCCATTAAATTCAGCTATCAGAAGATGTAAGATGTAAAATTATGATAACGTTATTGTTTGTAAAAATTTGATTTTGTTTGTCATATCATCATTCAATAGACTGATGGGGAGGCGCCGTGGTCGGGAGAGGCGCCGTGGTCGAGTGGTTAGAGACACTCAGTTATCGTGCCAAGGTTTTGTCATCCGGCGACTGGAAAACTCTGTCAGCCCAGCAGCAAATGGGTACCTGCTTCGAATCAGGAAAGGATAGGGCAGCGAAAGGAGACGGATAGGCTCTGCCTTTCAGCTGATGTACCCAAGACACAGTGGGCCTCTAACCCCTACTGCCCCGGACTACGGCTAACCTTAACCTTTCAGACTGATGCCAGTCTAGGAGGTAGAACAGAGCTAGGAAAGACGACAGGAACACACACACGCACAATAGCCAAACAGCCTGAGAAAGCACAGGATGCCCCTGCTCTACTATAAACCAGTATAAGTATGCAGCCCTTCTTCGCCCGACGAGGTCGATGTTTAAACACTAATCCATTCCCTCACGGTTTGCCTATATGAAAATGTTGTTGAAAAAGTTTTTTTTTGTTTACTTTCTTAACACATTTCCTTTTTTTGCTTTTCGTTTTTTTTCAGCAGTATTAGAACTAATTCTGTCTTCCCATGTACAAGTACATTTGAGCCGCGACACGACAAAACCGACAATGTGGTTGTGCGCCCAGCGCAGACTAAGATCAGCCTGGGCATCCGCCCAGTCTGATAAGTCTTCGCTGTCCGCATGGAGGTAGCTTAGTCCCTTAGGTACCCTTTGAGCACCTAACAAAGAGTCTGATCAAACTGGGTGGGTGTCCAGGTTGATCTGAGTCTGCGCTGGGCGCAACAACCACATTGTTGGCTTTGTCGTGTCGCGGCTCAAATTTTATAAACCCATTTATGACAGAGAACTTTTATTTTAAGAACGAATGATAAATTTGAGAAAATCAGACTTTCCCATTGTATGAATTTCATGGAGCAGCTCACTTATAATTAAGAAATAGATCAGCTCTAGCAGTGAATTGTCGAGTAATAATTCACTGTTTGGAGGTCAGTTGTAAAGTAGATCATATCACGAGCGCGGAGCGCGAGTGATATATCTACTTACAACTGACCGACAAACAGTGAATTATTACTTAACAATTCACTGCTAGAGCTGAACTATTTCGATTCTAACACTAAAAACAGCTGAAAAAGTATTTTTTTCATTCAAACTCTCCCAACCTTCCTGCCAGCGCGTATATGTTCCCGCCAATATTCTTAACTGCATCTAACGTAAATGTACGTTTTAATGCCGATTTTAGGAAGAAAAAGAGACGTTACACCGTCTAACGTCTCAAAACGTCACAAAATTACATCAGTAGTTGCAGTGACGTCAGCAATTAGACGCACGCGCTCCGAAACAGTGAATTGTTGCAGAATAAAACACGGAAACCTTTCATTGCTTCTATAGGCGCACTGTGTTAGAATGGAATATCATGCATCAGTGAGATGATGCCATATATCTGTTACCATAGCAACTATGGAATTAACAACTGTTGTGCTCAGTACCTTGTCAGAATAACGTCTTGATGACATCACTTTGATTTCAACATGAACTCTTCTGAAATTGCTACCAGTCCTATGTCCTTATTGGTATCGACGCATGGCATACAGTTTTAATTCAGGAATGAATTTAATTTTTCTGAGGTTTATCGAAGTGTAAACTACATTGGGTCACGTGCAAAGTGAATGAACCCCGAAGGGGTTCATGTAAACTTTGCTAGTGACCCAATGTAGTTTACACTTCGATAAACATCAGAAAAATTAGGTTCATTGCTTATATTTACATTCGTTTCAATCAAATCTTTCATGAAGAATCTTATATAAGCGCTAAAATTGAAGCAGTAAAATAAGTACACGCAGTTTTTCTGGTAACAGCAGAACGGCATGCATGACGTCATGGCGTTGCTGGCGTCCAATCAGGTTATAGAGAGCATTGTTTATTTTTACGTCATTGACGTCGCGTGTTTCAATGTAATTATTGGAATGTAAACTACATTACGTTCCAATGGTTTACTATAGGGCTTTTCAGTAAATACACCAATAATCAGTGGGAACGCGTATCCATGGCGGAGTGATATTTTTATACAGATAGCAACGAAAAAACGTTCGAAATTCCTCAGATTCAGATTCAATCGACGAACGGGTCGCAATTTCAGTGCTGCTTTGTCGGCGAATCAAACTACACACAGCCGAAAATAATACACGGTTTTATTCCTTACATCTTAGTTTAATTTCCTAGTTCTCTGAGATCCGAACTGAACACCGAGATACTCAGCATTCGAGCAGTTGACACGATCGTCGAAAGACGACTTTTTAAGTCAACTTCAAAAGCAATTTTCAAAACAATTCGACTTTCTCCCGCCGGCGGACATATGCCATGAAAAAACATGGTATTCGCCCTTTCCCTGTGACAAAAATCAACTAATTCGGTGTTTGGGACAATTTTCTTTGCAAAATAATCTTCGGGTACTCTACGCAATTTGTTGTTGTTGTTTTCAACAAAATGGCGGACAACAGTGTTTACATCACTGGCCCGGCTATGCATTTCAACGTTTGCGACAAAATCGAGAGAATCATTATTCCATGTATTGCTAGAATACCAAGCGCGATTAAATTAAATATGTTTATTACAAATACAATGCATGACAGAAGTCTATCTTTATATTTTATTCACAAATAACCACAATTCCATACCCACCCGCAGAGTTTGTAAACAAGGAAGCTAGCTCAGTAGTGCTGGTTACGTCATGAAATTGTGACGTAAACAGTATATTGATTGTATTACTGAAATTAACTTGTGAGTCGGCTGACAGCCAGTGTGCCAATATTTCAAATGCTATATCGCGCGACCCTGTTTGAAAAATTAAAGCAAGACAAATATCGCTACACCACTAAACAACTATTCAATTAAGACAGCACGTGAAATTTCACTTTGGGCGAGAAAACTTAATGGGACCTACATCTGAAGGATCAAATGGAATGGTTGTGCAGGCCCGTACACATACTTTTGCCAAGGGATTAGGGGCGGAGGGTAAGAAAGTGTGGCTGGAACGAATTTCAGTGTGAGTGGGGAGGTGGCGGGAGGGGAGGGGTGCCCTAGGGTGGTGGGGGGTTGGGGTGGGTTGAAGGGGGTAAGAAAATCCAGATTTTAAGGACACTTTTAGAGCTTTAGTTTAGGGGTGTAAACTCGCTTTCTGGCAGAAAACTGCATGTTTTTTTATGTAATTTGCTCGGTTATGGGAGGTGCACCCTCCGCTCTCCGTCGTATAGGCCCGGTGTGCTGGTTGGTGAGAGGAACGGGGAGGCGGAGTGGGTGGGGGTGGTTAGGGGGAATAGACTCTGTCGCCTGGCAGCTTTGACAAGTCTGCACCTTTTCTCAGGTCAAATATAAAACAAATATCGAAAAGTATGTGTATGTGTGTTTTTGATGTGATGTCATCAGCGACAACACGCGGAACAGACACGATTACAAAGATCTACAAATTTGTAATTTCCTCATTCTAGAAATCGTATGAAAGAAAACTCAACCCATTCTAGAGTCTGAATCTACAAACCAAACATTGTTTGCAACTCTTGTTCGGCTCATACCGACTCCCACAGTCCAAAGAGTCTCGGTAGCGCAGCTGCCAAGTGGAGTCTCGCCGGTAAAATTTACTTGATCAGTCGACTTTCTCTTTAATAAATGTCGACTCAAAATAGGTTAGGCCCTATAGCATTCATGGGGTGATAGCAAATGGACTGACATGGAATACAGAAGTATTAAAGGCCCAGCAGACATTCAATGCTGAATCAATGTTGGGAGTCAGTGTTGAATCAATGTTGAATTATTCATTGAATTGAACTGAAGCCTCAATACTCCATTAACAAATTCGCAAAAGTTTTAGCCTATTTCTAGCGTTTTCGTGAGTGCATTTGCACTTTCGATACAAAGTAATATGATATAGAGACAAACACTTCAGATCTTGGTCGGACTGATCCCGAAGCAGGATCTACGCTGTTTGTCATTCCATCTGCATCTTTAGACGCATTACTGCAGTGAAAAACCAAACATCAGTTTTAAGACAGTTATGCTTAATTCCAATCTTCAGACTTCGGACTACCCATCCAGGGGTCGCAAGATCGATCCCCCGCTTCTCCGGTCTTTCGTATACTTTAAACCGAGGTCCCGTCTCCATATGACCTCGTTGTTGGTGGGACGTTCAACCCGAGTTCACTCACTCCAATCTTTAGAGACTTTATGGTACGTCAGCCAGTTCAATATAAGGGAAGTTACTTCTCAAATCACTATTATAATTCTTTCTGCACGAGTTTCTTCCCATGTGTTGCCAAACACGGTCTCCTTTTTTCCCTCACTGAAGAGATTGAAAGTGGGGGCTGAAGAGATATACAGCATACTGTATAAGTGAAATTTTCACATATGTAGACTAAATCCTCCGAAGACCTTGAAAATAAGGTCAACGTGATCAAAATCTATTATGCTCTTATGTTTGTCCTAATGATATATCCATGCAAGTTTGGTGAAATTGGTTCAAGAAATATTGTGGGTACAAGAAATTGTCATGTTGACGGAGACCACAGACGGTCAAGTCTTAGGCCTCTTGTAACCTTGAAAATGGGGTCAAAGTCACCAAAACCTAATCAACTTTTTAGACATCTTTACAAACCAAGGGTACTAAGACCACTATGCAATCCAAGGGTACTAAGACCACTTTGTTCCATACATACATAAGAAACAAAGTGGCCTTAGTACCCTTGACTTGCAAAGATGCTATTTGGCTTGTCCAAACGATATATCCATGGAAGTTTGGTAAAATTTGACCCACTTATTCAAAAATATGGCAGATACTTACTGCCTTGTGCACAGAAACTGACTTCCCTTGGGTAAACCTGTTATAGCAAAATGTTGAGAGTCAGTGTTGAATCAATGTTAAATTATACATTGAATTGAAATGAATTGAATTGAAGCCTCCATATTCATTCAAGTAAAATTACCGAATTTGATGAAAAAAGTGATTAAAGTGCGATGAAAGTGCGATAGATCCCGAAGCAGGATCTCCGCAGTTTGTCATTACAACTGCATCTTTTAGAAGACAACTTGTCCCACTTTCAGAAGACAACTTGCCCCATATTCTCAGACACTCACCTTACTAGAATATCTACGTTCTTGTCCCCGATGCAGAACACAACTCGCCCCCTCCCCCCACCCCTGTGCGCACCCCCCCCTCCCCACCAAAAAAAAAAGGAAGAGCTTCGCCAGGACCCTGGTTGTGAATGGGTGGACCTTGGTAAATACATTAAATACCCAAAGCACTTCAACGATAACCTGGTACACCCAGGGGCTGAGCAGCCAGGTTTTGAGGGTTCTGCAGCTGCAGAGTAATTATCAAACTGTGGCTGAGAGGCATGCTAAAATCATGCATTAATGCTTATTAGTATTTGTTGTCCCCTTTAGGGACCGATCATAAGAATAAGGGCATGGGTTAGCTTGCATTTGCAAACCAGTGCCTGGAGCATGTTACCCTGTTCATCTATGGTACAGATGCAAACATCCCTGTATGCTTTTATTCGCACTTTTGAAAGTTTGATAAATACCAAGAGCCTATCACACAAGTGTAAAGACTTATTGATAGAGTCACATTATAAATGAATGCAAGTTAATAAATGGCTAAAAGTTCTTTGCTAAGAAGCTAACAAAGGAGGTCTAGGGGGCAACGCCCCCCCAGAAGCCAAAGCAATTTCCCAATTTTAATGGCAATTTTAAGACTGGAAAAAATAGAGCAAAACTAGGAATGATGATAAAAGAAATAAAGGGTTGTTGTTTTTTTTTAGGAATTTTGCCTCCTTTTAGAGTGGTTTTTTTTTGCCATAATGGCTTTGTGTCCCACAAGCTAGTGACTCTTTTGCAATTCAGTTTTATTTAGTAGAAACATTTACTTCGTAATGCGGCTGATCAATAATACATGTATGTGAATGTTGTATAGGTTTTTTTTTTGGTAAAATGTATGAACATATGATATGTGTATGGGTGTGTGTGTGTGTGTGTGTGGGGGGGGGGGGGGGGGGGCGGGGGTGCTGCTGGTGTAAAAAAATAAATTGTAGATATTAAAACATTACTAAATATGGGGAGTCTGCGCCCCCAGAAGCCAGTGACATTTTAAAAACTCAATTCAAATGGAATTATCTGCAGACTTTTCTTAAGAAATTTTGGGTGGAGCCAGGTTTTTTTTTTCATTGTTTTTCGATGTCTGATTTTTTTTAAATCCCCTTATGAGCTATTTTTTTTTTCTTGCATATCCAAAGCCCCCCTCCGCCCCCCCCCCCCCCCACACACACAGAATATCAAATGGTCGGTCCCTTAGCGCCTAACGGGACACGGTTTTGACAGATTTATGAGTAACAGCAAGCTGTCTCTTGTATTTTTTGTGGGATGCCTTCTGAAAGGGTACGTGTGTGTTGGGGGAGAGGGGGGGGGGAGGGGCGGGGGGCGTCGTCCGGGACAGAATTCTTTAGAAGGGCGAGTGGTCTCAGAATGTGGGGCGCGTTGTCTTAGGGGAAGTTGTCTGGGGGAGTTGTCTCAGAATGTGGGGCGAGTTGTCACCTGAAGGAGGGGCGACTTGTCTTGGGGCGAGATTTTTGTGGGGCGAGTTGTCTTGGGGCGAGTTGTCCGTAATTCGACTAAAGCATGTAGGTTTCACTTGAAATATTTATTATCATTCCGCTTGCTCTTTCTTGTTCCACTATTAAAAAAACAGCCGGTCAATCACTCAATGTTTTTCGTTTGTCAAACTTTGTGGTTTACTCGAGTACCAAGATACAAGATACAAGATACAAGAAGTTTATTACGAATTTTCGGCCCACATAGGAGCACCTACAAAGGGTAATAGATAATGGAGTAACTAAATATAATCAAGGCAAGAAATCCAAATGACAGATCGTATCAGGAACAAAAAGACTGATATGCACGCTTAGGTACTTACAACTACAATTTGAGGTGAAAGGGTGCACCCCTTAGGGGGACAAACTTTGTCATTTAGGCAGCTGCTTCCCCTCCCAAAGCCAACCCTCTCATATGGGAAGAATTTGTTCCCCTAGGAACAAACTCCTCCACCGAGAGCAGAGCCCCCTGAAAAGGGCTGCGATAGTTACGGAAACTGACAGGAAGTCACAATAAGACGCCCTCTGTAAAAATGGCAGAAAAAAGAGATATGGAAGCGCACCCTTCCATCTTACATGCCATGAGCAACGACAGACATTCCATATTCGAGAGTTCATTGGACACCGTATACTTTATGATAAAACATGAAATAATATGCAAGGGGAACCCTTTAAGGGAAGCAACCCTGCCATTCATTTCAGCCTCCCTTTTTTCATAGGGCCAACTTCTAGAGGAAAGAACATGATCCTCTCGGAGCAAATTCCTTCCCCCAAGTACCAGTGTGTTTGTTTTGCTTTCTCTCGTTCGTTCTCGGCGTGTAGCCTAAATTCAGAAGCCCAAAAAATCACAGGCAGGCAGACTTACGCAAAATCTTAATAAATGCACAGTATGCTAAATGATTACAAACTTTACTGTACCATAAATGAAGAAACAGTTGGTCTCCTCAACTGGCTCAAGTCGATCCAGCAGAAAAATGTCCGTGTGTTGACAAACGCACGTGCTGTAAAAATGACCAACTTCATTATCGATTTTCAACGTAAATAGACTTTCTCCCGTAGATATACCTCGCTGAAAGACGGTCGAATGTATGAACTACGGTTCAGTTATAATGGCATCTAATTTGGTTTTTGGGACAATTTTCTTTGCAAAATAACTTTGGGGTACTGTCTTAGGGTTTTAATTTTCTGAAAAACGGTTGTCAAATTGTGATCGTTGTTTTGGGTGTGCAAACTGCATTGAGGTACCGATATGTATCTGATTGCAATAATAAAACATAAAATTTCATTGTGATCTGGTCCGTCAGAAAACCACGACTGCATATCTTTTCAAATGAGCATTATTTTGGGGCTGTTTCTGACAAAAATTTCCCGCCATTTTTCTCCGGCGAAAAAAAGGATTACTTTTTTGTGCGTAGACGACCATTCAGAAAATGAATTACTCAAATGTGATGAGTCTGCGTTCCCACTGAATGTAAATATTACGCAATGTTCCGCGATTTTTTTTCAATGACATTAAAAACTGATTTTTTTTTTCAACAGATACGTTAGATTTTCTCGAACAAATAATAATTCTCAGGTCATTTAATTCCGTGTTTTATGCATGGTTACCTTTTCTGTACTGGCCTCGAGGTTATGAAACTAATGTTGGCATTTTCATATTGATAAGCAGAAAAAAATTCATAGGCTACTTAGTTTGAGCAAGAAAAGAACTGCCAGTAATACTTATCAGTAATTTGCTCTTTATTAGCAGACAGAATTTCATGCTCAGCTGAGTTGAGCTTGAAAAAGTTTTATAACCTCGGGGCCAGATTAATTGGATGAGTCTTAAAAGCATTGTGTTATTGAGATTGATGGTTTCAAAAACTGTTTTGTCCTAGCGTAAAATTTCGAAGAATTTGTAATTAGAGTACACGAATGTACGAACCGTGTGTTCATGTAAGATACAATAATCGTTTTTCCCGCAACGGGGATACACAAATAATATCTATCCAACATATAGTTGGGGGCATAGATATATATATTGGTTTGGACCTGTCCGTGAAGACTGTCAGCGCCCGCAACAAGGGTCATATAAAAATATATAATTGGTACATGGGATTGTGTGAAACAAAATCTTTTCTAATATGTTAGTTTTGAAATAATAATGTTACCTTTTATTTAGCTTTTTGTAGATTACAAAATATGATAGCATTTTGTTTTTGTTAACATTATAATAAGCAACATAAAATCGAAGTTTACAAGGTAAATTAGTAGAGTTTTGACAGTCATCTTTGTGGCCTCCCCTGGCAAAACAAGTTTTAGTTTAACAAAAGAACCGTGTCGCACACGAGGTCCCAGAGCCCGTGGTAGGTTTATTCATGTGGTCGAGGCCAAAAGGTTTGAAGGTGTTTTCTTATGTAAAACTAGAAGGTTGTCCAGGGACAACTGGTCGAGCCCGATGTTTGCTATAGTGGCCTATAAGTATGTCAAGACTAAGTAACTGCTTCACTCTAGAAAGAAGCCAAACAACATCATGCTTAGCCAGCATTTTCTTTTTTTTCTTTCAAATTTTCAAGTGTGACCTTGACCTTGGATCTATCCAAACACGTATGTCACTTGACACTTCCACTCATCAAGAAGAACAATTGTGCCAAATTCTTTTGAAATCTATCCGTAAATGTAGAAGTAATGGCTCGGACAAGCTCAATTTATGACCATTTTATCATTTGACCTTCAAGTGTGGCATTGACTTTGGACCTACTTGAACAATTGTTCCAAATGGCACTTCCACTCATCAAAGAGAACAATTGTGCCAAATTATTTTGAAATCCATCCTTAAACAGAGGCGTAGCTAGGGGCAATTACACAGTACGCACAATCATGTTTTATACTCATAAAGGACAATAATAGGGAGTTAAGCCGCTTAGATATTTCAAATTTTGGTGTCTGTTGGCAGTTAGTATTAAAATTATGCTCAATTAACAACATTTCAGCATGAAAATACGCAAGTGTGTTTTGAAATTTTGTCAATTTGACAAAATTTCAATACGCACCTGCGTATTTGCGTATGGGTAGCTACGCCCATGATAAATGTAGAAGTTATGGCCCGGACAAATCCGGACCGACGCACGGACTTACGCACGCACGGACATACGCACGCACGCACGGACATACACCGAACTGACATTGTAACAACTATGTCTCGCTCACCGCAAGCGGGCTCGACAAAAAAGTGTGCTGAATTCAAAAATCAAAGTCTTAAAAAATATCGGTTGGTGCACAAAGTTGGTATACTCAAAAGATTACACATGGGGTGCTCCAAATCTCGAAAGAGCGTCAAAATCGGGATACACTTATATTTAGTAATATTTTCCGCCTTCTGCATACACTGGAATATTAATTTTGATATCAAGCAATACTAAACAGACGTTAAAAAAGATCAAATAACAAATTTTTTACATTTTCTTTGTCATATTATGGGACGCTCTACTTTCAAAATGAAACATCTTGTAAAAAACATGAAAACTGGTGATTTCAATATTCAACTCAGAGGTAGATAAAATATTGATAAAAACACCGAAAGTAGCAGTAATTAATTATACCCCCGGCACATTAAATATGTCGAGGGGTAAAATTATTTGCCTCTCCATCCGTTCATCTGTCTGTCCATCCGTCTGTCTGTCCATTTATCCGTTAGTCCTTCCGTCCGTTAGTATAGTTAAACTTTGCGTTAAAGTTTTGCGTTAAGTGTATTTTCTTTGCTCTGCTTTCCTGCAAGTCTTTACGGGAACTTGATATATATATTGTACTAAGTGTTACCACGGGACGGATATAGATCAGCTTGCATCACATGGAAGCTGCTGCTGTGCTGGCCTAAGGTCAAGGTCACAGACTCGGGAAATATATACAACAGTTACGTTAAAGTTTGTGTTAAGTTTTTTGCTCAGTTTTCTTGAAAGTGTTTTTTTTTACTGGAAATGGTTCCTTTGTGTGTAGATATATAGATACTGATCAGTTTGTTTCATCTGCATGCTGCCGCTTGCCAAAGGTCAAGATCACAAACTTTGAAATTTATACAAAAGTTGCGTTAAAGTTTGCGTTACGACCGATGATTTTGCGTTTGCACTGTTTTCCTGCAAGTCTTTACTGGAACTGAATGAATGACAGTGCCGGACCCAAAGGGGGTGGTGGGGGGGGGGGGGGGGGGGGGTCAAAAGGGGCACGTGCCCCCCCAAGCGAAAGCGGGTCACACCTAGGCCCCCCCCCCCTTTCAATAATAAGGCAGATATAAAACTTCAAAACAATGGAGGCTAATATGAAATTCCTAAATCAGAAAGGGGCATAATTCCATCATAAATGTAAGTGCGGTTATGGTTCTTTTTCTCTTCATATCGTCTAATATTTGTACAAACTTTCGTGAAGAAATCTTAAACAGTTTTCAAGCTATGGAGCAGACACAATGCTAATATGAAATTACCATATGAAAAATACAAAAGTGTATAATTCCGTCTAAACTGAAAGTAGGATCATGGTCCTTTTTCTCTGCACATTGTCTAATGATGCTTCATATTTGTATAAGCTTTTATGAAGAACTCTTATACGGTTTTCGAGATATGGAGCGGAAAAATAATGTTACCTTTTGAACTTTGACCTCTAAGTGTGACCTTGACCTTTGTCGAACGTTGTTGGAATACAAGTTATGCACGATGCATCTATAAGGTGAACATTTCACTCAAGTTTCAAAAACATCTTTCAAAGGGTTAACGAGATATGGAGTTGACACAAATTTAATACAAAATTACAATACTAGAAATACAAAGGGGCGTAATTTTATTAAAAAATGAAAGTAAGATACCTTGACTTTTGTCTAACATTGTTGGAATACAAGTTCTGCACGATGCCTCTATAAGGTGAACATTTGACTCAAGTTTCAAAAACATCTGTTAAAGGGTTAAAGAGATATGGAGTGGACACAAATTTGATACAAAATTACAATACTAGAAATACAAAGGGATGTAATTTTATTAAAAATGAAAGTAAGGTTATGTTTCTTTTTCTCTGCACATCGTTCGATAGTGCTTTATATGTAAACAAACTTTCATGAAGAAATCTTAAACAGTTCTCGAGATATAGAGCGGACACGAAGCTTATATGAAATTACTATAAGAAAAATACAAAAGGAAATAATTCCATCAAAACTGAAAGTAGGGTAATGGTTCTTTTTCTCTGCACATTGTCTGATGGTGCTTTATATTTGTACAAACTTTCATGAAGAAATCTAAAACGGTTTTCAAGATATGGAGCGGACACGAAGCTTATATGAAATAACCTTTGAAAAATACAAAGGGAAATAATTCCGTAAAAAATAAAAGTAGGGTAATGGTTCTTTTTCTCTGCACATCATCTGATGGTGCTTTATATTTGTACAAACTTTCATGAAGAAATCTTAAATGGTATTCAAGATATGGAGCGGACACGAAGCTTATATGAAATATTTGTACAAACTTTCATGATGAAATCTTTAACGGTTTCTAGATATGGAGCAGACACGAAATGTTACCTTTTGTCCTTTGACCTCTAAGTGTGACCTTGACCTTTGTCGGGCATCTTTGAAATATGCGTTCTGCACATCGTCTCGTTAAGGCAAACATTTGATCCAAGTTTCAAAAAAAATCTTTCAAGGGGTTAAGGAGATATGGAGCGGACACGAAAAGTTTACAGTCGGAAGGACGGACGGAGGCCACGACATAATACGACCCGTCTTCGACGGGCGTATAAAAAAATCTCTACAATTTCGCCCATTTTCAGCGCGTAAAAGTACGCCAATTTTATTTTCTGTAGGCGGTGGCGCTGGTCGGGGGTATACGTCAGCCCCTGCTTATTGCACTAGCTGGGGCATGAAAAACATTTCTAGCAAAAATCATTTGAGATAGTGTTTCTTTGGACTTTGCTTCAGTCATTTGGGGAAGAATGAGCTCCAAACAAGATAAAGTCTGACAGATTGGTGATATGGCAACCTCTGTACATTATATTGTTTGTCCATACCGTATATATTCTTTTTCCTGTCATCTTAAATACGTTTCAAATACATTCTTTCTTGTTTCATTCTTTTTTTCAGGTAAAATGAGGGAGACAGAAAGGAGGATAATCGGTTAATGAGTTAAATTGGGCCTAATTGCCAAGCGACTCAAAAGAACAGCGAGGGGTTTCGAAGTGAGCCTGTGCCTATGGTCAGTCTCAGATGGGCGTTTGGTCTGTTGACATACACTATGGGCCTTCACAAAACTTAGGCCAAAGACACATATCCCTGATTGCTGTGAAGGGCCGCGTATGCGCATTTAAATATCTACCTAATGGTTTGTGTAAAGATATTTGTTCCCTTGGCGAAGTCCGTATACATGGTAATATCGTTCCTTTTCTTTCTTTTCAGGTAGAAGATGGAAACAACTGACGAGACAAGAGAACCATCAAAAATGCGTGAGTGTATTATGTATGGTGATTCTAAACAGACAAGAATACACAGTTCCGAGCCACACCAAGAATGTCACTCAAAATCACGTGATAGCGTATACCTGGCCAATGCAACGACAACATAGCACGTGACATAGTCTCACAAACAAATCGCACGTGGTAAATATTTTACATAAGTCCGTGATTTACCTTACAGTTAATAGAGGGATGTATAGCTGGCGCACATTGACCTGTCTCTTTGACCCCTAATTTAAATATATTAGAAGGTTCAGTTGATTTCACAGATAGGGATGCATGAATTATAAAACAGTCGTAAGGCCAAACTTTAAAAATGTATTCGTTATGCTCAAATGCACACTTAGCTGGGTCAGTAGATTGGAAGAACATTTTTTTCGGGTGCCACATTTTGTGGTTGCGACTAAAATGCATTTGCAAATAATGCAGATCCGAATCAAAGTATTCTTAAAGAGCAGTCTGGTCAGGTCAACACTGTTAGCAATCTTACACTGACAGTCATAACTCCGTTCAGCAGCCGTAACCCAAATTAACATTGTCAATTGTTATCAAGGGCGTAGCTACCTATACGGCAAATACGCAAGTGCGTATTGAAATTTTGTCAAAATTGACAAAATTTCAAAACGCACCTGCGTATTTGCAAGCTGAATATTTATAAATTAGACAAGATTTCAATACCAATTACCAAAGTGGCCGAAATACTAGCTTTCCTTTCAAGAAGTAGAGAATAAAACATGGTTGTGCGTATTATGAAATTGCCCCTAGTTACGCCCCTGGTTATGATTAAAATATTACTACATACGAAAACAAAACTTTCTGAAGGAAAAGCCTGAAAGGCAGGATGGAATGCAGCAAACAGAATTTTTGTCATGGCCTTACACATATGCAATCCTTTCATGATTCACGAGCATTTCCATCTGAAAATAAGTTACTTCATGCAGTTGTGAATAGTTTACCAGATATACTTGCATAAACATATAGACAGACGTCTTGTATGTTAACTGTCGACGCAACTGCATGGGGTTGGTACAAATAAAGTTTATCATTTCTCAACAGGACTTGATTCTGGGCTGATAATGTTATGCATTCCAGAAGACAAAGTCAGTTTTAATCGCAAATAGAAGCAACTGCAAAAGCATACGCCTCAAAGAGGATTCAAAGCCTGGGCGGGGAGAAGGGGAATGGATGGATGGATGATTTGCAGTTTTGCTTCCTATATTTGTCTTATCAGGACGATGGGTGTGTGATAATGAAAGGTTGTATGCGATGGAACCCATTTACAATCGAAAAGATTCCCGTCTCCAGCGGGCTCGAACCAGGAACCTCTAGATCAGCAGACCAGCGCTTAACCTACTAAGCTAACGGGGCTCATGGAGGTGTGTGGGGTGATTCATGGGTGAAAAAATAAGCATCTTAACTTATTCTACTTCTGAATATACAACATCTTGTCTCAGCCTAGTGCATGATGCTCGTGTTTGCAACGTTTTCATTCAACTAAGCTTTAAAAATGAGTGCATGCACTCTTTCTTTCTCTCTCTCTCTCTCTCTCTGTCTCGCCAAAACTTATAAAATCCATTTAGCAAGCTCTGAAATCAAACGTTTAAATATATATATAAATGATTATATGAGTGTTAAAATTGAGGCAATTTTCCATAGTTACGCATAGTTACGCGCCGAAACTCCTTGGCATAACGTGTAACAACTAACACCAACAAAACATGCGCTAAAAAATGAAAACAAGTAAAAAGTATTCACTTCAGGGAAATGGAAAACCGGCTTTACACAGCAACACGCTCTGAAAATATCTAAGGCTCTTTTCTATGGCGTGTAATTTATAAAAAAAAAATCGGCGCTGATGCTGCCTTCGTAAATGCGTGGCCAGTGTAATCGCGGATAAGGAGTTTTGACACTGAAGCCACCTAAACTACGCTCCACGAAAACCCGGCTTCAGGTTATGGTAGTCATTCAATCGCGTAAATAAGTGTAGGTGTGGTTCTACTAAAAAGCTTTGTCTCCTATTTCGCAATGAATTGTGCTATTTTGCATATTCATGCATAAAGGTCAGAAAGACAGGTCAATTTGCGCCAGCTATATACGTGTTTAAAGAAAACAAACTAATGCCGCTTTTGATAAACTTACCCTGCTTTGCAAGAACGGAACGCATCGGAAATGCATGATGCACCAAGTTCCATGTGTAGGTCATGAGGAGGCTGATTCTTCGCCATATATCGCCAACATTTAGCAGACACTTGCATGTCATTTGTTTTTTCGCCGTCTTTGTGTAAAGCTTGTGAGACGTAGTAACAGTAACTAAGTAGGCGAAGCTTAGCGGCTATTCTCGGAACTGTGTATTGCTCTATATCTGATGGCCTCACCGAACAGCCAAGACTTGGAATGGGCATTGTTTGGGATAATTACGATGAAAGTATTGCAACATTGTCTAAGATCGGTACTCTTCATGATACTGTCGGTATATGTTATCAGAATGTGTGTGTGTGTGATGCAGATCTAGATAACCAGCAAATCCAAGTGTCGGGTCCCTCAAAAAACAAAAAAAAAAAAAAACAAAAAAAAAAAAAAAAAAAAAAACGAGACAGCATTTGATTCTGAATCATCACTCAAAACAGAGCCACAGCCATATCGAAAGAAACCTAAGATCAGGTCCTTTGATTTCGAATCGAGACTTCAGCTTAGCCTGAACATTTTCTTCAGCTGGAAAGGCGAGACCAAACATGACCTGTATTGTGATCTTTGTTTGATGGCACCAAAAAACGGACTGTTAAAGGGACTGTCTTCTCCTTCCGATTTCGTTTAGAATCGCCAATATAATAACTCTTGCGTTTCACTGTTGCGTTGTTCTTTTGTCTGATCAGTTGTTAGCTCACCTGAGCCATAGGCTCAGGGTGAGCTATTGTGATCACCCAGTGTCCGTCGTCCGTTGTGCGTCGTGCGTCGTGCGTCGTCCGTCGTCCGTCGTCCGTCGTCAACAATTTGCTTTAAATGACATCTTCTCTGAAACCACTAGGCCTAGGGCTTTGATATTTTGTATGAAGCATTGTCTAGTGGACCTCTACCAAGTTTGTTCAAATGGTGGCCCCAGGGTCCAAAATGGCCCTGGGGCAGGGGGTCTTGGGTTCGAAACTAAAATATACTTAAAAATCTTCTTCTCCAGAACTGCTTGGCTCAGATGCTTGAAATTTGGTATGTAGTATTGCCTAGTGGTCCTCTACCAAGTTTGTTCAAATGGTGGCCCCAGGGTCCAAAATGGCCCTGGGGCAGGGGGTCTTGGGTTCGAAACTAAAAAATACTTAAAAATCTTCTTCTCCAGAACTGCTTGGCTCAGATGCTTGAAATTTGGTATGTAGCATTGCCTAGTGGTCCTCTACCAAGTTTGTTCAAATGGTGGCCCCAGGGTCCAAAACGGCCCTGGGGCAGGGGGTCTTGGGTTCGAAACTAAAAATTACTTAAAAATTTTCTCCACCAGAACTGCTTGCCATAGATGCTTGAAATTTGGTATGTAGCATTGCCTAGTGGTCCTCTATCAAGTTTGTTCAAATGGTGGTCCCATGGTCCAAAATGGCCCTGGGGCAGGGGGTCTTGGGTTCGAAACTAAAAAATACTTATAAATCTTCTACTCCAGAACTGCTTAGCTCAGATGCTTGAAATTTGGTATGTTGCATTGCCTAGTGGTCCTCTACCAAGTGTGTTCAAATGGTGACCCCAGGGTCCAAAATGGCCCTGGGGCAGGGGGTCTTGGGTTCGAAACTAAAAAATACTTAAAAATCTTCTCCACCAGACCTACTTGGCTCAGATGCTTGAAATTTTGTACGCAACATTGCCTGGTGGTCCTCTACCAAGTTTGTTCAAATGGTGGCCCCAAGGCCCAAAATGGCCCCGGGGCATGGGGTCTTGGGTTTGAAACTAAAATATACTTAAAAATCTTCTTCACCAGAACTGCTTGCCTCAGATGCTTGAAATTTGGTATGTAGCATTGCCTAGTGGTCCTCTACCAAGTTTGTTCAAATGGTGTCCCCAAGGTCCAAAATGGCCCCGGGGCATGGGGTCTTGGGTTGGAAAATAAAAAATACTTAAAAATCTTCTTCACCAGAACTGCTTGCCTCAGGTGCTTAAAATTCGGTATGTAACATTGCCTAGTGGTCCTCTACCAAGTTTGTTTAAATAGTGGCTCCAGGGTCCAAAATGGCCCTTGGGCAGGGAGTCCCAAGTTTGAACCATATGAATACATAGAAAAATATTAAAAAATCTTCTACTTTAGAACCGCAAGGTTCAAATGCTTGAAATTTGGTTTGTAGCATTGCCTAGTAGACCTTTACAAAGTTTTTTTAAATGGTGGCCCCAGGGTCCAAAATGGCCCCGCGACAGGGAGTCCTAGGTTTGAACCATAGAAATATCTAGAAAAATATTTAAAAATCTTCTTCTGCAGGACCACTTGGCTCAGCTGCTTGAAATTTGGTATGTAGCTTTGCCTAGTAGTCTTTTACCAAGTTTGTTCAAATGATGATCCCAGGGTCCAAAATGCCCCTCCCCCAGGGTGTCCATGGTTTGAACCATAGAACTACATAGAAAAATATTCAAAAATCTTCTTCTTCAGATCCACTTGGCTCAGATGCTAGAAAATTGGTATGATGCATTGCCTCGTTGTCCTTTATCAAGTTGTTCAAATGATGGCCCCAGGGTCCAAAATGGCCCTGCGGCAGGGAGTTTGAGCCATAGAAAACTATTAAAAAGTCTTCTTCTTCAGAACCACTTGGCTCAGATGCTTGGAATTTGATATGATGCATTGCCTGGTGGACTCCTACAAAGTTTGTGTAAATGGTGGCCCTAGGATCCAAAATGGCCCTGGGGCAGGGAGTCTTGGGTTGGAAATTAAAATGTACTTAAAAACCTTCTTCTCCAGAACCCCTTAGTGCAGATGCTTGAAATTTTGTATGATACATTGCCTAGTGGTCCCTTACCAAGTTTGTTTAAATGATGGTGCCAGGGTCAAAATGGCCCCACCCCAGGGGGTCCTGGGTTTGAACCATAGAAATACATAGAAAATATTCAGAAATCTTCTTCAGAACCACTTGGCTCAGAGGCTTGAAATTTAGCTTTTAGCATTGCCTAGTGGTCCTTTACCAAGATTATTAAAATGATGGCCTCAGGGTCCAAAATGGCCCTGCCCCAGGGGGTCCAGGGTTTGAACCATAGCAATACATAGAACAACATTAAAAATCTTCTTCTTTAGAACCATTTGGAAATGGTTGCAAACTATCTGGTTTGTTCAAATTATGACCCTAGTTTGACCTTTAACCTTTTTGCTCAGGTGAGCGTTTCAGGGCCTCTTGGCCCTCTTGTTTCCATCTTCTAACTGAAATGAAAAAGGAATGAAATTGTAGACGTATTACCATCTATACGGAAAGTGACGTCGACGTAAACAGCTGATTTTCAAAACAATTAAGATGAAATTTTGATTATTTATTTATTTCTGATGTCTACCAACCGTGATTAATGGGTAAAGTGTATATCTAAGGTGGTGGTAATCACTTATTTGGGACAAAGACAAAAATCTGCATAAAATACTCAAAATAACACTGATCTTTCCAAAACTTAGCAGATGCCTTCTTTATGTTGTTTCTCATAATTTAGAATCCCAAAATGCAGCATTTGTTAACGTTAAAAAGTGTTTTTATAAGGAAAGATTAAAGGGTATTTTTCTGCGAATAAATCTGAAAAAATAATATCGTTATTGAAAATATACTTAGTGCTTAGAGTACCTTGTTGCATAATGGAGAGCGTCCTGGCAATTATTTTTTCAAACTCTTTCACACATTATCAGGCTGAGCAGATGAAAAAAAGATGCAGTCTGTGTCCAATTTTTTTTGTCAAAACACACACGTGAGACAGGTGAGACTATTTAAACAAGGTTGAACAATTTCATCTACACACCAGTGATCACGTCAGTAATGTATTATTCATACTGTAGGTGTTACATAGGTATGCTTGCCTACCCTATATTTTATAAATGGTCCAATGTACATTGACTTTGTATATGGTTGAACATTTGAGAAAAAGCTACCCTTTTCATCTGATCTACATTACAATTTGAGAAAGAGTTGGAATAAATAATTGCTAGGATGCTCTTCATTATGCAATAACGCACCTTCAGCACTACATAAATTTTCAATAACGATATTTATTTTTTAGATTTATTCGCAGAAAATTACCCTTTGATCTTTCCTTAGAAAAACACTTTTTTAAGCAGCATGTATGTCTATTTAGTATTCTAAACTGTAAATAACAAAATAAGAAGTCTGCTAACTTTCAAGGAGATACGTTACTTTTTTATGGTTTTATGCAGATTTTTACATTTACCATAAATCACCACCTTAAGAGAAGAAAATACTCCGGTTTTATCTAGTGTCATCATTTTTCGTGTAAAATATCGGTAAAAGAGATAAAAACTGTAAATCATTCTGCGACAGTGTTGCGAAGATACATGTCGGACGTCGTAGAGGTCTATGTCGATGGCGCTTGTAGGAATAACGGACAACAGAACCCCAAGGGAGGATGTGGAATATTTTGGGGTGAGTACCATCCCCTTAATACACACGAATGCCTTGTTGGCGACAAACAAACAAATAACCGAGTAAAGTTATCGGCGGCAATTAAATAGCACTGATGCAGGCCTACCATCTCAACATTCAGTCTATAGAAATATGTACGGATAGTAGATACGTAAAAGAGGGAATCTCAAAATGGATTAACACATGGAAAGTTAATAATTGGAAAACTGCAAAGCTAAAGTCAGATGTATTGAATAAAGACTTGTGGCTAATCCTTGACGGGCTCGCTAGTCAGTTACAGGTGAAGTGGCGATGGATAGAGGGGCATAATGACTGCGAAGGGAATGTTCAAGCAGATGAACTTGCTAAGACCGGCATTTCTGTGGAATTTTCCTACTGGCAAACATTGGCAGCGTCACTGGAGTTCGATAGCACCAAGGCTTCTTCCCCTGTGAAGTTTACAATTGATAAAAAGGTACAAAGCAGTAGCAGTAAGTGCGGAGTTTGTGCAATGATAGTGACTGATACTGGCATCCAGTGTATAGAGTGCAAAAACTAGTGTCACTATAGTTGTTCTAAATTACCAGCATATCAACTGAATATGTTTGAAGTGTCACAACGGAAATATTCATATGAAAAATGCTGTATGATGGATGACGATTTCCGCAGTAAATTAGAAACAGAACCTTCTTTTCAGTTGCAACTAACTACTAGTCAAGATAAGACACAGATGTATGAAATGGACCCCGAAATAAAGTTTAGAATGGCGTATACAGACATTGGCATTCGGTGTGAGACTGATTCCGCGGATCTTGTATCGTGTACCACCACTTCTTCTTCCCTGCTAAAGAGAGATTTTGCCGTACAAGCCTCTTCACGAAGACAAAGAAGAACAGACTATAGAAGCATTCACAAATTTGCCTGACGGAATTCAGAGACGGATTAAGCACAAGACAAGAAAAACGTTTGTTGACGCCTTAGATAACTTTGCTAGCGTGCATTCAAACAATGCAGATCTCCAGGCTCAAATCAGAAAACTCACACAAGAAAATGAAGCACTTTTGCAAGAGAAACAGAAATATAAAGCGGCGGAAATACAAGAAAACCATGTCTGTAGTAGTCAGGAGTTACAGTTAAAAGTAGAGGGATATTTAAAAGAGATAGAAGGTTTAAGACAGAGATGCTTTAAATCCAACCTGGACAAGGAAATCGAAGCAGCAAAGTACGAAGGGTCGGCTGCAATATTAAACCAAAAAACTAGAGTCGGCAACTACACAATTTAACATCCTTAACCAAGAAATCAGCACCATTGAAAAGAGACTAACATGCAAAAATGACATCGTTATAGAACAAGAAGATAGGATAAAAGTGCAGAGGGCGGAAATATTGAAATTACAAGATGAGGTTTTTTCTTGGAAGATCCATGCATCTAGAAAAGATGATGAATTACTCAACACAGCTGAAAGCACTACTTGTACTATTAACCCAAGAACAGAATCTAAAGATATTTCACACGGCGAAATGAATAACAGCATCAAAGACAATAGGTCGCATACAAGAGAGAGTATATGTACAGGTGATCAAAAGTTGAATGAAGTAATAGTAGACCTAACAGATAGTGCGGAACAGAAGAAGAAGGTTGTAGTGGTTGGAACATCAAACCTTAAGTATATTAGCACTCAACAGTTATCTGATCAGAAAGTCAGTGTGGAAAAGATCACCAAGTATACACTGTCAGAAGGACAAGCTTACATAGATGCATTAAAGAAAGAAGACCAGAAAATTGATGCAATGGTCCTCCATCTGTCAGAGAATGATATAGAAGACCAATCATCAAAACACTGTACGATGAAACTGTCCGAAATGACAAGCGAATTCAAACAAAAATTTAGAGATTCCAAAGTTATAGTATCACTTGGCGTGCCTCGGAGAGATACGGTGATCAACAGGAAAATTAGTAAACTTAACGTCTTATTGAAAGAGAAATTATGTGGTATGAAAAACGTTAATCTCTGTGACAATGGCAACCTGTTCTATAGAGGCAGTCCATCAAGAGGTATACTGTCGGGCGACGGTAAACTGTTAAAACACATATCAAGGAAGGGAACCAGGAAGCTCGGGGCCAATCTTAAGCATTCTATCTACCAGACGCTTGAGATAACTCAGGAGACACACCAACAGAGATCGTTTAACTCCTACAAAAGCAGAAACCATAGTCACTGGAGTGGTAGACCGAGAAATGGATATTTTAATAGAAGACAGTTCTATTAAACGCAGAAAAATCAAACATCGTTAAACGTTGGTTACTGGAATATTAATGAACTGATTTCGAAACAGACAGATAAAACCAAAGATGAAATGTTTATAAACAGTATTAATAAATGTGATATCATTGGACTGGCGGAGGTGAAGTGCGATGCCAGTAAAGCATATTTTGACAGTTTCATTCCCCATCATGTCGAAAGAAAAACTAATAAGGGGAATCAAACATATGGAGGTCTAGCTATACTTCTCAAAAATAGTATAAGAAAAGGGGTTAAATATTTACCAGAAAACTGTTCTGAGTATCAGGGGATCTTGCTTGATAAAAAATATTTTGGGCTAGATAAAGATTCATATGTATGTTTTGCTTACATTCCACCACAGTATTCATCTTTTTATGTTAACCAAAATACTGATTTTCTAGATTTATTAGATAGTGATATTTCATTCTACAGGAACAAAGGGTCAGTTTTAATACTTGGAGATTTTAATGCCAGGACTGCAACCGAGCGAGATGTGATTTTAAATGATGATTATAGTTATTTACCTTTACATAATGACTATGTAATAAATGAAAGTGTTTCACCCCAATTATTTAGACAATCTCTGCAGAGAGAACTACTTTTTGCCAAGATAAAAGATATTTTAGACAACCCTGTCAGCAAAGTCTCACATGTTAATAAAATAGTAAATGATTTCAAGAGTATTATGTTAACTGCGGCAAATCTGTCTTTGAAGAAAAAGAAAACAAAGAGAGATAACTATAGCAGAAGTAAAAAGTGGTTTGATTCCGATTTGTATAAAATGCAGAAAACATTAGATCATAAAGGGAAACTATTAGTTATATATCCCTTCGATCCCTTGGTTAGAGAAACTTTGTATAAGTATAGAAAAATGTATAGAACTGTGTCCATTTACGTTTGAGCAAATCCATTTGCTCAAACTGGCTCTATGATTTTGGATAAGACGTTTGTTGGTTCAAAATTTGGATTAATATCTCTGCAGGAAATATACTGTACTTTAGTTAACTGATGAGTAATAATTAGAATTAGATCTAATCCATTTTGTCCAAAATTTGGATAAACCAAATAGCCTGGGATAAGAAAACACCCTGCCTATGCCTTATACTGTATGAAAATACATGGCCGAAAATTTTATCCAAAATTTGGATAAGCGACTGTGCAGGCAATACAATGCAGCGTATAAACAGACTGAAATACATTAAATTTTATTTTATCCAAAATTTGGATAAAACCAAACTAGCTGGGAGAAACAAACACCCTGTCTTGCCCCACACATTATGCAAACACACGGCCAAAATTTTTATCCAAAATTTGGATAAGCAGGAAATGCAGTACAACGAATACGCAGAAATAATTTTATCCAAAATTTGGATAAAACCAAACTAGCTGGGAAAAGCAAAACCCCTGTCTTAAAATAGGCTGTTCCAAAACACAGTTGTAAGTTTTATCCAAAATTTGGATAAAACTTTTAGTTAAAATACGCAGTGAATGTCATCGAAGTTTTATCCATAATTCGGATAAACCACATTATGGTTATTGCAAAAAAATACCATGAACAAAACTATGTCGAAATTCAGATGAATAAAATGTATAAGAATCTTATTTGAAAAAAAAAATAACGTCTTTGTACACTTAACTTATTCTAATTTTGTCATTTAATCAATTAGTATAACTGTCAGAAAACAACTGTTTCTAAGTGTTTCAGCAAAATATTTTTATCGAAAAGGTGTTTGATTTATTTTAGTGTTATTATTTCATTTTTATTTATTTATTTTTATTAGTTTTTTTTGGTTCGATTTAGATGTTACGCGAAAAGTTGCTCGCAAAAACATGACAACTTATATACTGAGTACATTGTAACTGATTAATGACGCAGTTAGATAATAAAGAATAAGTATGTATGCATAAGACATACATAAGACATGCATCGGTAGTCAGGTTTTGTTTTCAGTGAAAGGAAATGGGATTTAAATCGTAAACGTGCATATGAAATAAATTCTATTTTCATCATTCAAAGTATTTGTATTTAGATTTCTCTACAATTTTTTTACTGAGTCCTTAGAATGCGTTATAAATGCATGCCAAAGTCCATTACATATATTTTTTTAAGTTGAATCACATTAAATTAGAATGCAGCACTTTTGATTTGGGTTTTTTTTTCTGTTTTTTTTTTTCTTCTTCTTTCGTTGTGTTGTGTGATCTGAAATGACAAAACATACGTGTTAATGACTGACAATATGTGTTTATGTTATTTATAAAGGACCTCTGACAGTAATAATGTTAATTTGCCTATAAAATAAGTCAAAATTAAATTTTTGATATACCCAAGAATTTTTCTTGAAATTTGTTGCTCTCAACTTCCCCTAACTGGCTATGAATTTAATTTCTGATTTTTTAGTACATGGACTTCAATTCTGGTTGAAAAAGCCAAATTTTATAATTAAACGTAATCGAAACAGGAAAAGTTTTCTAAAGATACCCCCCCCGTGCCTCAGCTAGCCACTTTGCATGTATGAGTGTACTATCATAATACACATTATATGTGAGTGGCTTGCTGAGGCACGTGGGGGGGGGGGGGGGGCGGGGGGGGGGGGGGGCGAGATAGTCTACAGCTGAAAAACTGAAAAAGTGGGTAGGGTACTTACACCCTTTATATCTACAAATAGGCTAAAGTCCTTATTATTGAAAACATATTGCATACTATCAGTAACAGTAGTGTGTACTTTAGTTTTAGCATAGTTATCAATTAAAATTTCGATATATTAGAAATCCCAAAAATGGACTTATTTTCAGAGTCTGAAACATTCACGTACCCCCTCTTGATGAAATTGGTTAAAGTTAGTCTAGATGCCTGATAATTTTTCAAAATCACTGTTAAAATGCCTTTATAGTACACAGGCCTACATATTGATGCCAAAAATTTCATTTTTGCTGCCCGAGGAAGGTGCAATAATTTGTCGAATAATAGGCAAATATGCATTGATACTGTCAGAGGTCCTTTTCTTTATGCACACTCTGAGTCTCGGAGTCCGGTACCGGACTCTTAGGCGCTCATCCGAGGATTGTCTCCGGGTCCAGCATGTCTCAATACGGGTAATATATGTCTCAAATGGAAAGAAATACACAGTAATCGTTAAATTCTTATTAGATTTTGATCTTTTCTACGTATATCGCCATTTGTACAAGCGGTATTACGGTATGACCAAAGGTCATACTAAACTAACCAAAACTGAAATGAATTACAAAGCGGGATCACAGTAATTGTTGGTACTGTAAATAATAATATATTGTTCTTATTTTTATTTTAGTTATTTATTTATCATATTTTAATATATTTGTTTATTTGTCTGTCTATTTGTTTAACAGTGGCGAGGTATTGTGTTTTCCAATTGGCCTTCCGTGTGTTCGCCCGTCCGTTGCACATATGTTGCATGAAAGTGAAATTGTGAATAAAATATGTTTAACTATTTAAAGTAATAACCGCTAATTAACATACTACCGGACCCCGAGCCATTCTTAACAGGCGAGGCTCCGGGTCAGGTACAGGACGCCGAGACTGGCAGGCTAGGGATCCGGTACCGGACCCCGAGACACTGCTTTTCTTTAAAATTGATATCGAGACAGTAATGATATATTTAGTCCCCTGTATCTCAGGAATTCCAGCCTATAGAGACTCACCACCCGCATGTCACAAGAGGAGTAAATTGTTACCAAGACTGAATACGAGTCATCCGGAGATGAACAAACGTACAACAAACTGCCATAAACATTGTGGAGTTTGATATGAGCGTCTAACTTTCCGACATTCACGAGCTTCCGTGCCCGTGTAAAGTTCGGAGTCTGTATTTCATGTGGAAGAAGAATATTGCAGGTTTATTCAGTATATAGACAGAACCGCAAAAGACTAAGTCGCATCTTCCTTAGGTGTCATGAACCAGCGGTCTGCTGTCGCAGGTCGAACACCTTGACAAACAAGCTGCCTCGGGGCAGAAGAGGAGTACACCGCTTCACTGGAAGGTCTTCCGCGACAGCCTGCATCATCGAGGGTTTAGTAGTCCGACCGCCTTCAAAATAAATTCGAAAGAAGTAAGTCTTGCTGTCCACTTTCAATGAATCCAATATTTCATGGCTGAACAGACGTAGTCTTTATATCTCCAACCTACATTTGATAGAGTTAAAATATTACAAGTCGCTCAGGTTGCTGCACAACTGCTAGAAAACAAGTAAAAAAGGTTGCTGCAGGGTGGAGCAAAAGATAATGCACGGCAAAATAAATAAGCTTTTTCAGTTTTTGACGATGGAAAATATTTGACCAATGGTCCTGTTTCTAATTTTCATACTTCAATTAGGCATGTTTATTCACAAAAAGGAAAAGAAAATCATAGTGTCAAATGGGGAAATAGACATGGTAATGTGAAGTTTAGGATCAATATCTATCATTGTGCCAAATGTGAACTATATCTATCTCAGGATTTGGAACAAAATTCTTAGTATATTATGTGACCTTGACGTTCAAGCCATCTAGGAAGTGGGGATGGGAATCATCCAAAAAATTATGGTCACTTTTCGTGAACTGTTGTCAGTTTAATGAAAATATGCCTTTCCCTTTAATATGGGGTCTGAATGAATATATACTGAACAAAAGTGAAAACGCTACAAAGTGATTCGTTTTCGAATTTTCTGTTTTGTGGAACCAGAAAGGTTCATACATAAGAACGCAATTTAAAGTTAAATGCATGTGTAAGGTTATGATACCAAAAAATAGCTGTAAACCCCGCTACGGATAAAACAAAGACATTTCAAAGTGAACAGGGGTCCGGTTTTCTTTGTTGCAAATACTGAACAGTCGATCAGGCATTTTAAACTTGATATAAAAAAGGATTGACACGACAAAATTATCCTTATTTTGGCTTAGGTAAGTAAGCAGTGTATAAAAACATCGCAAGAGAAAGCACACATCAATATGTGTTTTCATGTCTTTGAAAAGTAGTGTTGAAATATCACTATTTCTTCGAAAACACAATAAGAAACTGTGGACAATGGAAATTCCCATAAGAAATTAATTTCTTGTTTCCTCACATACTGTCACAATTTCGCTTAAAACTAACAATAGGTAGAGTGCATGATTTATTGCACTACAAAAAAAAAAAAAAAAAAAAAGTTGTCTGAAACTGAAGAACTGAAAGAACAATCGAAAATTAAAATTTGCTATATTTTTAATGCAAAGGGAGATAATTTGTAATTTTGAAGAATAAAGCTTCAATTTTCTAGTTTTTCTAGACAACAATTGCGAGTTATTTTTTGCTTTTTCTACCACTCTGGATGAAGCGCTTCAGATCAGCAAAGAAATGTGCATCTGCGCATGTACATAGTTTGTGTATTACAAAATGTGCCAAAATTGATTAAGGTAAAATAACTGTGTTATGAACAGTATCAGATTCAGTATTTTGCAGACATTCTCTTGCTGGATGTCCTATTCGACTATAATGTACATATCCAGGCAGAAAAGTATCACTGTGTTAGTTACAAACTGTAATCCATAATGTAGCGTTTTCACTTTTGCTCAGTATTTATGTTCCCTATCATTGCATTTTACTTTGTAAAACCAACCGATGATCGACTAATAGTCGACATAAATTGTTCCTTATCTCATTTTTTTTTCTGGGCTTATTGCAGGACTATTTCTTTTTATCAAATTTCTAAACATTTCTATTGCTAACCTAACTTTTACATTGACTTACTCAAATAAACATTATATCCTTTATTTTACATGACTTTAAAAAAATGAACATATGCACACGCTGTGCCCAAGATATAGTGGGCTTCTTTTCCTCACTACCCTTATGGCTACCATGCTATTGGCAACGTCAACGTCAAAGCTACTGATCTGAATACTGTGGTTAAATGTATCAAGCTCTACAAAGCTACAAAAATGTTAATGTATGGACAGATGAACAAACAGACGAAAAGACAGACACATGGAGGGCACATGTTACGAACCATCTTAGAGCGGCGTATAAAAAATAACTTCGAGTTCACAATGGCGGACACATGTGAAATCAGAGCATGATGCTGAGCACGTGCTAAAAACTTCGCACATTTTACAAACAACAAACTCCTTCCAAAAGGTAAAACGCGGTTCAATAAACACAGAGTCAAAAGCAACAACTCTTAAGCTCTTAAAATAAGTAGGCGAAATTAAATTATCCTAGTTATATATAGAAAAAAAATTCAATGGCAAAAATGCGCCCATCACTCATGCAATATCAACGTGCATATCTGTGACCTACTGGTTTTAGGGAATGGGATGCAGCTTTATCCCTCTTAGATACTTTCAAGGCTATTAGCATGACAGTGATGAAGTGTTAGTAGCCTCCGGACAAACAGGCTATAATTACTGATAACATCTTCGGTCCTTGAAAGTAAATCGTCGATTAAAAAGTTATTCCAGTGAACTCAATACTAGAGGAATTACGCACATACTAGGGAACTATTATGATTTTCTGCTGCCTCAGAATGCGATTCGGCATGATTCCATGACCCTGATCTATTATTTTGGGCACTGAGTTTGAACAAACTTAGATAATTATACACTGCTCATGCAGACTGGTCCGGTTTCAGAAGCTACATGACAGGTATTTAGCAACCAAAAGGACTCACCCACTAGACTGTTTGGTGTCAGCTACTTTATGAAGCAGTCATTCTTTTCCTAGTAGATCAGTAATGCAATAAGTGCTATGGCTGTAATGAGTGATATTTTATATACAGAGCAGTACATTCGCAACAAAAAGCGGTTCAGTCCCATAAAGTGGTCATACGGCTACGTGTCCTAGACCCACGATTTAAAATTATCCTGTTGAGGAAAGGATGTCTGATAGCTTAACACAAAGACGGTTGTAAGAAAAATACTTGCAAGATTTGTAAAATAATAATAATAACAAATAATTACATAAATATATGATACTGAATGATACATACTCGCTATTAGAATATGGCAGTTTCTGCATGAATTTGTTACATTTTGTTACTTTGTGGTACTTATATATTTACAGATGTTCTCATATTTAGAACAATGCTTTACCAATCATTTTGAAATTAAGGACAGTTATGCAATGTTTTATCTAGATAACTTAATAAGCGCAGGTGAACAATAACGTCGTTAACATGCTACCAGCCTTTTGATAAGTTTTGCGAAACAAGCTAGTAAGGGAAAAATTACAAAAAAGCGATATCACAATATCAGCTATAAGATACCAGATATGACGTGTCAGCTTGACACACAATTGATCTGTAAGGGTATTGAAAAGCATGGGCATTATCAGAACAACAGGAATCTGCCAGATTTAAGAGTGCATATCACAGAAAATGAGTCTTATGCCCCGAGACAAAGTTATTTGTTTTATATTAAGGTGAGTGGGTACACTTTCAGGGATTGAGACTTCTCCATTTTCGTTTTTTGTCTCCCTTCTCAATTGGGTTCAACTCTTAAAAGGAATAATTTGCTCCTGCAAATTAAACTCTTAATTTTAGGAGTAGACTCCATTTTTGAAGAGTTACGTCATTCAGGGAGGCAAACATGATGTAATGGAAGTTGTTTCTCTTTGTAAAAAGTGCAGAAAAATACGGAGCTATACCCATACACTTTAAGCTGATTTTAATAGTTGGAAAAGACAAACAATGAAGATCTTGATAAGCCTGCTTATTTCAGGTGCAGTCTGATATGGGTTTACACTGACCGCTAAGGCATCCATCTCCCGGCATTTAGTTTCATACATTGGTAATTTGGGGCTTTAGGCCTCCCAATTTATATTTTTATACAGTCGGAACTCAAGAGAATGGCAAGAGGTAATTTACATGATATCTCACAACATATATTTATTTGTAAAGTTTTGATTTTAAGCAAAGAACAAGTCAACTCCAACATTTTAATTCATCTTATAGCTCGGCAATGGGCTTTTTGACTCCCTTCAAGTGATTCATAGGTAGTAAATGTGTTTTGCTTTGTTTTTGTGTTTTCTTTCCCCAGCAGCCTTTATTTGTGTTAACAATTTAATGTTCAGCAAGGTCTATGCAAAAGGTAAATGTTTCTCATACATGTAGCCTAATAGCCGTAGGGGCAGTGGGGGTTAGAGACTCACTGTATCTTGGGCACAACAGATGAAAGGCGGAGCCCATCACTCTCCTTTTGCTGCCTTATCCTTCCCTGATTCAAAAGAGTTACCCATTTATTGCTGGATTGACAGAGAGAGTTTTCCCAGTCGTCGAAACGCGGGCGCGATCTCGTGATTTTCCGGCGCTTTTCTGCAGCATAACCGAGTTACTATAACCACTCGACCACAGGAGGGTTTCTTTTTTACAGTATCGAGTTTCGAGTAATAAAAAGAGAGTTTCGAGTTATAAAAGGCAAGTATCGAGTTATAAAAAGCGAGTTTCGACTTGTAAAAAGGGAGTATCGAGTTCCCACACTGTAAAAAAATACTGTAGATTTTACGGTAGAATAACTGGAAACCGGCTGCCAGTCCTTTTCCCGTTATTTTTACGGGGTTTTGCCTGTAAGACATTTTTGGAAATCACGAAATGGAAGTTTTATGTTAACTTGGCGCACTCGAAAATTACTTAGTATTGTTGAGGGGCTATCTAACCAAAACGACATCTGCTCTTTTCTGTCCCACTCTGCTTGATGATTCTTGCAATTTTTACGGGCGCCCGTAAAAATAACGGTAAAAGGACTGGCAGCTGGTTGCCAGTTATTTTACCGTAAAATCTACCGTTTATTTTTGCAGTGCAGCATGCTGGTGTTATTTTTTTTATTTTTATCTTTATTTATTTTTTTTCTTCAATTTTATGTATCATTAATGAGCTGAACGCACTGCTTTTGGCATATTTATGCATTAAGGTCTACACCGCAGAATTTTCACTTTCATTTTCATCTGATTTGTCAAAGACATCAAAGGAGTTAATTTTGCCAATTGAATTCTCCAGGACCATATACCATTACATGTTTTAAGCAGGTTTTGATTTCTTGCATCTGGAGATGTGCAGCTGGAGATATGGCCAATCAGCTGACAGTTTTTGTGTGATAGACTGAAAAGTTCCTTTTTTCTCTTAAATATTACATGTCACTTGTTTAAATATCATATATCATCTATGTGTAACCTGACATGTTTACCTACATAGATGAGCTTTTGTTCTTTTCTGTTCTGTTCCGCAAAATGAATTATAATTTTGAATGCCGCCATGTAGTCGGATTGCTCTGCTTTTAATTGATTAGGTGTTCTGAGTGTGTGAGCGTGTTTTTTTTTCTTTCGTTTTGACAATAAGAAAAGTACAAGAAAGAAGAATACAAAAGTTTTATCCGGAATTTTGGCCTTCGTCCGGGCACGTACACATCTGAGTAAGTATATATAATCATGGCAAGAAATCCAAATGGCAATGCAGCGCACACAGTGGGCCTAGACAAAAATTGCTTAGAACACTGCAGGACATTACATACGCAGGTCACCTTGTCTCGACAAGCTTGCTGGGAACAAAATCTCAAGAAGTAAGGGAAGCTATATTTCAGTATATTAGAGATACCCAGTATGAGGAAAAAATATAGGGCCGTGCACAAACCTATCATTTGCGACAGTGTCATGGGTGAGGGGCATTCGAACGGACAGTTCAGGCAGGCCAATCCTACCCACTATTTCAACATACATGTGATGTCTCCCGGATCATCCGGGAGTCTCCCGGAAATGGAGCCCATCTCCCGCGCTCCCGGAAAGTATTCAGAATCTCCCGGATGCTGAATTTTCCTGTCATAATTTTTTCTGAACCGTCCATTTTGCGGTAACTACTTAACCGGCGGCTGTCAAAAGGATTAACTGTCCGTGACCTAATTACCTACTAGCAGGGTGCAATATAGGACGTGTCATTCCGAAGGGTATTCGCTGATCAGACGCAGCGAGGTGTTAAATTGGCTAGCGCACTAGTAAAGGTACCTGTTCTAAATGTAATAGCAGGTAACTTTTACCGAGAGCAAATAACTTTTATTGCGTCCCGGCTTTATGCATCGGTCATTGTTTATGTCATTGAGTTGCACGAATGCAATAGATGGAAGTGCCGCCAATCGACAATGGTCCCATATCGATTTTTTCAGTAAACATGTCAGATACGTCATTATAAATATCGATCATGCAAAATTTGCGCAGGCTGATCAGATCATACTTTCATGAAATCATAACGGTGCCAGCAATTTTTTTTGTTTTATTTCAGTCGGTTCGTTCACTTTAAGAATAGTTTCCCGCGTTTTTCTATCCAGTTCCCGCCGGTTCAGATGCATCGTATGCGAAATGAGAACCAGTGTGAATTTATAAATAAAACATGGGAAATCCGCGATCTTCAGCATCTGACTGAGACAGAAATATGCCATTCTACAAGTTTACTGACCCAAATATGCAGCTATATTTGTTCTTAATCTAATATTCAACGAAAATAGACAGCTCTAATGACAGGTATGTTCATTAAAGTGTAGAATATAACTCGGTTTTGAGATAAACAGATTTTGAGTTTGTAACAAGTACCAGCTTTCATCAAAATAACTAGAGCAAATCGGACCCATCATCCAAGATGCAATTTTGGACTTTTATATTGAGGGAGGGTTAGGGAAAAGTGGGGAGGGGTGATGGTTTGAGAATGCCAGATAATGAGATTGTTTCTTAGCAATGGAATGGTCAGCACTAACACTATGAACAGTACTGTTCAATTACACTGTAAATTAAACTTAGGATGGTAGTGTTGCTGCACTGAAATGGCATACTTTTGAGGTTATATTTGAAGTATTGAGTAACACAAAAGTAAAGAAGTTAAACAAACTATTCAACTGTACTTTAGTTCATGTTGTTTTATTTTAAAACAAGAAGCCCCCCCCCCACCACCACCACCAAAAAACAAAAACAAAAAAAACACAGTTAAGTACTTGAACCCCCCCCCCCCCCCCACCAAAAAACAAAAACAAAAAAAAAACACAGTTAAGTACTCGAAACAACGCGTCAAAGTTAACGTCAAAAAGTCTCCCTGATGAGGAACTCAATCTCCCTGAAATGAAATCCAGATCTCCCACATGGTCCTCAAGAGTTCATCACATGTATGTTTCAACTGGAACAATACAGACATAGACAACGGACATACAATACTAGGAGTCACCGGGGTGTGTGATTACAAGGGTCTGTTCCATCGGACGTAGCGAAGCGAGGTCCGATGGAGGCTTACAGATCTGGGAATATAGAGCGGATGTTGACAATGGCCCGAAGAGGCCTCACATGCCATCCGTCTCCTGACGCCCTGAGATGTATTGCTAAGGCCTGCATAAATGGGACGCGGGGACCCTGTATATAGGATGTGTTTTATGCTGAAATGTGCATGGGTCCATTGGGGTACGATCCCATATTGCATAACGACGCGCGCCAACATGTCGCCACCCTACCTGGCCCTGTCTGGCGGTCTGGACTGGCTGTGGGACTGCGGGCGACTGTGGATTACATGTTTGGAATGGCCAGATCGGATGAAGCGGTTTCCTAGCCACGACTATGGCCTCTCCCGGCTGCCTAGGCATCGCTCGGGGGATGCGCAAAGTGGGGAAAGTAAAACAAAGTGGACATAATGGCTAACATTAATAATAACAACCCCACACGTGTTGGCGCAGTCCGATCCTACACCTACATCGGAGGCAGAGTATTAGAAAAAAGACAGACATACGAACCATTATATTACAGACATTCACAGACTAGACTCGACGAGCGGTTGCATAACGACGCGCGCCAACATGTCGCCACCCTACCTGGCCCTGTCTGGCGGTCTGGCCTGGCTGTGGGACGGCAGGCGACTGTGAATTACAGGTTTGGGCGAGAGCCAGATCGGATGAAGCGGTTCCCTTGCCACGACTATGGCCTCTCCCGGCTGCCTAGGCATCGCTCGGGGGTGCGCGAAGTGGGGAAAGTAAAACAAAGTGGACATAATGGCTAATAGTAATAATAATAAACCCTACACGTGTTGGCGCAGTCCGATCCTACACCTACACCTCGGAGGCAGAGTACTAGAAAAAAGACAGACATACGAACCATTATATTACAGACATTTACAGACTAGGCTCGACGAGCGGTGGCATAGTGTTCAGCGAACTCAAAATGATGTGCGGAGCCGGTCACATGCTAGGTGGGGCTCCTTCCCAATCACTTGCTGGCCGGCTCTGAGTAACATCCAGGATATAAAAGTCTCTAACGCATGTGCCACCAACCGCCGAGCCAATAGCAGACTAGACATAATCGTACACTACAGTAAACAGACGTACAGACGTACAGAGAGGCGCGCAGTGGAGGTGGATCAAAAGCTCTTATACATACTCGGACATTACCAAAAACCCCAATCAAATCCGAAGCCCGAAACAGAAAATACAGCATCCAACATTTTTAGACCACAAAATTTGGTGCGCGTTATTAATATTTATTTTACAACAAAAATCAATATCGCGAGCTCTCACGGCTTAATGGCATTCCACGGGAAGCTCAGGTGTGGAAGCACGAGATAATTCAACAAAAGCGCAACTGGCCAATTATAGGGTCAATGATCTCCACTGCGAGTTTCTAACATACAACTTACCGTGTGCACCGGAAGTGTCTGGGCGGTTTATAAAGGTAGGGCTTAATATGAACTCGTCCATCCTTTTAAATGGACTAGTCTGGAAGGCGGGTAGAATAGCATATCACTGAGTCGGCACGTAAGGAGCGTCTGATCGGGGTCTACGTGTGATAGGAAGAGAACCGCCCGGACGTTTTTGGGGAGCACAACGACGACTTACATTTAAGCCAGATAAAGGGAAAATGTTTAATATGCAGTCGTATCAAGAAAAAAGGCAAAAAAACAACAACATAAGAATTACTTTCATGGAATTTGTTGAATTTAGGAATTTTAGGAATTTAGTTAGGATCACAGAGCGAAATTGCAACTCCGAAATTAATAAATCACAGGCACTCGAATGAAGAAAGAAGAAGAAGTATTACAGCATAAAATGAATTTAGGAATTTAGGAATTTAGTTAATTATATTAGGAATTTAGAGTAATAATCTACATCAGACGCTAAACCCTACCAAAATAGAAAGAGACAACAAAAGGCAAACATTAGTATGGGTTAAAGTTCTTTCAAAAATTTCTTTATAAACCCCTTTTTGTAACGAAGCATAAATTTCAAAATACAATAATAGAACAAATAAATACATAAATCGCTTAAATATGGGTTGGCCCCCTTCCCACTACCTGCAGGGAGGGGGGTTGTGGACGACTCCACTCCGCAGGCGGGGGGGGGGGGGGAAATAACGCATAGACTATTTTTTTAATAAAAAAGGCGACAAAAAATGGAAATTCCGTCCTTTAACTCGGAAAATCCTCTCGGGGGGGCCGGGGGGGGGGGGGGAGGGGGGGGGGGGGCGATGGTGGGCTTCATAAGGGTTAGTAATTATTCCCCGGGTGTATAAGTAATGGAACCATCCCCCTTAGAATGTGGACGAGACCATTATCCGGGAATGGGGGGGGGGGGGGGGGGTGGGCTTCGCGCGGCTAGACCCTGTCGCGACGTGACCGTAAACATAGAAATCCATCATTATATTGGACAAAAGGGTTACACGCGGCGCGCGCGGGAGACGGTGCGCGTGCCCCCTCAATGAGGAAAGGGCAAGGGAGGTAATCCCATCGGTGCCCCGACGGGGGGAGACGCCTCGGCTATTTCGCAATCGAAAACAGAACAGAGGGGAAGAAAGATGTGCCATGAAAAGGCTGACGCATGAGGGGCCAAAACATAGGTGAGCAACACATATTATATTTCAATAAGACAAGGGTAAAATAACCTACACACCTAGGCATCTAAATTGGTATTTTTGCAACAAAATGATTAACAGGAATTTAAGCAATAACCAATTAAGGACCGTCCTTGTCTCTCTGGGTAATGACACTCCGCCAGTCTTACCTTAGCATGCCTGTTAAAGTTACGGCGCGGCAGCAAAACAATGATGGATGCAGGACACAACAACGGTTGAGACATTCCAGAAGAAGAGGATGGAGACGGACAGACGGACAGATACGCAATCACAAACATAAACACACAAACACGCACGCAAGCCGGCATACACGCAAACACGCATGCACGCAAAAAATAACAAGTACACGCACATTGTGCTAGCACAAAATAAGTAGGCACACACACACGCAAAACATACTAACAACCAAACTTGATGCTCTGCCACCCCTGGGTGAGGCGTGTTTTTAATAGCGACAGCCCTATGGTGGCATCATCATACTCACAAGAAAACTTACTAACGGCCCATCAACTTATCAATATTATATACCTAACTAACTGGGGTTAGTATATAACAGCCACATCTTTATTATATATGCTTGACCATACAGTGCGAGACCCATCCCTATGCAAAAAAAAACTTTAAGCCATTCCCAACTAATTTCTGCTCTTTTTAATATCCTTTAGGATCATAAATGATTAATGAGCAAGGCGCTAGCATCCTAAAGCCGGCACCACGTTAGATGCTCACTTTTGACGGGGGAGTTCAAAATTCAAACTTAATGTTGCACTCATCACTTGGCAAAATTACTCGACCAAAATAACTGAAGTGCAACAGCCCTAAAGGTACCTGAAAAGGTCCCTACCTGTGACTGCGTCAATCCCCACCTAAGGGTAAGGTCAGAATAAGGGACCTCCATCCGGAACCAAATTACTTGGATACGGGGGAGGGTTAAAATTAAGGGCTGTAAGTAATATGGGACCCAAACAGGTCCCATCCTTGAAACCTAAGGAACGCCTGCGTGTTCTCTCGTTGGGACCTGGGTTTCGGTGTGCTCCTCCTCTGCGGGCGGGGTTGGCCTGTGTTTCCCTGGACTTTCCGCTGGGGTGGCTTTCATGTGGCGCGCGCCTCCTTCTCCGGACAGAACCTGACTTGGAGCCGTAGAAGGCAAACATCTATGCATAAATACTGGTTAGGCAGCACTGACCGACGAGACATTTACAGACTGAATGAAATTGGACGGACACACGGCGCCAAATGTGTGCAACTATGGTTACGTACCGTTGAGCCACTTGGGTAACGTCGATACGAGAATTGAACAGAACAGAACAGAACAGAAAATGGCAGATCATATCAAAACTAAACACAAGTACAAGCACTGGATCATACCAAATGAAGTTCTTTTGAAAATACGTTACGTTCTGGTGACGTGGGTTGTAAGGGTTTCTGAATGACCACTGTCTGGTTTGATTTACCATGCGTGTGTTTCGTGAACTTTGGCAGTTTTTGTATGTACTTTTTGCGTTTCAACCCCACATTTTCGTCAAGATTTTCAAAACGAACGCCTAGTGATGGAACGCACAAGAATAGCCTTAAAAGACTGTAGTTAACATTTTAGTTTAAGTGCCGAAACTGTACTAAACCCATTGGTGCATAACATTGAAAAGATAATAATAATAATAATAAATGATAATAAAGACTTTATTTTCAGTGGGTGACACAATTAGTTAATTAGTTACAAGCTACTCTTATTTGAGGCCCACTTAAAAAATATGTACAAATCAAAAGATCTATCAAATACAAATATACAACATACACTGGTCAGCGAAACCAAACATTTACTGTTTCAGGCCTCATGACTCAAGAAAAGAAAAAGCACTGGCAGCAATCAGTACTACCGTAAAATTCTAAATATTGGGACACCAAAAATAATCGCCGCAACTGTCTTAAACACGGAACAGCCTGGTTTTACAAAGCGGTAGCCAAAAGATTCAGGCGGAATAGCAAACAATGTAGACACTGATCAGACTGCTCCTCTAGGATAGCCTGATAGGAGTCTACACTGTCCGCTCAGACCTATCTATCCCAATACATAGAATTTTTTATGGTATAACGGAATGAAAAGAAAGAAGCCCAATCCAGTAGCCTACCCTACCCGAAAATTAAAAGCAAAAACGAGCCCCGATTTCTGGGTAACTTCAAAAAAAAAAACAAAAAAAAAAAACGGGTCACTTTAAATGTACATAAAAGTAAATCGATCATATGCCATATGTACGCTCAAAAACAATCACACAAAATATGAATTTACATAGTTTTACAATATATGCGCTACGCAACATCTGACGGTACCCTTGCAAGGGGAAGTCTGATCACAATCAACGCTGTTTTTCCATTCCACTGGCATCTGTTGGGCGCATTGCAGCACTTTAAAATATATATAACTTTACATTTTTTTCGAGTAATTTTTGTAATTAGTTTTGGTGTCCCAATGTTTATTATAATTTTTGGTACCAAATATACGGAATACCAGACCACGCTTTCAGCTGCACTGCTCAGCGTCAGTTACACTTCAGAGTCGTTTAAAATGCTATAATTTTACAATCTATGTTGTTATAGGCGGTTCATTGACAGATTAAAAACAATGCCATGAAAATTAGCGAATTATCCCATTGGTCGGACCTAGAAAGACCTATTGCACTCCCAGTTATGGCCTGCCATCCAAAATGTGGCTATTTAGCAAATTCTTCGTGATTTTTATCACTGATTAATCTGTCTCTGGGTAATTAATTGCATATTAGATGTTTGCAGGATACGAAAGATCTGTACCATGTTTTAACTTTGATAAGAGATAATTTTCTTATAACACATATGAAAAATTTTCTAGAGAAACAAAGTTGTGTTTGTACGAATATATAATTTAAAGTCTCCATAGTCCTATCAGCGGTAAGAACGCCTAAACTCTAATCATTGTAAAAAGCTGTTCAACCTTCACGTTTAGTAATAAAATGTGGGTTGGTGTGCATATATTGAGTCATATAACTGGCAAAAAGTAGAGAAAACAAGTTTTTGAAAAATAACATTTCGCTACACAAAATACAGTTTCCTGTTCTGGTTTCTCGTCTAGCAATGCTATATAAACATAGGCGGTATATTGATTGGGAATCCACATTGTACATTGTATTTTTACCATTTTTTGAAATCGAAAGTAGGTCATTTTAGTTGCCAACTAAAATGACCCAAAAAAGTTTTCGAATCCCTTTTTTGAGAAACTGAATGATGTTTTATTATTTTAAAGCTGGCTGATCCCGGTCATTTACAATGACGAAACTATACTGAGACGCTTGCAGCGATACCTCATGATGAAAATTTTCATGCTGATAGAGCAATGGGGCCTTTAATCCGTATCATCATAAACGCATTGTGCAGGGCCTAATTTGACACCATTTTGCTTTAAAGACAAACGTTTTCAGGCTCTACCTTCGCTTTGCGCAAGTCCCTCAAAGCCAGTCCCTCTTTGTTTTCAAGTCTTTCAACAATCGTCATATCAAAACGTCCAGCAGTCGTCTTCGTCTTTATTTATTTACCATTTATAGTATCGAACTATCTAAAGCGAGTTGCAAGTAATCAAAAGCGAGTAATATAAAAAGAAAGCAGTTATAGACAGTATGGAGTAAAGAAGTGATTAAAATTTATATACAGAACTCTACAAAACTATCATATTACGAATGAATATCATTTGATACTGATTTGACTTCTTTTCATTACTGGCAATGCAACTACGCATCAGAGAAACAATAAATGGGATCCTTGTCTTACATTTTATTACCATCTATTTAACGCGTTCACCTTGTATTTATCTTCATGTACATTGTAGTTTTACCATGTCATAAATTTGTGAAATCGAAAAATAGGTCATTGAAGTCTTTTTTTTTATGATTAATCAAGAACGGTTTAATGTTTTAAAGCCGGTGTCTGCCTAGGATAGCTTGCGCACATGCGCAGTCTGGTATGTAGACTAGCTCCTTGTCTGATACTAATGATTTTTACAGTCCTGCTAAGGCAATAATTTTTCCTGGCCGCATGGGTAAAATTGTACTCAAAGAAAAACTTCAGACAGAATCCGCAATTAAGCATGTAGCAAAGTTACCATATACGAAGTTTAACGTATTTTCAATATATCAATCCGTCAAAAATGATTTCGCAGAACTGAAAGTAATCACAGTTTATTTATCAATAAGATCCGCCTCCTTTCAGCCAGTAGCAAACTGCAGAAGCCTGACAGACTGCGCATATGCTGACGATGGTCTGGGCATGCGCACATTTTATGTCTCGAGAGATATTCCCCGGACATAGCTCATATTGAAAATCAAGATAAACTTGCGCATCTGTCCAGTCCGAAATCACAACCCATATATCCTACTGCCATATGCTGCACCAATTTCGCTCAGGCTAGTGGAATGATCCTTGTTTTCTTCTTTCCACGGACAGAGAGAGAGAGAATTTCGCTCAGGCAAATGGAATGATTCGTCTTTCCAGAGAGAGACGGAGAGAGAGAGAGAGAGAGAGAGAGAGAGAGAGAGAGATAGTGAGGGAAAGATACTGGATATAGAAACATATGTCTTTGCTTTGTAGAGGTATTTTATCAGACTTCCCTTGAATGACGTAACTCTTCCAAAATGGAGTCTACTCTTAAAGGAAATCTTCTCTAAGAATATAAGAGTTGAACCATATTGAAAAGGGAGACAAAAACAAAAGTGCCAGAGTTTCAATCCCTGAAATTGTACCCACTCACCTTAAGATAAAACAAATCGCCTTCCTATAGCTAATTACGCCTTGGGACATAAAACTCATTTTTCAATCTGGCAGATTCCAGATGTTCATGCTTTTCAACACTTTTACCGGTCAATTGTGTGTCAGTCTGGGTCAAGTTTAAATGTCATATCTGATATTGTAATGTCACCTTTTATCAATTCCCGACTTATTATTATAAGCGTAATTCCATTCCCACCGTTAAAGCTTTTGCTAATAAATAACCAAAATATGTCGATGCTATTTGACTCGTATGCATGTAAAACGCATTGTGCAAACTTTCTGTTTTGAGTTAAAAAAGAAAGAAAAAAATAATGGTGATGAAGTTATCACAAAACTCTTGAGAGTTGCTAAACCAAAATTTTGCATGGGCAACTTTCCTATTCAGGCCTTGCATAAGCGGTTTGAATTAACATGAATTATTTTGTGGAATATCGTTCTTTTCCTCCATTAATATTGCGTTAAGTTCTTACAGGACAAGGTGTGGTTGGGTTCGGCGATGGTGCTGTCCCTACTGTGTCTTATAAACGTCCCGAAGAGAGTCTGATGTACACATTTATACATACACTAAAATTTGACAATCTCGTGTTAAGTTAAAAAAAAACTGTACTCATACGTATGCGAAATGTTTGTCGTACACCAACCTATTCGCAATCAACTTGCGCACGTGAAGACTGAGTTGTATCGTTCTTTGTTGGACGAACTGTGATGCCTCAAACACATTTCGCATATGCACAAGCTATCCTAGACATGCACAGTTTTATATTATGAATGTAAAAAGACCATATCATGATTAATGATAAAAATATACGTAATACATGTAAGGGAAATTAACTAAGAAATAGATTAGCTCTAGCAGTGAATTGTTGAGTAATGATGCACTGTTTGGAGGTCAGTTGTGAAGTAGAGCATATCACGAGAGCGGAGCGCGAATGATATATCTACTTACAACAGACCGACAAACAGTGAATTATTACACAACAATTCAATCCTAGAGCTGAACTATCTTGATTCTAACACTAAAAAACGCTGCAAAAGTATTCTTTTCATTCAAATTCTCTCAACCTTCTTGCCAGCGCGTTAATGCTCCCGCCAATTTTCTTAACTGTATTTAAGATAAATGTACATTTTTAAGGCGAATTTAGAAAGAAAAAGAGACATAACACCGTCTAACGTCTCAAAACGTCACAAAATGACGTCAGTATCGCTAGTGACGTCAGTAGTTAGACTCACGTGCTCCGAAACAGCGAATCGTTGCAGAATAAAGCACAGGAACTTTCCATTGCTTCCATAGGCGCACTGTGATAGAATAAGAACCAAAATAAGAAAAACGTATAACATGACTTTATTTTATAATGCAGGCGGATTGTTTGGTATACTTATGCGTGTTGCCGGACATGGGTTATTAGCTCGCCTGGACGAAGTCCAGGAAGAGCTATTGCACAACCCCCGGCGTCGGCATCGGCGTCAGCGTCGGAGTCGGCGGCGGCGTCCGCATTTACGCTAAAAGTTTTAAGAGCTTATATTTTCTAAATTATTTGATGGATCTGGTTCCTATTTGGTATGATGATAGACATAGGTCCAAATTTTCTTTCAGCAATACTCTTGCCCAAGCCTATGATCTCAAAGTCAGAGCGTCATGGGAACAGAAAGCTTTTGATCACACTGGACGGAAACAAAGGCTGATGTGAGATTTTGCTGGGCCTATATGCCACTTCTTGGTTTTGTCATGTCGTGGCTCATATTTGGTATTAGCACAGTGACCAAATATACTCTAACATTTTCTACTTGCTGTCAGAGTAAGTACTTCACTTAACTATTTAAAACAAGAGGACCAAGAGGCCCTAAATCGCTCATCTGAGCGAAAAAGTTAAAGGTCAAACAAGGGTCATCATTCGAACAAACCTGATAGTTTGCAACCATTTCCAAATTTTGAATATTTTCCTATGTATTGCTATGGTTCAAACCCATTGAACAAACTTGGTAAAGGACCAATAGACAATGCTACATACTAAATTTCAAGCATCTGAGCCAAGTGGTTCTGAAGAAGAAGATTTTTGAATATTTTTCTATGTTTTCTATGTTTCAAACACACGACTCCCTACCGCGAGGTCATTTTAAACCCTGGGGCCATCATTTGTATAAAGTGGATAAACCACTACAAGGCAATGCTACGTACCAAATTTCAAGCATCTGAGCCAAGTGGTTCTGAAAGTGAAGATTTTTGAATATTTTCTCTATGTATTTCTATGGTTCATTCTCATGACCTCTGGGGTGGGGCCATTTAGACCCTGGGGTCATCATTTGAACAAACTTGGTAAAGTACTACTAGGCAATGCCACGTACCAAATTTCAAGCATCTGAGCCAAGTGATTCTGAAAAAGAAGTTTTTTTTCCATACTTTTCTATGTATTTATATGGTTCAAACTTAGGACACCCTGCCGTGGGGCTATTGTGGACCCTGGGGCCACCATTAGAACAAACATGGTAAAGGACTATTAGGCAATGCTACATACCGAATTTCAAGCATCTGAGCCTTGCGGCTCTGAAGAAGAAGATTTTTGAATATTTGTCTATGGTTCAAACCTCGGACTCCATGCCATTGGGCCATTTTGGATCCTGGGCCCATTATTTGAACAAGCTTGATATAAGATTATTAGGCAATGCTACATAAAAAAATTCAAGCAACTAAGCCAAATGGTTCTGAACAAGAAGATCATTTAATATTTTTCTATGTATTTCTATGGTTCAATCCCATGGCCCCTGGGCCGGGACCATTTTAGACCCTGGGGCCATCATTTGAACAAACTTGGTAAAAGACCACTAGGCAATACTACAAACAGAATTTCAATCACCTGCACCGAGTGGTTCTTCAGAAGAAGATTTCTAAGTATATTTGAATTTCGAACCCAAGACCCCCCGGGCCTTTTTGGACCACAGGGCCAGTGTTTGAACAAAACTTGGTAGAGGTCCACTAGACAATGCTTCATAACAAATATCAAAGCCCTAGGCCTAATGGTTCCAGAGAAGATGTCATTTAAAGCAAATTGACGCACGACGGACGACGGACACCGACTGATCACAATAGCTCACCCTGAGCCTATATGGCTCATGTGAGCTAAAAAGCGCAAGAAATTTTCAAAATTTAAATTTTCAATTCTATTCTCTATTTTATAATTACGAAAGCAAACACAATAGTTACCTATCAATAAATTTCCTCAAGTTATATTATTAACCACAGTGAAATACAAGTTTTCGCCAGCTGCTGAGAAATTTGAAATTCCTTTTCTGCTGCGCATGCGCCGTTTATAAAAATGCGCAATCAATGGTTGGCGCATCAAGCGGCCAAATTAAAAAAATCGTGTCAGTGTTTTGAATTATTGTGAGAAATGTTGTCTGAGAAAAACATCTTTTTGGATAGTTAACTAGATTATTGTGATAAAACAATTAAAACTGTTAATGACATCGTGTCGCTCATGTCATCGTCTCGTATGGTAAGTAACACAATGTTTATTTTTATTCTTTCCTTCGTATTTAAACGTTGAATACATTATCATCATTGTGCTAGAATTCTTCGCGCTACTTGTTTCTGTGTGCAAAATGTAGAATATTGTTTGTCTGATTAGAACAGCCCCACTGAGACGGTTAAAATGAGTTACCACAATAAATATTTTTGAGCTGTGAGTAGAAGACGTGTGCCCCTTATAACCCTTTGTCTGTTATTTTTATAGGTAAATGCATAGAAAATCCAAGCTGCAGAAGTGATATTGTCCTACGCGTGATACTGGATTGCAATGAAGCTTTGTGACGCAGCGTATGATGATTTCGTGTCTCATACTGTATCGCCCGTGTAAACGTCACAGATGGTAAGTAACACAATGTGTTTTTCTGTTCTTTGTTGTTTTTCCCTTTTATATTGTGCATAAACGATGAAAAACTCATGATTGTGCTAGCATGCTTTTGTTACGGCGCTTGTAGATGATAATTTATGATATTTTACTTGTTTCTGCTCGCTACATGTAAAAGGAATTAGAACAGTCTCAACGAGTCTGTTCAAATAAGTAACCACGATTTTTAGCAGTGTGCAGAAAACGAATGCCCCTTATAACCCTAGTTCAACTGATATTACACGTTAATGCATGGACTTATCAAAATATAGCTATTTATTTATATAGTCATTTGGTTATGGTTTGGAATTCAGGCGAGAAAAGCGATATTCGTCGTTCTAGTACGCTTTTTCACTAATTTAAAGACTGCTGGTAATTGATGCAGAGAGGACAAAAATAATAATGAATAGATAAAAGGTGAACAAAATGAATCCGTGCAAAACTAGTTAATCGACAATTTTTAACTCCCTTTCTGTAAATAATTCTTAAATGGGGTGGTCAAAAGATTGAACCTGTTTGGGAGCTCTAGATTGCTGTCTTATCCCATCGAATTCATGTTACAGTATGTGTTGTAATTGAAATAAAACATTGTTTACGCCCAAGGCCACAGTATGAAAAGCAGGCTCCGCCCTCAAACTATCAATCGTGGTTAATTCAAAATCATTTCAGATTTGGATACATCTTTTTCACTGAAACATTAAACCATTATTTTTTCAAAATAATTTCAGTGGAAGTTGAATTATTCTTCTTCTACATATACACTGATTTAACTGTTCTTACGGATGCTTTCAACACCCTGAAGTTTAATTGTATTGTGCAGATGTCTAGCTAGTCAAGAAGAAAAAATGACAGTTTGAATGTTTACCTTTGACCAAGTCATGTGATTTAAACAGTAGCTATGCTACTGTCCTGGTGAACCCTATTAGTCTCTTTGACAGAGAGAGCCCAGTAACTTCTATTAAGCCACACCCTCATATTCATTGTATGGCCTACATGAAACTGGGCCTTAAACTAAACCGAATAAGAACAATAAATATACGGTATACGCAATATTATTTTCTTGGCGAGAGGCTTAATGAGCATTTTTTCACAGAAAATAATTAAGATGAGTGAAACCCAAACACATTTGCTGGGGTACGCTTCCGATACTTTAGCTCCGCCCACTGACTTCATCACACGACGAACGCTGAAAAATCGAATTTTAATTTATATATTTACACTTTATTTTTAGACTCTTTTTAAACTTCATTTTACTGGGTTCCAAATGAACGCAATATGGAGGATTTATGGGAACATTACAGCGATTAACAATTATAACAATCGCAGGGGTCTGGTTATGCTTCGTACTTAATGTACTGAATATGTGATTACATAGCACTAATGTCTAAATCATAGCGATTTACTCATGGCACGTTGTCTGTTTCATTTCCCAAACGCAACGAATTTAAGTTGCAATACAGACATGTTCAAGTGATTTGTTACAACATTTCAAGAAAATCATTTTTGTGGAAAAAAAAATACGCGAGGTTGTTAGTTTAAACGGTTTTTTATTCAACATGTAGACATACACAATCAATACATACAAGAATAATATGAAATGATTCGATAACAAGCTAACTAGCTAATAAACATCGTCGCCTACTTAACATGTATTTGCAATGACATATTAGTGCATAAGATTTCTAAGCAACAGACAATCAAGACACGTTTATATGAACATATACATCATTGTATTAGGACTGAAAAGTTTTGATGTGAGAACAGCATTCAATAAGAATCAATCGAACCATATTTAAGATATAAGCTTTGTAAGAGAGAGAGAGAGAGAGAGAGAGAGAGAGAGAGAGAGAGAGAAACAACAGATGTTTCAATTCATTTCCGTTGTCTGAACCGCTTCCCGACAAAAATGTACCATCAGTGTAGCAAAATACTTGGTTTCGTAGTTGCAGATAATTTGGACAATCGTATAGATAATGTTTTACTGTTTCTGTTCGACCACAACAAGAACACGTTGAACGCGAGGTTGTAAACTTGGCTGTCCCATTTTAGGCTTGAAAAAGGGGCTCGGTAAAGTTAGCAGAACGAAAATTCTGCAGAATTTTCTGCAGAAAAAGTGGTAAAGTTAGTGAAATGAAAATTCTGCAAAATTTTCTGCAGAATTTTCTGCAGAAAAAGTGGTAAAGTTAGCGAAATGGATATTCTTCAAAATTTTCTGCAAAATTTTCTGCAGAAAAAGTGGTAAGGATAGCGAATTGAAAATTCTGCAGAATTTAGCAATTTTTATTTCTTTGTTTTGTCAATTACGGACCACAAAATGTGAGTGCGCACCGATTACCGCACTACCCTATTTCATATGAGAACCGAGATATTCACAAAAATTGCACAGTTTCTTCTGCTGGAAAGTAGCAGAACGACATTAAAGAAACCCGTAGTAAGCAAAGTTTAATTTCCATGTTCTGTCATCTGGAGGCCACAAAATATGAGTGAGCACCGTTTACCGCACCACTGTATCTCTTATGTGGACCGAAATATTCACAAAAATCGCATATTTTATTCGGCTGGAAAGTAGCAAAACGAAATTTCAGAAACCCTTTGTGAGCAAAATTTGATGTCTATGTTCTGTTATCTGGAGGCCACAAAATGTGAGTGAGCGCCGTTTACCGCACTACTCTATCTCATAAAAGGACCGAGATATTCACAAAAATCGCATATTTTCTTCTGCTGGAAAGTAGCAGAACGAAATTTAAAAAACTCTTTGTTAGCAAAGATTAATTTCTGTGTTCTGTCATCTGATGGCCAAAAAATGTGAATGAGCGCCGTTTACCGCACTACTCTATCTCATAAATGGACCGAGATATTCTCAAAAATTGCATATTTTCTTCTGCTGGAAAGTAGCATAACGAAATTTCAGAAACCTTTTGTTAGCAAAGATTGATTTGTATGTTCTGACATCTGGTGGCCACAAAATGTGAGTGAGCGCCGTTTAACGCACTACTATTCTCATAAGTGGACCGAGATATTCACAAAAATCGCATATTTTCTTCTGCTGGAAAGTAGCAGAACGAAATTCCAGAAACCTTTTGTGAGCAAAGTTTGATTTCTATGTTCTGATATCTGGTGGCCACAAAAAGTGAGTGAGCGCCGTTTACCGCACTACTCTATCTAATAAGTGGACCGAGGTATTCACAAAAATTGCATATTTTCTTATACTGGAAATTAGCAGAACGAAATTTCAGAAACTCTTTGTTAACAAAGACTGATTTTATGTTCTGTCATCTGGTGGCCACAAAATGTGAGTGAGTGCCGTTTACCGCACTACTCTATCTCATAAGTGGGCCGAGATATTCACAAAAATCGCATATTTTCTACTGCTGGAAAGTAACAGAACGAAATTTATGAAACTCTTTGTTAGCAAAGATTAATTTCGTGTGTTCTGTCATCTGGTGGCCACAAAAAGTGAGTGAGCGCCATTTACCACATTACTCTATGTCATAAGTGGACCGCGATATTCACAAAAATCGCATATTTTCTTCTGCTGGAAAGTAGCGAAACGAAATTTCAGAAACCCTTTGTTAGCAAAGATTGATTTCTATGTTCTGTCATCTGGAGGCCACAAAATGTGAGTGAGCGCCGTTTACCGCACTACTCTATCTCATAAGTGCACCGAGATATTCACAAAGATCGCATATTTTCTTCTGCTGGAAAGTAGCAGAACGAAATTTCAGAAACCCTTTGTCAGCAAAGTTTGTTTTCTATGTTCGGTCATCTACAGGCCACAAAATGTGAGTGAGCATCGTTTTCCGCACTTATCTATCTTAAAATCGGACCAAGATATTCACAAAAATCGCATATTTTCTTCTGCTGGAAAGTAGCATAACGAAATTTCAGAAACCCTTTGTTAGCAAAGATTGATTTCTATGCTCTGTCATCTGGTGGCCACAAAATGTGAGTGAGCGCCGTTTGCCGCACTACTCTATCTCATAAGTAGTGCGGTAAACGGTGCTCACTCATATTTTGTGGCCTCCAGATGACAGAACACGGAAATTAAACTTTGCTTACAACGGGTTTCTTTAGTGTCGTTCTGCTATTTTCCAGCGGAAGAAACTATGCAACTTTTGTGAATATCTAGGTTCTCATATAAAATAGGGTAGTGCGGTAATCGGTGCGCACTCACATTTTGTGGTCCGTAGTTGACAAAACAAAGAAATAAAAATTGCTAAATTCTGCAGAATTTTCAATTCGCTATCTTTACCACTTTTTCTGCAGAAAATTTTGCAGAAAATTTTGCAGAATATCCATTTCGCTAACTTTACCACTTTTTCTGCAGAAAATTTTGCAGAATATTCATTTCGCTAACTTTACCACTTTTTATGCAGAAACTTCTGCAGAATCTTCTGCAGAATTTTCGTTCTGCTAACTTTACCGAGCCGGCCTTTTTTCAAAAAGGCCTACATCTGTCACTGCTTTTTCCCGCATTCACTAACATTTAAAACACCATGCGCAGATAAGCAATGCCATCAACAATATTAAGATTTAATATGCATAAGATGTAAGATACCGTTCCTATTTTAAACTATTTCGCCAAAAGAAAATATCAATTCATTTGTCTCTGGAATTAGTTTCGACACGTGAATGTGTTAACATAACCTGTCAGCTAGCAGCATGTACTTGCAATATTGCTCTCTGGGGAGAAGCGGAGGGGCATGCAGATTATATGCTTAGTTTTAGTAATGTTGCGCACTGTAAATACCTTAAAATTGGGACACCATGAGCAACATCTCTTAAAATTTGAACGAATTGATTGCACTGTGTGGTAATGTTCCTATTATGTCCTGGCGGAAAGGCAAATGGTGTAGACCCTGAACAGGCTGCTCCTGATAGGGTTCTGTCTACACTATTTGTTCAGACATGTCCGCCCAAAAATTCAAGATAAAAACTAGTCTACAAGATTCCGCCTCATGTTTTATACCATGCCCTCCTAGGAGGGCTGGGTGTCAATTTATCGACAAACTTGTAAATTTGTTAGCTCGATACTCGCTTTTTATCCCCCTACCGAAAGGTTCCGAGGATAAAGCGATGAGCCTGGCGTCCCTCCTTCCATCCGTAAACATTTTCTTGTCCGCTCAAAATCTTGAGCACCCTTTGGAATATGTTCATGATACTTCAAAATTATGTAGAACAGGTCATGACGATGTGTCGCGAACAAGAATGATAACTCTTGCTATTGTACTTTATGACTTATCTCTCCTTTGGTGATTTTATGGCAGATTCGTGTCCGCTCTGAAACTTGACAACGCTATGAAATATATACATGGTACTTCATAGTTATGTAGAACAGGTCATGATAATGTGTCGCGAACAAGAGTGACAACTCTTGCTTTCTAACTTTTTTAGTTATTTCCCCTTGATGGTTTAAGGTGTGATTTCGTGTCCCCTCTATAACTTTAATACCTTTAAAAATATTTTCATGATACTTCACAGATATGTAGAACAAGTCATGCCGATGTGTAGCGAACAAGAATGACAACTCTTGCTTTTTACCTTTTTGCGTTATTTGCCCTTGATGGTTTTAGGTGTGATCTCGCGTCCGCTCTATAACATTAATTTTCATGATACTTCATAGATATGTAGCACAGGTCATGACGATGTGTCGCAAACAAGAATGGCAGCTCTTGCTTTTTCACTTTTAAAGTTACTTCACCTCTATGCTTTATGTGTGATTCCGTGTCCGCTCTATAACTTGAATACCCTTTAAAATATTTTCATGATACTTCTCAGATATGTAGAACTAAGCATGACGATATGTCGCGAATAAGAATGACAACGATTGCTTTCTTACTTTTTGTTATTCCCCTTGATGGTTTAAGGTGTCCACTCTATAAGTTGAATACCCTTTGAAATAGTTTCATGATACTGCACAGATATGCAGAACAGGTCATAACGATCTTTCTCGTACATGAATGATAACTCTTGCATTCACACTTTCCAAGTTATTTCCCTTTAGAAGTTTGAGCTGCAGTTGGTGCCTCTGCTCCGTATCTGTATTACCCTGGCCCGATCCATAATTTTAGTGCCCGTACACCAGTTGTGTGCGATAACAGAAGACTCATGTTAGCCTGTGCCGCTGCGTAAGTCAGTTTGCTTTAAAAATATAAAGGACGTAAGATCACGTTAAACATATACATTTTCACATTGAGAAAGAAATTCAGAATGCCAAAACATATGAATGATCAATGTGACGAAAGAAAGTGCGTTTCAGCGCTGCACAACCTCTGTTTAGGCCAGCAGTTTATTGATCCTTATGAATATGGATCCTTATTAACATAGTAAAGACCAGCGAACATCAATGTCTCTGATGTTCGCTTATGCAATAAGCGGAAGGTAATCAATGGCAGTTTGATATTTCAGTGATAGATATTTTTCCCCTGATGCGTTTTGCAGCACACGGCCATTTGCACTCTACGGGGCCACTTATGCGCTGATAGCATTTCTCCAGATCTTGCGGTTACATCAAAGATGAAATTAAAAACCTGTGAAATTGGTAGCCCATTGAATGAAATGAGCCGCGACGTGACAAAACCAACAATGTGGTTGTGCGCCCAGCGCAGACTCAGATCAGCCTGGGCATCCGCCCAGTCTGATCAGAGTCTTCGCTGTCCGCATGGAGGTAGCTAAGACCCTTAGCTATCCTTTGAGCATTTAACGAAGAGTCTGGTCAAAATGGGCGGGTGTCCAGACTGATCTGAGTCTGCTCTGGGCGCACAACCACATTGTTGGTTTTGTCACGTCGAGGCTCAAATTACCTGTTCTTACAGGCATAATATAACATATGGAGGAGTCTCGTTAGAGGGTGATTAAAAGCACTTCAGAAACAATCAAATAAGCATATTTAATGTCTTATATTTCTAGCAGACCACGTGTTTCAGATGATGTAAAATGTACCAGCAGTTGAACTTATGAAGGTCATTGAAAAGTCATAGTCAAAATCTATGTTTTCGTATCGGTTATAAGTTATTAAGAAATTTCTTCACAATTTAGAAATTACTTAATGACTTCTAACCTATACTAGACTGCTGTCAGTTTTCTTGAAAAATGTCCATTACTGGCTCTATTGCTCGTCTCTAGAGACTGCATCAAAGATCAATGTTCTTTTGCACAAAAGATCTTTATTGTACCTGCTCTATTTATCCATTCACATTTTAGTTTTTTTGAAGTGTAGATCATACTACTGTTTTGAGTTTCAAATTGATAATAATAATAATAATAATAATAATAATAATAAATAAATAAATAAATACCAAGTAGACGGTTTAAAGAGAATTCGTATTCTTGTGGAGTTTCAGATGACACTTGTGTTAATTAGTTACCATTCTAGTGTGAAGAAAATTATTCTAGTAAAGGTGATTAAAAGATAATACTAGAAATGTGAAAAGAGAATGAAAGAATGCACTAGCAAACATAATTTTACTGGATAGGTACATGTGACCTAAAAGACATAGATCAGACTGCATGCGTTTAGTAATTGCTTGCAGGCTGCTTAAAACTCTCTGCTTTTTTACACAGATAAAATTTTTGTTCGTGCTGTTAGATATTTTATATATGAAAAAAAAGTTCTAATGTTGTTAATTTATTTTATTTAAGGTATTGTTGTAACTGAATGCTTTTATGCTTTGTATTGGTTCCCCATTTCTATTGATCTGTCAGGGGTCTTTTTCTGCTAATTACCTTGTGATTTAATAGAAAAAGAAATAACAGACCATATATAATTCAATGGACATTAAGATTACAAGGGCCATTTTCTCAGACAGGTTGAAGGGAAAGTTTTATTACTTTCATTCAGTCAGAAGTTTCATTGCTGATTTATGTCTTTTAAAAGTCTCCATAGTCCTACCAATGATAAAAATCGTCAAATACAAACCATTATGAAACCTGTACAGCCATCAGAATTAATTAAAATATTTCGGTTGATCTGCTTTTTTGTATCATATAACTGACAAAAGAGAAGAAACAAGGTATTTTGGAAAAATGATATTACTCTCCATAAAAATACGGTTTTCGTCTCTGGTTCCCCGTTAAGCAATGAAATAATGCAACCGCGGCACAATCAATGGGATCCTTGCTTAACAGTTTTGTACGTTGTATTTTTATCTTTTTATCAGTTGTAAAAACGCCTGTACCTTGTATTTTTATCTCGTGTACCTTGTGTTTTTACCATGAAATATAGCTAGGGAAATCGAAAGTAGGTCATTTTAGTTGGCAACTAAAATGACCTAGTTATTTTTTCAAATCTATTCTATGGTAAATTCAAGGACGTTTTGATTTTTCAAAGCCGGCCAATCACGATAATAATCAATGATGAAACTGTAGTGAAACGTTTGCAGCGATACTTCACGACAAAATATTCCATGCTGATAGAGCTATAGGGCCTTTAAGAACTTTTCTTAATGGCTAAGAGTTTCTGTCTAAGTCATTGAGAGGACCTCTTCACAACATAGTCAGCTCTCAAAATTGCTTCTGATTGGCTGAAAGGATGGACAATTTAAAACCTGCAGTCTAAAATATACTCTAATTCCCCTAAATTCTGGCACAGACTAGCCAATTGAATAATTGTCTCAATATCTGAACACGATTAATATGCAGTAACTATCAAATAATTTGTCAAAAGTCACTGTCGGACTAGCAAGAAGTGCAAACTATAGTCAAACTTCTCTTTCTTGATACGTATCATCTGGTCTACACTGTTTGCTCCCATTATTCTTTTGATGTGATCAATTCAAACAAACAGAGTATCAGCATGTAAGAAGAGACTCATTCCAGCAGGCACAACGTTGAATCAACACTGAGTCAACATTGACTCAATGTCATGGTGTAGTCCAGCTCCGGACCGAAATTATTTCATAAACAAAGTTTCTAATTTAGGTCCAGCACCTGTAAGTCTTCCTCAGTGTGGGTATTTCAGATGCCGATAAAATCATTCTGGCACATTGTAAACTGTGCATTAATCAATATATTATGTTTTCTTTTTGATAAATAACAGCCTTATTCTTCTTCTGACCTTCCCAAAGTGTCTTATTTAATATTTACTGGCGATTTTTCCTTCGTAGCTGTGAGAATGTTTACGAAGACCGCCATGTTTGCTTGGGATTTTCCCAGTTACCGGATGACGTCATTGGGTGATAAAAATGGCAAGGATATTAAACACAGTACCTTAGGAGATATGAGTTTCGCAATTACATACATCTGTGAATATTGTTTGCAATACCTATATATGCATTTATTTTATGCCTGGTGTCCAAATTTCATTTAAGCACGCGTCAGTGTGCTTCTGTGAAAAGGCTGAGCACTTTTAGATTTAACTAAGTACCGCAATAAAATTAACCATTATCAATGTTCAATTACCATGCGGACACCGAATGTCCGAACACAATTTCACTTTTAATAAATGTTCGCGCACACAAGAAACAAAGGGAATGCTGTTTAATTCAGCTATCAATTTTATAATAGATCTAGTCCATGTCAAAACGTAACATTGGTAAAAAAAAAGTAAACCTAAACACTTCACAACATATGAAACAACTTTTGTGTGTTTGAAGTCGCGTACAGGCCTGTATACTTTCAACTATCATAAGAGAGGACGCGATTAAAAGAAATTACGTGCTGTTATGCTTAAGCACATTGCAAAAAGTCTTCAGACAAATGCTGTAATCAGACTGCAAAAGAACGATCACAATATTTTATATCCGCGCAACTTACGTAATAAGAATCTTTTAAGATCTCAAGCGTTAACGCCGGGCCGGGTAGCGCAATCGGTAGGGCACCTGACTCGTAAGTCAGAGGTCCTGGGTTCGAATCCCGGTCTGGCCACATACTTTCGTTTCTCCTTCCGCTGATTCAAGAAGGGCAGTTGTCAGTTACTAGCGAAAGTATGTGCACTTAGTACTGGTTAACCGCTTAGGAGGTCTAAGCCTGCCCAAGAATAGTGTGGTTAGGTTAACTGACCGTCCCGACATGACCTTAGTTGTTTACCGTTAACCGTTAAGCGTTAACAGCGATATAGTCAAACCGCGAGGACGTTTTCTTAAGATGTTGCGATCGGAACCGTGATTATGTACAAATGCGGTACTTCTTTGAAATTCTTAAAGTCTCCATAGTCCTATCAGCGGTAAAAACGCCTAAACTCTAATCATTGTAAAAAGCTGTTCAACCTTCACGTTTAGTAATAAAATGTGGGTTGGTGTGCATATATTGAGTCATATAACTGGCAAAAAGTAGAGAAACAAGTTTTTGAAAAATAACACTTCGCTACACAAAATACAGTTTCCTGTTCTGGTTTCCCGTCTAGCAATGCTATATAAACATAGGCGGTATATTGATTGGAAATCCACATTGTACATTGTATTTTTACCATTTTTTGAAATCGAAAGTAGGTCATTTTAGTTGCCAACTAAAATGACCCAAAAAAGTTTTCGAATCCCTTTTTTGAGAAACTGAATGATGTTTTATTATTTTAAAGCTGGCTGATCCCGGTCATTTACAATGACGAAACTATACTGAGACGCTTGCAGCGATACCTCATGATGAAAATTTTCATGCTGATAGAGCAATGGGGCCTTTAAAACTATCTGTATGATTTTAAAATTAGCTGCGTATAAAAAATATAATATTTCTTGGGAAAATACGCATTTTCTTTGCAAAGGACAGGACCTACTATAGAACCAATACTTAACTGGTCTGGGCCTGCAGTTAGACGTGTTTTGCTATGGCGCGATTTGTTCTCGTCTGCGTATATTTCACTTAATTTCAACAATTGAAACTATGGAAAATAAAACTTCGCCGAAGCCACTGACTTTCTTCGAATCCGTTTCAAATACCGATGACGGACGAGGCAATACTACTGTTAGCGAGCTGGTAATAAAAATCTTATAAGTTCTTGGTTCATTGAAATTAATATAAAAACATTTAATGCGTCGGAACAGTTGTGAAAGTTTGGGTAAGTAGGTATATGTGGCAGGAAATAACCTCGACATCATCACATTCTTTTGGCAACGTAAATGTCCTTGCTAGTTTTCTCTTTGATCGATACATCGAACATACTATTGATCGGTAAATTTCCTATGTACTGTTATTCTACGCAAAAAAAACAACAAACAAACAAAACAAAAACAACAACAACAAACAAACTAGAAATATAGTCAGGCAGACGTAAGGCGTAACTGGGAGCAGATATCAAACAACCGACTCCCCTCCCCCCACCCGCCACACACACACAAAGAAAGAAAAAAAGAAAGTAGAAATTAAACAAACAAAACAAAAATCACAGTCAGGGAGGCGTAAGGCGATCGTGGTGGGGGGGTGAAAGACAGAAAATATCAAAGAACCGCCGACTATTAGGATATGACACTTCCTAGGATATATGACACTTCCTTACTTTCTCCCCCCCCCCTACCCCCCTCCCCTCCGATGCAATTTGTAATTAAAAAGTGTTTCTGCAGTGGAGCTATAAGATAAAGTTTTCCGACCACTCGGACAGGGGATGCTCATTTTGATACAAACAACACTGGATACCAGAATAACAACACACGTTTCATGTTTAACAAGATTCAAATATGTCTGTAAGGCGCAAACAGCCGTCGTATAAATATTCTGTTATCGTTTAAGCCCAGAAGTTAGTCGCTTAGCTTGGGTTATCTGGAGTGCGCCTGTCTTTGCAATTCTGGTACTGGATTTTTTCATTTGACATATGGCGTCATCACGTGACCTCCACGAGCTCATTTACATATCCTGTCAACATGTCCGTTGAAACGCAATTTCTTTTCACCCCTCTTGAGGAAAATGTTTCAAGGCCAGCCCAATGTCTCTTAGAAAAGGTAAAACTGGTGGCAGTCATGATCCAAAATGGCAAAAGAACACAACCGCTAATGTTTTTTCCTAAGTGATTAAAAAATAATGATTTTATCTGTGTATAGAAATTCCCCGGTAGCATTTACCGGCAAAAACCCAGCAGTAGCGGAATAGGTGAGGCCTGGGCCGTGGAAATTGAAACTTGTTTCTGGGCATTTTCCGGCCCAGAGCTGGGCTATGTCATGGTGTTGAATTCAGTGGTGATTCAACGTTGTGTGCCCAGTGGGATAATTGCTGCATTTCAGTATTTTGTTATCTCAATGTGTTGTGTGTAAATATGTAACAGCATCAAATAATTGTCAGCCGAATTGCTTACTATGAGTAATGATAATGATAAAAATAAAAATAAATAATACTTCTTTGAAATATTTACACCATACTTTCAAAATTATACAATTTAGCATCTGAAAATTGTTACGAAGGAAATACTCTTTAGGCCAAGATAGATGTGGTTGGTTGGTTGGTTGTTTTGGGTTTAACGGTCCTTTGAGACAGTATTTGAGTCTAATAGCGCCGTCTCCCAAAGAGAGGGAGAAAGAAGGGAGAAATGATAGACGAGGAAAAATGTACAAACAACCCCACCCGCACCTACTGCAAGCACAGTAGGCCCTTGTCCCACTAGTATCCAAATCAGTAGAACGCCCCGGCACTGGAAGTTATACCCAGCATGATCGCACCACCCAACCACCCCTAAACTATTTGAACTCGCGGCGATTGTAAATTTTACTCAAATTTAAAAGAATTAATTTGCACTAGCGTCGGGATACTGTTCACAAATCAGAAAAATGCTTTTTTTCCTGCCTAATTTTCATAACGATGTTTCCCAGGAGGCTCTGAGGGTTCATCTCTTGGCACCGAGTCTGTTCATGTCCTTTATATGACCACATCATATACAAAAGCCAAAACCAATATTTTATCGTAACGATATAAACAATTTGCATTTCGGGTTGACGATATTTTGTTTTATTAAAACAGAATTTTTTTTCAAAACTTTGACAGTTGATTTCGAACAATAACTTATTGTTAAATGAATAATCGATAATCTGGGTTTGCACTGTTTGCCTTTGTCCCATTTATGGATGGATACAACTTGTGCTATCAATTTTCAAAAATTTACAAACTGGCCTGTTCTCTTCTATCACCCAGTAGCTCGAAAAGGGTCAACAGATACGAAAGAGTGATCCGATAGACTGATCTGGGTATTTACTGTTTCACTGGCACAATATGTTTCGGCCAGGCTATGGCATTTTCTCCAAATTTCAGACAGGCTTTTACTGCTCCATGTTTTCATAATTGATGAGCCTTCAAATTCTGTCGCTATTAACAGTGGCTAAAAACCAATTTTAATTATTACTGACATGTTTATGGCTTTATTCTTGAAGGAATCTAGGACTAAGATTAACGACCGAGGCCATTTCAGACCTTTCATATTTATTTTCATCTGATTGGCCACAGAGATCAAAGTATACTGACGGCCAATTGAATTCTCGAGGGCCATAAAGCATTATTTGTCTGTAACAAATTTCGACTTCCCTGAGTGGTTTTAGCATCTAAAGCATTGACCAATTGGCCCACAGTATTTGTGAGAAGCTTATTTTATCATTTATATTTTTTTATACATACATATATACTGAAGAACAAAAAAAAAAAAGAAAGAAAGAGAAACGTTATATACATTAACGCTGAAATTTCATGGGATGCAAAGAATCTAAAATAAACTTAAAACTGTTTGTCTGTTTTGTTATCTGAATCTGTTGGTATTTGTAAAGAACTCCTGGCAAGGTTTTAGCCGTGATTATTTTTTTATTTCATTTTTTTTTTCGATCGAAATGTTAGAAGATTTACATATATTTGTAACCATTATTCTATTTTTTTGTAAACCTAAAAATGCTAGTTACATTAATTGAAATTAGTATAGATATAATATCAAAACGTTTGCAGTATGACTTGTAGTGATAAACTCTATGACTTGTAGTGATAAACGCTATAACAATATGTAAATAAATTCATGCATATCCATTTCTTCGTTCATTGCTTCGTACATAATATGCATTGTGATTATATTGATACTTTCAATCGAATGCTGCGTTGCACAAAAAGCTGTGTATCTTAATTAATACGTGAAACATTTCTTACAATTGAAAAACATAAACATTTCTACAATCGTATATGTACATTATTTCTTTGCGGATGTATACTTTATAGGCGGTAAAGCCACATTTCGGCATGTGATACCTTCGCCCGATGTCTCTGTAATTGGCAGTTACATTTTTCATGTATACTTTTCGGCCAGATTATTGTATTCCCACCTCACTACTATCTGGTTTGTTTTGTACTGGTAGTTTACCCTTTGCATCCTAACAGAAAACGGATTAACGTTGACGTCATTTGAATCAGTAACGCTTCACAGAAACTCCCTTATTCGAATCTGAAGGAAGCAAAGAAAAACATTCCATTTAAACCAGCGAAAATAATCAACCGTCAGTAGGTAAGCAAATATGCAATGCTACTCATGTCTAACAAAGCGTATGCGACATCGTCTTTCATCTTATCTAAGTAACGTCATAAAATACGTCATTTCTAATTGTTACATGATGGCTCTAAAATGATTGTTATTCCAAATTCTAAAAACTATTATCTATAAATATTCCAAGCTTTTGAAGCAGACATATTAAGGTTTATGTTAGTGAGTTTTTCCCGAATTCTGGCATGGTTACAAATATCGCCACTTTTAGCGGCATGGAGTCGGGCGTGTCAGGGCTGGTCTTGAAAGGGTCTGTTTGTATTCGAGTGTAATGGGTATGATAGGTATTACGTAATAAAAACTACTTTGTAAACTAAATTCCTAAGGCATATTGCTTATGTTCGGCCTTTCTTTCGCCTGAAACTAGCAGAAACGAACCATAGTTATCACTTTGCTGGTGTCGTCGACGGCGGCATAAACTTTGCGTCGCGTTTTCTGGTTTGGCTGCAATTTGTGACAAATTGATTGCGCTCCAGGCGAGACACAGTATTCCCCAGACATCGTCTTCCTTTTAATGTCCCCAGCTTCGTTTTGGCTCAGCTGCCTATACATCCGTAAATAATATTACTCTCTTGCAAAAATCGTAACTGCTGGGGCATTGATATTTCATTAAAAAACTAGTGGTCACGTAAATTTTCATGTCTATCGGCCTTGCACTTACAGTGTTAACCTCATTTTCTTGAAAATAATATTTGATTGTTTGTTCCCAAATATCCTAGGAAAACCACTGATGCTAGGATGAATATATTGTAGATAGACCTTGAAAAAAATGGACCCATGTTTTATTTTTCTTTTCTGTCGGCCTTATACGTCTCCCCGTGCATCGTCATAGTGCAGATTATTTTTTTCTGGTCCTTTGGGAAATGTTGAGTTCATATTAAGTCATTTTGAAACTAGAGTTCTTCTTCAGCCAGGGCCAGGCCAGTGTTGCATATTGCATTCCTGGTCTTGAAAGATTCAGTTAAACCGAGTCTGCTATTTTCATTTCTTTGGTGTATTCCTTGCTCCCAAAGGATCTAACAATTCAGAACTTAAATATTTACTTTTAAATATGTATCTTATATGAAAAATCTTTGATTGCTGCTTCCCGCAGCCCGAATAATAGTTAGTTTGCAAAGGCCATAGAAACTGTGAAAATGTCATGCATTGTAAGTTTGGCCAGATAACTATGGTGCACGGTAAAATATCCGTCGATTTTAACGGAAGAATACCTGGCAACCAGCTGCCAGACCTTTACCAGTTATTTTACGGGCGCCTGTAAACAGGCGCAGGAATCATCGCGCAGAGCAGAGTATAATAAGACAGGTATTGTTTTGGTCATATAGCTCTTCGACACTATCAAAGTATTCTCGAGTACAATCAGTTTACGTAACTCTACTATATCGTGATTTCAAAAAAATGTTCTACAGACAGGTGCCCGTTAAAATAACGGGAATGGACTGACAGCTGGTTGTCAGGTATTCAACCGTAAAATCTACCGAAATTAGTTAACATGTACAGTTTTCCAAAAAGACGATCCGACATGATTCTGTGTCCAAAATAAGTCAATAAAATTCTGTACTTTCTTGGACCCTGAAATTAACGCCCAAATTTTGTTTTTAACATGTCGGGTTTTCGATTACTGGGTGTTTATCTGAAGAAAACCCGTAAGTTAAAAAAAAATCAAACTAAAGGATCATTTCAGATATTGGGCCTTTATGGCCGTTCTTTCTATTGCATATCTTTACAGTTGATTCACTAAGTGCGAAAAATTCAATCCTTTGTTGCAGTTAATTGTAGTATGCAAAGCTCTGTCACAAACACGCAAGGCATGCAGACTCTAAGTTTTATTGCTTGCCTGTTTTTTAAATGCATTAATGAGGAAATACAGTGAAACACGCAGCCACTCCCAATAGCATGCCTGCATAATGAGTGCTTGGTTGGTTGGTTGTCTTGGATTTAACGACCCTTTGAGACAGTATTTCAGTCTATATCAGACTGTCTACTAAAGAGAGGGAGATAGGCGAGAGAAAAATGTCCAAACATTCCACATCCGCACCTACAGCAAACACAGTAAGACCATGCACTACTTTTATCCAAATAAGTAGGACGCCCCGGCACTGGAAGTTATACCCAGCACCATCGCCCGACCCGACCATCCTCTAATGCATCACTTGTGATAGTTAAACTATATAGATAATGCTATGATGCAATAAGCAATTATATAAAGTATATATTAAGGTAATACCATATGTCTATACTCATATTTTATACTTCCTACACAAAACATATATTAAAGAAAGAGTAAGATACTGCAAGAGCTATCCTTCCTATGCATGTGGAATTCCAGACATCTTACAATCTTTCATAATGTAAACGCTTAACTTTTAGAATCTTTTTTCTATTGTCGTTAAAATTTATTATGCTATGTCTATTTCAGTGACTGGTAATAATATTTATTTTCATTTGTTCTTCACTGATATAAACTGGTTCGAAAGGAAAATTTATTTGTCCTATAGTATGTCACAGTATGGGGCAAAGACATAAATCTGCATAAAATGCTGAAAATACAACAGATCTTCCCAAACCTTAGCCCTCTTTATGTTAATTCTCACAATTCAGAAAACCCAAAATGCAGGACTTGTTGAACAGAGACACCAGTCTCAACCAAGGGGGAGAGCCTCTAATACCGGTACCCATTCTGGAAGTTCTGTCTACGACAGCAGTGCAAAATCTGATCAAAACTGGAGTGGCCATTATTTTGACCAGCCTAATGAACTATCAGTGAAAACAGCTGAACGCTGCATGAAATGTGGCCTGACAAATCATGCAACATTTGACTGTTTTCACCAGAAACAAGTTCAATGCCATAAATGTAAATGCTATGGACACAAGGACTATATGGGGCTGTGTTGGAACTTATAGGACTGTGGCAAATATGCCGCAGCTATTAACAGAGTTCCAGATATTTCAGTTAATAATAATTTTGAAATATTACAGCATTTATGTGAAAATTGTAATTTTACGCAGTGTGTATGCCAAACAAACACTATTAATGAAACATCTGAAATTTATTTTAATAATAAAAATGTGTCAAAAAATAAAGCTAATACTTGTACTTCTACGATAACTACTACTATAGATAATGACTCACAACCAGTCAGTAACAACATCTTGTTGGCAAATGTTAGTGTCAGTGACTTAGAACAAAATGATGAACTTATTACTGCCGAGGACAATATTGACATTTCGACAAGAAACACCTCTTCTGATATTAATGAACCTCAAACTGAAGAGGGCTGTGACAATATAAATATTAACTCTTCATTTAGTAACTCTGGTACTGATAAAAAATCTCTCCACTTTGCCTCCCTGAATGTCTGTGGATTAAAGCGCAGAGTACTTTTCCCTGAATTTGCAGATTTGATAAATAAATATGATTTGTTCTGTGTTTGTGAGACTAAACTTGATAAATATGATGACATAAATTTACCTGGATATATTTTCCTCTCTCAATGCAGGAAACAAAAGTATATTCGCAAAAGTGGAGGGATAGGTGTTTTTGTTAAACAGTCACTGTCTTCTCTTGTTTCTGTTGTTGAATCTGATTCAGACTATGTCTTATGGCTTAGTATTAGCAAAAAGGCCTATAATACTGATGAGGATTTTGTTGTAGGGGCTATTTATATACCTCCTAATGACTCCAGGTTTTATAACCCTGTTGAAATTGAACAATTCAATGTGGAAATCACTAATATGTGTGTTTCAAACAAATATGTATTACTAATGGGAGACTTTAATGCAAGAACTCATAATAAACAAGATTTTCTTGAGGAAGATGAATTTTTCAGGCATCAATTTGACTATGACCAAGATCTAATCAATCATTTTCAGATATCAAATGTACTTAACCAATGCAACTTACCAAAAATTCGTACATCTCAAGATAAAACCATAACTAATGAAGGGAACATGCTCATTGATACATGTAAATCAAATAATTTGTTTATACTAAATGGTAGATGTGGGTCTGATAAAAATGTTGGTGCTATGACCTTTCGCAATCAGTCTATTATTGATTACTCAATTATTTCTTATCAAGCATTGCAATTTGTCAATATGTTCAAAATATTAGAACTTGATCCATTATTTTCTGATGGTCATTCACTGTTAGCAACTACTCTGTCTTTCTCTCAGATGCTAGTACCGACTATTACTGAGAAAAAACAGAATAGAAAAACAAAACCAAAGCTACCTGAAGATAAAAAATTATTGTTTGCCCAAAATATAGATCTTTTAAAAGTAAATGAACTACATAATGTCATTACTGATGCAAGCAATAGTCCAAATTCAGTTAACCTAGATAAAATAAATAATATATGCCATCACTTTTCAGAAATATTCAGCAAATCAGCCCAGTCATGCATAAACAACAATTTAAGGAGTCCAAAAGTCAAAAAGGATAATAAGGTTTGGTTTGGGAGACAATGTGAAAAGGCACGGAAACAATACCACCATGCAAAATTGAAACATTCCAAACACTCTTTAGCTGTCACAAAAATTAATCTAAGCAAAGCAAGCAAAACATATAAGAAAAAAATGAATTATTTTATTAATAAGCACAATAAATCTACCCAAAATAAATTAAGAAACCTGAAAAATAAAAATCCAAAGGAATATTGGAAAATAATAAATAGTACTGATAACAAGAAAACTGACAGCAATATCAAACTTGATACTCTTTATACTTTTTTCAAAGACATGAATAAACAATCTGACGATGACAATGATTCCAGTGTCAATGATATACATATTTCCATTGATGATAATGATGAAATATTAAACTCACGAATAACAGACAATGAAATTCTAAAATGCATTAAATTTTTGAAAAATAACAAAGCGTGTGCAAATGATGAGATAATCAATGAATACATAAAGAGTACATCACATATTATGCTTCCATTATATACCTCTTTTTTCAATTTGATATTTGAAACAGGCACTTTGCCTGATTCATGGCTTGAAGGAATCATCAAACCAATTTATAAAAAGAAAGGGGACCCCCTACAACCAGAAAACTACCGCCCTATAACAATACTTAGTTGTTTTGGAAAGCTTTTTACTTCAGTATTGAATTTAAGACTGAATAAATTTTTAGATGAACAGGATATATTGGCAGAAAATCAGGCAGGTTTTAGGGCAGGATATTCAACTTCTGATCATATACTTGTACTCCATGCACTCATAGAAATATTGAAAGTTAAAAAGGTTAAACTCTTTTGTTCTTTCATAGACTTTAGTAAGGCATTTGATTCCGTTTGGAGAGTTGGTTTGTGGTCAAAGCTACTGAAGAATAATATCAATGGAAAGTTCTTTCGCATTGTGTTTAATATGTATCAGGGAATTAAATCTTGTATATCATTTAGTGGGAGTCAGTCAAGTTTCTTCCCTTGCCTAAGAGGGGTGAGGCAAGGGGAAAATTTGTCCCCAATCTTATTTGCTCTGTTCTTAAATGACTTAGAAGATTTCTTGCATACCAACACTTGCTCTGGTATAGACCTTGAATTTGTATCAGATACTGTATATATTTACTTGAGACTTTTTATTCTGTTATATGCTGATGACACAATTATTTTTGGTACAGATGAAACTGATTTTCAAAAGAATTTAGACGTATTTTATGACTATGCCAAAATGTGGAAACTTGATATCAATTATGATAAGACTAAAATTTTGGTCTTCGGCACACGCAATGATGACCGCTTTGATTTTAAAATTGGCAACAATAAAATTTCAATATGTAAAGAATTCAAATATCTGGGTGTAGTTTTTACCAAGAGTAGAAGTTTTAGTAAAGCCAAAAAACATAATTATGACCAAGCCAGAAAAGCTATGCATTTATTATATAAAAGAATTCGAAATCTTAATCTCCCACTTGACTTACAGTTACAGCTTTTTGAACATACTATTCTACCAATTGCACTGTATGGGTGTGAGATTTGGGCTTATGAAAATATTAGTATTATTGAAAAACTCCAATATGAGTTTCTTCGGTATATTACAAGTTCAAAGAAATCTACACCAGCATATATGTTACATGCTGAGCTTGGCTGCAAAGCTATTGATGTTAAAATTAAAACACGTTTGATTGGCTTTTGGCTGAATATTGTAAATGGCAAAGAAACTAAACTGTCAAAAATTCTGTATAATTTTCTTCTCAGTGAATATAACAATGGCATATATCAACATAAGTGGATACACTGTATAAAAGAAATCCTTATATCTGTAGGACGTACTGATCTTTTACATAAGGAAAGAATTGAAAACCCTAAACTGATTAAGATGCAGATCTCAAAAACTTTATCGGATCTATATATCCAAGAGTGGGATACAAAAGTTTCTTCATCCTCAAAGGGAAAAACATATAGCCTTTTTAAGAATGATATCAGTTTTGAGAATTATTTGATCAAATTGAATAAAAAACACCGTTCTACTTTGCTTAAGTTCAGATTGAGTAACCATAGGCTTCCAGTTGAAACTGGTCGCCAGGAAAATATCCCATTAGAGGACAGAAAATGCAATTTATGTGATAAAAATGATATTGGTGACGAATTTCATTATCTTTTTGTATGTACTCATTTTAATTCAGATAGAAAGCAATTTTTAAAACCATATTTCTATAAAAGTCCCAATGTGATTAAATTTAAGGAACTGTTATCTACTGAAAATGTTAAACTTCTCATCAAATTGTCCAATTTTGTAGAAATTATAATGAAGAAGTTTTCAAGTGCTAATTAAGTTTTTTTTTTTTTATCTATATATGTCATGCTTGAATATGTCTATTTTTACATGCTATATGTTTGTATATTTGTATGTGCATGCTCTTATGCCACCTGCGAGTGGCCTGAGTTTTATATGCAATAAAGCTCCGTTCTGTTCTGTTCTGTACAACTGTAAGGTAACGCTTGAGCAATGTGTATGGAGTACAGGTACCATAAAAATTCAAAAATATTGGGACACCTAAACTAATTACCCTAATTGTCCTAAAAATCTAAAAGATGGAAGTTACTGTTGCAACAGGCCCCAAAAAACTAGAAGGAATGGCAAACAGTGTAGACCCTGATCAGACTGCTTCTTAAGAATCAGTCTAACCTGGGTCTGCTCTGTTTGCTCAAACCTGTCTGTCCCAGTACATAGAACTTACAGCTTCAGTGGGATCTAGTGGTAGGCTGACACTTTGTCCTTCAAAACTATTTGCTTGAGCTAGTCAGGATAAACCATACTGTATCATAAACTTACTTTGGAAATGGATAAAACATGTTTTGGATGTAAACAACCTCATGCTTCATAGTAATTGTCCTGCGGTTGATTTATTGCTCATTAAGGAATTGATTTTAAATAAAACGGAATGGATCATGCTAAGTTAAAAAGAATTTATATAAGAAAAGACCAAAGGGTAATTTTGTGCGCAAAAATCTAAAAAATGACCATCATTATTCAAAATGAAAGTAGGTCTGAACATAAATTAATGCATTATGAAGAGCATCCTAGCAATTATTTTTTCCAATTTTTTTGCACATTAGCAGGCTGTGCAGATAAATAAAGATGTAGCCTGTGTCCAAATATTTGTCTAAAATACACAGTAGAGTCTATTTTCAAGGTTGAATAATTTCAATAACACACCTGTCTTGGTCATTGTAATGTATATTTATACTGTGAGTATGACACAGGTATTGGTTTGGCTGGTTTGGGTTTAACGGCCCTTTGAGACAGTATTTCAGTCTATATCGGACCGTCTCCCGAAGAGAGGGAGAAAGACAGAAATGGTAGATGATGGAAAAAAAAAATGTACAAACAACCCCACCCGCACCTACTGTAAGCACAGTTGGCCTTTGCCCTTCTGTCATCCAAATCAGTAGGAATGATACAGGTATAACTGCCCTACCTGTATTTAATGATTGCAACCATTATACATGTACTATATACATGGTCAGACATTTGAGAAAAAGTTACTGTTTTTACCTGGTCTAGCTTACAAAAATTATTTGAGACAGAGCTGGAACAAATAATTGCTAGGACGTTCTTTTTAATGCACTAAAGTACCTTCAGAGCTAAGTACAATTTCAACAATGAATTTAAGTTTTTAGATTTCTGCGCAGAAAATTACCCTTTGATCTTTCTATGTAAAACACTTTTTTAAACAGCTTGTCCCTCTGTTTTGTATTCTACACTGTAGAGAACAACAAAAGTAAGAAACCTGCTAATTTTCGGGGAGATATGTTAAATTTTTTATGGTTTTATTCAGATTTTTGTATATACCAAAAATCACCACCTTAAAAAAGAAACAGTCCCGCCATTGGCATTGCAACTTGAGACAAGTAAGTAGAATCAAAAGAAATGTAGTTAATACTGTAAGACACTGAAAATTACAAAGCGCTGTCGGCTATTACTTTAGGATTAAATATTATGCACAGCTGAAAGGTCTAAAAAATATAAAACACCAAGTATCGTTTTTTACAAAATTGTATATTTTGTTATTTCAGATTGCACGACAGAACGACGAAAGGAAACAACAGTGCCAGGATTCTGAATTAATGCACCCGAACTCCACAAATATGCTATGGAATCTAGGATGCAGCTATGAATTTTAAGGACACATTCTAACAATTTCTGTAGAGAAATCTAGGCACAAATACTAAGGATGAGATTTTAAAAAAAGGAGAGTTTTCTTCTAGCACTGTCAAAAGAGAATGGTTTAAATCGAGCTACCGTTATGACTACCAAAGTATGTCTTATGCAGAAGAAATCATTTTGTTATTACTGCAATTACTGATAATCCTAAGTTATTTACAATGTACTCATTGTATATTCCTATTTTAAGTCACTATATTCATGCCAAACAACTCCTGACAAAGAACTCATACAGATTAGAAACTGTAGTGTGAGAATAATTTTTATTAGAGTATCCATTCAGTTTGTAATTGACTATCAAAACTATAACAAGAATAATTTATCGTACAACAGTCATGTCGGTGTTATGCGTCTGTGCTTTGATACAGTCATGTTGATGACAGTTGTTGGCAAAAAGCATTGAGGTAGCTAAATTTTGATAAAACTGCTATGATAACCGATGCGAATTTTCAACAAATGATTTGTAAGGTGATTTATCCAAATTTTGGATAAGACTTACGGCTGTTCATTGGTACAGAGTATTTCAAGGCAGAAATATCATTTCTCCTAGCCAGTTTGATTTTATCCAAATTTTGGATAAAATGAATACATTACTGAATAATTGGTGTATTGCTTTCCTTGCACAATAATTAATCCAAATTTTGGATAAAATTTTAGGTTCTGCGTTTGGGTGCAGTGTAGGTCAAGACAGGGTGTTTCTTTGTCCCGGCTGGTTTGATTTTTATCCAAAATTTGGATAACGGCAAGCTATAGCAATAGTCTAGTGAGAAATCAATATAATCAATGAAAGTATAGGTGGTGTCTCTTCTGCAAAGTTTTATCCAAGTTTTGGATAAAGCTTTCCCGGCTTTCACAGTTGATTTTCGAACAAGGATTTCATTCACGTAAAGTGTCAGTGTTTGGACACAATTAACTTTATGCCATATAGCATGTAGTTTTATCCAAATTTTGGATAAAAATTCTATGTTAATGATCGCCCATTTTATCAGAAGTTTTGTTTATCCGAATTTTGGATAACACTTCTATGATAAAATCTGTGTCCGAACATTTTTATTCTTATCCAAAAGCATAGAGCCAGTTTGAGCAAATGGATTTGCTCAAACGTAAATGGACACAGTTATAGTGAGACGTGTAAATGTGAACGTAAAAAGTATAAAGCTGAATTAATTGATAAATTAGACAATTTATTTGACAATGATCTTAAAGCGTACTGGTCTCCGTTAGATGAACTCAAAGATGACAAACACAGTAGTATAAACACTATGAGTTCATCAGAAAATATGCACGATCATTTTTCTAATCTAAATATATTGCCTGATAAGTTTAAAAAGAGAGCAAGTGAGATTGAAGAATTGTTAGTGAATACAGAAGAGGGTTCTTCTTTTTGTAAACTTGATTTTGTGATTTCCAAAGATGAAATATCTAAATGTATGCACCAATTAAATAGCGGTAAGTCATCGGGTTTTGGATTGCATTTCCAATGAAATGTTAAAATGTAGTGAATCTTTAGTATTACCGTGTATACAAAAAATTTTCAAAGGTGTTTTGCGACTCGGAGTATTCCCTAGAGAATGGAAAATGGGATACATAAACCCTATCTATAGTTCTTGGTTTTTAAAACAAAGAAAAATGAAATTGCCTTCAAGTTGATAACTGCTACATGTCTGGACCTTTGTATGAAAGGCAAAACAGTGAGAGTTGAAGAAAGAACTATATGAAAATTTAACTTTATAACTAAAACGAAAGAATGCTTAAATATCTAAAATGACATTTAGAATTGTCAAAACTAACATGCTACATACCAATCATAATTATTAATTCATAAATAAATACAACTAAAACTATGTTTGGGAATCAGATCTAATCAGCCGACGCTTAGTTTCTCCGTACCTGGTCCCATGCTTACGTCTTGCAAATCAAGTAGACATTGGGGATGCTGGCTAAACATGGCTATGCAGACAGCAAGCCAGAGCACAGATACGAAGTTAGCAAAACATCGCTGAATATTTGGAAAATACATTATACATGCACGTTATTTATATGAAAGCAATCATTTAGCAGAAATCAAATATTGAAACAACGTCGTATTAACGTCACGTTGCATCGAAGTTGCTACGACACTGTTTTGGCGTTTCATATCTACTGGGATAATAATGTAAAGTCTTCTTCCGTTTCTTGAACAGACTCTACAGAACATCCACTATGCCATAAATCCTTACATACCTCACAACAAGGTGTTTTATGGTCAACGCAAAAGTTTTCAACAACTTTCTGCACATGTATTCTACATTTTACTTTGGATTTGAATCCTTGTTTTGCGCGATTTGCACTTGTTTGAGACGGCGCTGCTTCTTTGCCAGAAATTTCGGATGTCCTTACACTTTGTCCTTTATTATAATGTGAATCTTCCGAAGCGTTCCAAATGTCTTTTCCGATGACGCTTAATTCCTTCAAGTTTCCCTTAGTCAAACTCGAACATCTTGCACGTAAATTTGAAACTGGCGGCGCACGTGCAACTGAAACATCTCCTGTGCCGTTCACTTTTGTGGATTTCAAATCAGACTCAGCTTCCGTTTTATGAAAGTGTGTCACACATTTTACGGCATGTCGTAAAGAACATGAATGACAGACATGTCTGTTACACTGTCCACAGACAGACAGAACTACATTTTCCACTTTATTTTCACAACTTTGGCATATGTCCTCCCTGCTATCAAGTGAATCATCGTGGCAATCTTTAGTTCGTAACATCATACCTATTTTGCTGAACCCTTCAATTTAAATTTATTTCAATTTAGAAGCAATAATGTGAGCCGCGACACGAGAAAACAAACAATGTGGTTGTGCTGCAAGCGCAGACTCAGATCAACCTGGGCATCTGCCCAGTTTGAAAAGACTCTTCGTTAAGAGCTCAAAGAGTAGCTTAGGGTCTAAGCTACCTCCATGCGGACAGCGAAGACTCTGATCAGACTGGGCGGATGCCCTGGTTGATCTGAGTCTGCGCTGGGCGCACAACCACATTGTTGGTTTTGTCGTGTCGCGGCTCATGTATTTCTTTAACAATAATGTATTTTCCTCCAGTTTTTGTTATTTCATCGTCTCTTGTGTATATAATTCCGAAATCAGCTGTTAAACAAGTAAGTTCTGAAAGAATACCCCTTTAGATAAATATAACCTTATTTCACGGTTTATACGCCTGAAGATCTCTGAAATTTTGAGCCCTAATGCAAAAAAGAATAATCTAACTTATTCTACTGACAAACCTATCAAAATTATTGGGTTGGAACTTTTTGTTATAAAATATTTATACTGACAGTTAAGTGTATAAGTGCCAATATAACACTTAATATTAAGACAGACTTCAATAGCAAACAGAGTATATCCAGAGCAGTCTGGTTAGGTCTACACTGTTTGTTGTTCCGACTTCAATACTTTTGACACTCCGCGAAATATAAAAAATCAACTTGATCATTTTTATTATAATAACATGAAATGGTTAAGGTGTCCAAGAACTTAGTCTGAATAGGGTAATGATAATGAATATTGTTTGTCAATAACTGACAGAAAAATTGACATAAAAGATCAAACCCACTGAAGCATGGTATTAAGAATGAATTTAAACAGTTACATGCATGAAATTGTGAACAGGGATGCCTGGTAGTAAATATATGAACGTCCTAAACCAGCGTGCCAAAATAATAATAATAATAATAATAATAATAATAATAAAACCCATCCACCTATACCGACCCGCACCGACATCCGCCACCTACCCTCCCACTTGAGGAAGAAAAGCAAACAAACAATGCGTGAGCGTAATTTTCCACTGTAATGTGCTGGTCACATTTCATTCGAAAATTACACTCAAGCTTTGTCTCCCGTTTCATTTTATCTGTTTCTGTAGTTGAAAAGTGGGCAACACTACAAAGAAGTCAATATTTCAAGCAAACTCTGTCGAAGCAATCCAAAAGGGACCAGCCAACCATTCATACTTGACAGCGCCTGAATTGAACTTACGCGGCATAGGTACACATTAGTGTGAGTCATAACTAATCTGGGCTATCGGGACGTCTTACATCAACGGTGAGTTGTATGCGAATACTCCATATGCAAAACACATCAAAGGCGAACACTTGACAAACAGAGGTCCTTGAGGAAAATATTTCAATGTAATCATTATGATTAATATCAATAAAGTTACTATTTTAATACAGTGAGATACCTATTTTCCAGCTAAACAGTGTGATTCCTATTCCTGTCTATGCCAGAAAAAGATAAATATTTTGTCAATGTGATGTGGAAATTAAAAAGTCATGTGTGAAAATTCTTTGGCCATCAACGGAGCGCGTTAAAATCAGTTTGTCTGCTAAGTTACTTATGTACAACTGCACACGTGCAAATATGGCAAAACAAGGATCTGTAGCAGACATCAAATACAAGTTCAATCTAGTGGAACTTTCCTGCATGTGATGCACGTATCCAACAAAATACAGTTACATATAAAAACTTAAAAACCGTAGAAAAATACTATTCGTCAAGTTTCTTTTGTGGTAATTATAGTTTATAATTCTCAGAAGCTTTTCCGTTATCCTTCATGTCATTAAATACAGTTTGAACTTCTTTCAATCTCTCTTCTTTTTGTTCTCAATACATTTCCCGATCATCTCTATGATCTTATCCTTGTACAGCACTGTGTTGAACTCCATTAATTGCCATAGCCTTTCATATGCAGTTTCGTCGTACTTCAGATTGAAAGTTCCGTAAGTATCCCCAGGATCATCAAATACCTGAAAATCTCCAAACTCCTTCTCTTCTTCCGTCCTTTCAACAACTGCAAATACAATAAAGGTATTACATGAAATAATATAAGGATCCCGAAAGTTGACTGCCAGATCGGAATCTCGACGTAGCCTCGGTTGCGATCTGGGAGGTTCCGATTTCCCAGCCATCCTGTGGTTAGCACTTTGGTATGAAATTTATTACAGTATCTGTACGGAGAGCAAATCAAATGCGAAAATTATTTATAACCAAGCGCTATTTATTTTGCATAAAAAGCGTCAATCCCTCACGTTTTCATGACGTCATAGAAAAAGAAGTATTTGTTTCACACTTAAAAGAAAATCATTTCGTAATTTAGAAAATGCTGAACTTCTTGGTCGTTGTTCTTTTTACCCGAAACCTTAAAATTTCGGTTTTGTCCTATTCCACCTTAAAATCATCTTTTGATATGATGCCTGATAAATAGTAAACCATATTAATGTCTTTTGATATCAAGTTTATCAGGTTCGACCAGAAATACGTCTGACTGGCTTGTCGGCATCGCCAGGGCATTTGACACCGATCTTTGTAAATCTTCAAGGACCCTTGTTTCCCCTTTTTCACCTCTATTCCAGCCCAAGTTATTTTGCAGAAGGAACTAAATTAAATGTAACTTTACATGTTTATCCTTTGCCAGTATGTGGTGGGGTTATTGCTTAAATCCCGTCAGTGAGCCAATATTCTCCCCTGCCCCATCTGGATAGTGCTTATACATGTATAATATGCAATAAATTCCATGGCTATTAATTTCAAATTTTCTCCCTGCATGCTTTGTTATGTAACTTTTCTGTGATAGTTTATGGAGCTTGTATGGACATGTAATCACACCGACGTTAAATAAATTTGAATTGACTTGATTTGACTAGATTTATGGACCTAGTCTTCTTGTTGCTTAAATATTTGAAAGACATCCAAAGAAAAAACAATTTACGCTTGTTTCTGCTTCAAATTTGAACACAATGAATCAAAGCCGGTTACATGTATATGACTGACATGTGTGTAATATATCAAGATATATTTATTTTCCAGCTGCAGTGCTGCGTCACTCTGACAGCTTTAATGATAATAAATTCATGCCAAGCTCGCTGTCTCGTAGCGTTAATGAAGGGTCCCCAGCAGGCACATAACGTCAAAATGACGTTGTACTGACGTCGATGCGACGTGATGACGTCGCATCGACGTCAGTCCGACGTCATTTCGACGTCATGTGCCCGCTGGGTCAGTTCCATGTCGAAATAAACATTATGTCTTTGATGTTTAATGAGCTATCTTTGTCTCCCAGAAGCATGGTACCAGCAAATGTATTAGAGAGAGTTGTGAGAAAGTTATGTTTTTTTCAAGAAGAAATTACAGTTATCAGTTATGAAATTAAACTAGTAAATTATTAGAAATTTAAGTATTTGAACTGTGTTAAATTATGGACTAAACATATGAATTAAAAGAACTTAAAATGGAACATGTCTTGCTCACTACATAATTCCCCATACACACTAAAAGAGAAAAGACGTTAGTGTGTATCTATTACATAGTGGAGAATCCGGGTATTATGTCTTTGTCTCCGGGGGAAGTAATATATCAAGATATATTTATTTAACAGCTGCTGTGCTGCGTCACTCTGACAGCTTTAATGATAATAAATTCATGCCAAGCTCGCTGTCCTGTAGCGTTAATGAAGGGTCAGTTCCATGTCGAAATAAACATTATGTCTTTGATGTTTAATTAGCTAGCTTTGTCTCCCAGCAGCATGGTACCAGTACATGTATTAGAGAGAGTTGTGAGAAAGTTTTAATCAGTAATATTTTTGGCCTTTTACCATCCTAAATTTAGATATGTTTTACTCAAGAAAAAATTACAGTTATTAGTTATGAAATTAAATCAGTAAATTATTAGCAATTTAAGTATTTGAACTGAGTTAAATTTAGACTTATGCAAGTCTCCTACTTAAAGCATATTTTACTTTTCTGAATATTTTCATTCTTTATCAAGCTCCAGCTATAGATTGGCTCGAAGTCCCCATACACACTAAAAGAGAAAAGACGTTAGTGTGTATCTATTACATGTGTTGCTATATCTCTATATGAATTATATCAAAATTACTTTAATACTGAGGTGAACAATTCTGACTGCTAGCGGACTTCTGTCTATTTGACCTTGTGATATGTAGGGCATTTGTAGGGTATTTTGCTAAATAGGTCTATCTCTCTTTGCATCTGAGTTTAATTTCTGACACAAACTGATGTATAATATATATGGTCCATGTACCTGTTTTCGGGGTGCTCCAGAATTCGGGGTATTCTAATAGATTATACCTCTCCTTTTGCCGAGGACGTCTACAGGCGATTACTTTTGCAAATAGAAAGTTGAATCAGCGTGTTTTATCATACACTAATTGACGCGCGAGAGCACGTTAGTTTTGACGTCATCCATGATTCTTCGTTGGTGACCGTGGAAGCGGCCATATTGGAAACACTGCAAAGTTTATGGAAAGTACCGACGAACATGACACGGCGATTAATTCAATTATGAACTTTTTTCTGAAAATTCAACGACCGTTTCTACATGCTAAAGAACTGCAGGTCTGCCGAAGTCAGTTGCTATCAGAAGCATCTGCAGCTAATGTATTTTGAAGGCGAGTTCTTTAACGAACCCCGAAAACTGGGGCAGTTTCGGAGAGCAGATTAAGTTGAGCATTTGTTTAGATTTGATCAACTTTGTAAACATGGAGACATGCGGGCATGAAATGTAAGTTACATATTACTTAACACATATTTTTATATCAACACAGACTATCAGTTTGTGATCTTTGTTTATTACACAATTTTTATGTTGCGAATAAACGTTAATACCCCGAAAACTGGTGCAACCATCATACACACTGCTCTGAACACTTGTTTCTTTCACTCGCAAAATTGTAAGTTTGCATTTCTGCTAAGTATTTATATGCAGTCAGGCCCCGAGTTCATAAAACTTTTTTCATGTTCAACTCAGCTGAGCATAAAATATTCTCTGCTGTTGAATATGAAAATGCCAACTAATGTTGGCATTTTCATATTCTCATAAGCAGAGAAAAACTCGTACTCAGGTAAACTGAGCAAGAAAACAACTGTACTTATTAATAATTTTCTATTTATCAGCAGGTAAAAATTTCTTGCTCAATTCAGCTGAGCATGAAAAAAGTTTTATAACCTTGGGGCCAGATGTATTTTGCATTTTCTTCACGCCTTTTCAAATGTGTAAATTCTTACTTTTACTTTCACTGTCAAGTTTCTTATCTTTGAATTCATTGTTTATGAGAACAAAGTGCATCACAATCGGACAGGCGGGTTCCTCTTTATTCTCGAAAATGTAGCATTCTAAAGTGCTGCCGTTGCCGTCTGCGATAGCTGGAAGTTCCGACTGTATGTTGGGAAATGGACAATGGCAAATATCAAGCCAACTTTCTGCCTTCAGAAGTTCCTGAAATTAAAAATGTAACTATACTATACGTAACTATACCAAATTTTGTGTGACGGACGTGCAAAGTAATAATAATAATAATAACCAGAGGACCAATGGTCCTGTAGCTCACCTGACAGTTGGTCCTGGTATATATTTTGATGTTTTTATACATGTATATAGCACCAGGGCAGGGGCAGATAACCCCCCTCCCTTGGGGATTAATGTTGAGTCCCAATTCTATATACCAAGCCACAAGGTCACTGGGCCTTTGTTTCTGGACAAAGATTTCCGAAGGGTTTTTATCATATATGGGCGTGGTGGCCACCATGTTCATGTGACCACATCCCTCTGAACAAACTTTGATTCCTTTGACCCAGTATTAAAGCTCCATATGAAATACAGTAATCATTTGTATAAACTATGATGGGCCTGAGTGCCCAATGCTACATACCGGTACCAAGTTTCAATGTTATAGGCCTTTCGGTTCTCCAGAAAAAGACGTTTGAAGAGTTTTTACCATATATGGGCATGGTGGCCATCTTGGTCAAGTGACCAAGACCATCTGAACAAACTATGGTTCCTTTAAGCCGGTGAAGCTCCATGTGAAATATGGCTTCAATTGACCCCAGTGGCCTCTGAGAAGATGTTTGAAAATGCTGACGGGTGACAGAATCTCAATGACCTTGTACAAAAGTCAAAGAATGACCTTTACCTTTAACGACAAAATATCTTCATCTGGTCATTTTGTCAACCATATATACCAAATATTGTACCTTACACTTAAATAGTTTCTGACAAATCCACTGTTTAAGCATTTTCCCATATAAAAACCTACATAATGTACCAAAGTTGACAGTGTCATAAATTAGGTCAAGGTCAAAGCACGATCAGTTGTATAAACTATGATGGGCTTGAGTGCCCAAAGCTACATACCAAGTTTCAAGGTCATATGCCTTTTGGTTCTGGAGAAGAAGATTTTGAAGGGTTTTTACCATCTTTGGGCATGGCGGCCATCTTGGTCAAGATCCGGAGAACAAACTTTTATTCCCCGATCACACTTAAGACTCCATATGAAATTTTGCTTCAATCAGACCAGTGGTTTCAGAGGAGAAGATGTTTTGAAAATCTTGATGACGGACAGACCGACAAACTGACCTTGACCTTTAGTGACATAATATCTTCATCTGGTCATTTAGTTGACCATATATACCATGTATTGTACCTTAGCCTTAAATAGTTTCTGAGAAATCCACTGTATAAGGGTTTTCCCATATAAAAGCCTAATCTACCAAAGTTGACCATGTCGTAAATTAGGTCAAGGTCAACGCAAGCTCATCATTTGTATAAACTATGATGGGCTCGCATGCTCAATGCTACATACCAAGTTTCAATATCATAGGCCTTTTGGTTCTGGAGCAGAAGATTTTCGAAGGGTTTTTACCATATATGGGCATGGCGGCCATCTTGGTCATGTGACCCAGACCCCGGGTATAAACTTTAGTTCCCCTATCCCACTGAGACACCATATGAAATTTGGCTTCAATCTCCCCAGTAGTTTCAGAGGAGAAGAAGTTTGAAAATCTTGATGATGGACAGACTGACAAATGACCTTGACCTTCAGTGACATAATATCTTCATCTGGTCATTTAGTTGACCATATATACCACATATTGTACCTTAGACTTAAATAGTTTCTGAGAAATCCACTATATAAGCGTTTTCAGATATAAAAGACTAACAGACCAAAGTTGACTATGTCGTAAATTAGGTCAAGGTCAACGCAAGGTCATCATTTGTATAAAGTATGATGGGCCTATATGCCCAAAGCTACATTCCAAGTTTCAAGGTCATAGGCCTTTTGGTTCTGGAGAAGTAGATTTTTGAAAGTTTTTTTACCATATATGGGCATGGCGGCCATCTTGGTCATGTGACCCAGATACCGCGAACAAACTTTCGTTCCCTCAACTCATGGAGGCCGCATATGAAATTTGGCTTCAATCCGCCCAGTGGTTTAAGAGGAGAAGCTGTTTGAAAATCTTGACGACGGATGGTCCGACGGAATGACATTGACCTTTACTGACATAATATCTAGTCCACCATGTATACTAGACCTTGAGCTGACCATAGACCCCCCTCCCCCCCCAGGGGGAGTTTTGTACCCTATGATTTTCTAAAACTACATTATATAAGAAACAAAATGACACATGTTAGCCCTCTGTACGCTGGGGCGTTAACGTATGACGTCAACGTCAATTACACTACCCAAATTTACATATTCACGTTATAATAGAAGATACACATTGTTGTACACATGCTAGTATTCGACCTAAATAATGTTGGGTTTTGTCTGCTAGTACATAAATCACTGTTTCAAAGTTATTGACATTGTCAAGGATAAGTTGACTAGCCTGTATAACGTAGTTTACATTGCATTTGACGTTTTTCCCCTTCAGTGTCTAAATACATGTAATATAAGGAGCAAATTTTAAGAATTTAAGTGTAAGGAAAAGTTAATATCATATATATGACTGTTTCAATATTCCATTATAAAAAAGAAACAATCTAAAGTCTTACAAAACTCGTCAGCAGTCACGATAAATATGTAACGTATATAACCACAACAAAAATACGAAAAAAACAACAAGAAAACAGAATCAGACTAAATCGCTGAATTGGTGGACTGAAATTATATACGTGCTCCATCAATCTCCTTTTATTCATGCTCAGCTTAGATAATTTAGGCAGCAGTTAAATTAGCAGTGGATACATTAAATGGGGACAGAAACTATCTTATTTTTGAAGAATTTAACCTACAAAATGACCAAAAAACTACGAAAGCCAACATTAGCTGCATTTTATATTTCAATGTTATCTTTAATTTGTCTTCAGTAGATACTGTTGTATATGTAAATATGAAGAAATGTCAATGTTATGTGTCCTCAAACTATAAAAAAACATCTAAAAGTGGATATTTGAAAAACAATCTAACAGTAACATTACGTTACATAATTGTAATATCGTCGGTTGAGAGCATAAAGGTGCCATCTGCATTTTTCTTACTTTCGAGAAAAATGCATTTAAAGGTTTGGATGTTAATTAAAAATCAGAAGAATCAGCTACACAGTATTTTATTGCTACATCATTTAGAGTTATATAGTGGTTACTAGATAATGACTGGTGTGAATGGCAAGTATACTCCATATATGTACAAATATGGTATAAATCAGATGGCACCTTTATGCAGACAAGATTTTTTCTGAAAATGTGCTGCATAAAGGTGCCATCTGGGAATCTATATCAGTGTTGTACAACCTTTGATTCCTCTTTAATAGCTTAAACACAATTTATTGTCAGGAGTAACAAAGCTGTCAATCAACATATGGCATACACAAAAAAATCAGCGATATTTATATACATTTTGGCTCGTAACTTGATACTTAAAGCAAAACAAAGCATACAGGATATCATTCAAAACGCATCTGAAAATTTATATAAAACATGACTTGCTAAATCCTTTCCTGAATAATTCTCTAGATTGTTTACACAAACAAATGTATTTCAGACATCAATCTTCTTCATCATCCCCATCGTATTCACTGTCACTATCGGTGTCAAGTGGATCAGGTACGGGTATTTTGTCTTTCAACCCTTTCTTTGTTGGAAGTGAGTAGTAATAACCCTGACAGTCTTCAGGGATAATGCCACTTTGACACAAGGATACAAGATCTTTCTTTTTTGCTTCTGATATTGGTAGTTTATGTGTATATAGAGCTGCCAGAGCAGCAGGCCACTGTTGCGGTCTTCCTCGGGTAGATGATTGTACTTTCAGTTCCACAAATTGTGTTTGGTCAAATGAGTTGTTCAGAAAAATACTCCTTTGGTCAGAGCGCCGTACCTGAATCCACTTGACCTTTAACCAGTTAACGCGGTCACCATTAACTGAACATTTCATATTTGGACAGTGGTCTTTACAGAAAGATTTGAAATTCGTTATGTCTCTGTACTTGATAGGAACTATAACATATGGCTTTTTTTTTCGAGCCTTTAATATTACTGTATTCCATTGAGAAGGCACATAAACAGGGTTATTTTTCTTTGCATTTTCAATTGAAGAATGAATTGTGTCACTCTCCATATGGGAATGACCCCTTTCAAAGAATTTGTGATTGATAATTTCCAATGTTTCTGATTTATTAAGAGAATAAAGCAATGATGACGCAACAAACTGGTTCCTGTTTTGCCCGCCACAAGTGTCAGAGAAGTAGGTGATTTCTTTAATGGTTGAATTTCCACTTGTTACGGAGTTTGTATGCATTTGCAGACAAGTGGCAATTTCACACGAGCCACGCCCCGCTTGACACTCATCCCAGACATAACATGTGCCAGCCTGATCGCCAAGAGAATAAAATGACAAGTTGTAGCATGCCAGTTTACGCTTGTAATAAAGTTCACCCACAAGAGAACACGGAGTAGAGAGTACTGCCTGAAGAGCAAAGGTAGCGGCATAGTATGTTGGATGGGTTTGCGCTTGCGTTTTGTCTTTCTCTTTTTCATCCTTTGATTTCTGTTTTCTCTCGTGATGATCAACGTATTCTTGTTCCATATTGTCATCAACTACACCCTGTTTCTTCTTCATTTCATACAAATTACATACCGAGCACTGATCTTTCTTTGGCTTGTAAAATGATAAATTGTACTCCTTGCAAAATATATCCCTGTATGTTTTCTCTTCAACAGGCTTCATTCCTTTTGTCTTGCAGTTTTCGGTATAGTAATCCCACATTTGTCTTATTGAAAGGTCTGGTGCTAAGTATTGCCTTTTTGATGTTTTTCGCACATAGTGAGACTCCATTCGTGGAAAAGATTCGATATGTCTTCTGACTTCTTCTATCCGCTCTGGTGACGTCTTATTAGCTGAGGGAAATCTGCCGCGCTCATCTCTAGCAGAAAAACTCCATGAGACTTCTTTTTCATTGCATTTTGGACCGTCTTTTTGCCAATGTCCAATGTATTAATGAAGAAAGATCTGCAAACACGAACATTTCCTGTATCAGATGGCAGAAAGTATGAGTATGACACTGATTTGTGCCCGGATGAGCGTTTAGGTAGTGAAGAAGACACATGTTGACAAATAAAGTCACGTTGTCTTGTGTAGTCTTGTAAAGCCCAATATGTATTAAATACTCTCTCTCGACTTTCGCTAGTAAATTTATCAGAACATTTGTATCTACATTTTGAACAGTTTACTGCTTTAACATGTCGAGCAGACACAGTTTTGCCCTTCTGAGAAATATACTCCAGGCCAGCATCTCTGTTTTGTTTCCTAACATTCCTTTTCCAAATCTGCGGTGTGCACTTCCGTTTCCGTTTTAAATCTGATTTCTGAGGACTTTGAAATTTAGCATCTTTATGCGGAGTTACATGAGCAGAGTCATCGTCACAACTTTGACCTCTTCTTGGGGTTCTTAAGCTATCAGTCTCTAAACACGTTTCTGTATTTTCACTTAATGAATCATTTACAATATTGTTTATAATGTCAGGACCCACCCGGCCAGATGAAGTATTTTCACTCCTTGACTCATTTAGACTAGGGTTTATAGTTTCAGAATTCTTCTGTTCAGAGGTTGACTCATTTAAGGTGCCATTTATAGTTTGTGATCTTCTCTGGACAGAGTCAAAGTGTTCTCTCCCAGGTAATGCTGAATAAGCTAGAATGACAGGCCTGCCACTTGGTGTTGCTAGGTCAGGTCGAATATCATAGACTGGGGTAGATATACGACTAGAAAATATCTTCAGAGAAACTCCAAATAAATTTGCTACAGCTAAAGGCAGACAATCTGCCAGTCCGACTTTCCAAACACCTTCAGTTTTAATGTCACTAATCATCTCGTCATAGTCTGTTTGTCTCTTTTCACTGACCCTCAGAAATTGACTGTAATGAGTTTTATTTTGTGCCATATGCATGGCAAGCTTTTCTCTCAGGGTTTGAGCTGTTACTGTTTCTTCAAGCTGGCACTTTACAGAATTAAAAAAGCAGTCACCATCTGCTGGGACTTTTAGTCGCTCAAATCCATTACTTGCTAATAAGTTATCCAGCCGTTTTTCATGATACTGGTCTATTATCTTCCTTGCCATTGCTTCTTGTCTACTTCTCTGTTTCACTTTATCAAGTATATTTTGTCCAGTCAGCTGTCTTTTCCCTTTTCTAGGGCTGCTTAAATTTACATTAGTTTCAGTACTTGGCACCTTTGTAAGACTAGACATTCCATTTTCCTGTTCGGCTTCACTGTTATGTGCACTGAACAGATTTCTACGACTTCTTTCCTTTGTTCTTTTGCTTTTTGCACTTGAGTTGGGTTTGGTTTTTGTTTGTTGTTCATTCTCTCTTCCTTTTGTATTATGATTTTTCTTTCTCTTGGTATCCTTGTATGGTCTTGACGGAATGTCCCTTATTGACTGATCTGTATCTGAACTATTCAGATCTTTCTTTGAAGGCCTGTAATCCTCATCGTTGTTGTCATCATCATATGAACTATCGGCATCTCTGTCCAGCGAATCAAAAATATATTTCTCTTTAAATCTTTGTAAGGTAATGTCAATATCCTCATCTGGGTCTGAATCTAACTGTCTATTATGGGAAATGTGCTCATTCAATTGTTGTCCTTGATTCTCATTTTTGTTTGTATGGCTCACTGATGTGTCGTTTTCATCTGACTCCTGACGTTTAGATGAAATAGTTCCATTTTTTTCTGTATCTGTTGCTGATTGTGTAACACTGTTGGCATCTAAAGCAGACAACTGCTCCAGTGTATCATCTGACCAGTCCGACAGATTGTCATCCCCAGTGCCATGCTGTAGCTGAAAAAGGCAGGACAGTTTAAAAACATACTAAGTTGCAAGCATTATTAACTTATAACGAGATAAAGTATATGCTGATAAACAGATGCTGGTAAGATATGTCATACGTTCAGATCTAAATTTTAGAAACAAAAGAAAATATACATCCACATTCAGGTATGCACATTCTGCATGCAATACAGCATGCAGAATGTAACAATCTCATCCAGCAACAGAGAGAGACAGACAGACAAACAGACAGAAAGAGGGACAGACAGAAAGAGAGAAAGAGAGAACCCTCTCATATCAATACAAAACAGAATAAACAATTCTGGGCAGTCATTTTATTTTAGAAAGCAGTTTGTGAGAACATATGTTATAAAGCCTCCGTTATTAGAAAGACATTATAATAATAATGAGAAAATATTCTTACCTTGGAATCTTTTTCATCCATTTTTATTTTAGAAATCAATTTTTTATAGACCCTTGGTTTTAGTTGTGATGCTATAATGGCTACAAAAAACAGAGCAAAATGTGCTTATTTACTGAAGAAACATATTTTTTCAAGCTCAGATTACATCTTCAGCAAAGCGTTTTTATCTTTTTCTCCAAAGGTAATAACTAACATCTGGTAGTAATACAAAATTAATGGGATTTAAGAGCACATGGAACCTTTATGCTTTGATTATTATATTCAAGTAATTGACTTTGTTGAATGCATAAAGGTTCCATCTGTCATATGGAACCTTTATGCAGCCGAACTGATCAGTTGGAACCTTTATGCAGAAAATAATTCATGCATTGTATGATGGCACCGTAATGCATTCATGATCTGGAATATTTATGCTTAGGGTACTGCTAAGAAAATTTTACACTACAAAGCTATGATAATAGGGGCGTCATTGATGCAAAAATCCCAATTTTCACCAAAAATGCAGTTGGCACCTTTATGCTCTCAACCGACGATATGTCGAGGAATAAGATTTGTGAGTCATCTGTTATCAAAATTTTAGTTCCCTGGCGGCATGAAGTATTTATTGCTGTAGTATAAGCTTACCACTGATAGTCAGATGGCAAATTTAGCTCTTTGAAATACACAAGAGTTCAGCAAGACGCACATAGATTGTTACAGCTGAAGCAGTTCGACCTTGCCTTCAATTCAGTCTCACTTAAAAGTGACTTCATAAAAATGATTTTTTTTTAATTTTATGCATTAAATGAATTAAGTATAAGTTGATATATGCTGCAACTGATTAATATTTAGGTTCTCGTTATGATGGGGATAAGACCAGTTTCGTTACCTGTGCTGTTGGCTGAGCCATTCAATTACCCTACATACAAATATGCAACTGTGACTACCAGCCGAGGCAATCAAAAGCAGTACCAACTCTGCCAGCATGCATTAACACCATTTTTCTATGCTGTCAGTCGAATCGTCAGCCACGAGTCTCTTTGCACAGTAACTGCTTTACATGGGTTAGCAAATATGTGTGGCTCCCGTGATCATAACTTATATGTTTATTTGTGATCTACGTGATCTGTTTATGCAGCTCCCAGCCATCAAATGCATTACAAAATGTTAACAATGTGAAAATTTAAGGATTATAGAAAGTGACATACTTTATAACGCATACAACATTCTGTCTTCAGCCTGCTCAGGAGTTCTATTTTTCATTATGTTGTTACAAATATTCAAATGGTCAGGTAATTTTGCAAACCCCATGGTTTTATTCCCACTTGTTGATACTATCAAGGACTAAAGGTGTTACAAAATACAAATTTCAGTCAGACAATTGTCAATAATGTAACAACTAAAATTGGGGCTTTATTCTCTAACAGTATTTAACATATTTGGACAAGGATGATTTGAGACACAGCAAGATATCATGAATAGGCAGTTTACAACCATATTTATTGCTAAAAAGTAAACAATATGGTAATACAAGGTCACGGAGATCAAATGCAGAAAGTTACCTAGGTTAGCCCTTCCTTGGCGTGTATAGGTATGCACTATTTCTATTGTTTGATTATTTGCTCTTCAGAAATACTATATTAAATAATTTACTAGTTAAGGATATCGGAAATGAAGAATTCATAAACTCTCAATAAATACGTTGTATACGTTACTTGATTGGTCTTTCTTTTTTCCCAATATTATGCTGCAAAGCATACAACTACAGTGTAGGCAAATACATTCTGAAGGAGAACAACTAAGATCATAAAAGATCATAAATATTTGAACAGCGATGACCAACATTAATATATTCTGTCATTCTCATTTGCCATTTTATTATGTGTGCAGAGCTACCGGAACACTGTCGCTGGAAAAAAAGTTTTTGTCCAACTAAACGTGTCTTTATGTTCTTTAGTGAATAGATTCTTTAAGAAATGATTGAATGTAGTTAGATTCTTTAGGAGATGGTTGAATGTAGTTAGACTTTAAAGAGCAAGAAACAAAAGCATAGAAATATAGATCATCCTGAACACAGCATTTATAGATTGCTACAGTATACTGGTAAACTGCCAGTGTCTCTTTTCTGTATTTTATATTTCTGATACTATTCTCCCAAACTCCTGGTTGACACTTAATTATTATTACATAAATGAGCTAAGTATAGCAATGTATTGGCACTACTATTAATTATTTTCAAAAGTTTGTTTTGTTTCTTAAACTGTAACTCAGCAATGTTGTTTTCTCTGGTAACGTAAAATATACAATAGTCTTACAAAAGTAAGTATACGCTGCCAGCAAATATCTATCTACATTAGCTTTGATGCAGAACTGTATTTGGCTTAAGCCTTTAAACTTCAGGTTACTGTTCTGCTTTATAGTTTTTCAGTGTGCACGTAAAAGCTATAACAAATCATGTCAATAAACAAGGTGGAACTCCAGTTTGCATTGTTGATTACTGATTATTCTATAGTTTTAAACTAAACACGTCAGAACCGCTTAGCTTTTAACTGATGGCATATCATTTTATTCGAGCCCTATATGCAAAATCAATGCTGGCTTTTAATAGCTGCGGCTTTATCTTTTCTGAAGTATTTTTTATTTTATTTATTTATTTTTTTTTTTTTGGGGGGGGGGGGGGGGGGGCGGGGATTTTTTTGATTTTTCAGCTGTATATAATAAAATTTCAGGTATGTTACTGTGTTTAGAACCCAAACGTACAATTTGTAATAGAAACAAACTGGGCAATGTCTTTATGAAATATTTTTATTTTTGATATGATAACAAAGTAAACAGCAAAACCCGTTTCACATGTGCAGAATATGTCAATGCCCTTAACATTACAATTTGAAGTATACTGTGTTTAATCACGTATAAAACACACCTCATGAATCCCTAAAAGTAATCACTGAGAGAAATGTTGATAGGTCCATGTACACAATATATCATTAGAACACCCAGACTTATATGTGTTATTTTTTTAATGTGATTTAATGTGACAGTGGCAAAAAACCTGATTAAAGGTATTATAATAAACTATTTTAAATGTTAATGCTATTTACGTGACTACTAGTAATAGCCTATAATAGAAAATAAACCAGAATAATTTTTTCTCTTATATTAAAAGATTCTTTTATGAAGAAACTGCTATCAAAGAAAATAAAATGATTCTTTCTTCAAATTATATGATTTTAACAAAAGTAGCCCTTGGTAACGTATATAATCGATCATTATGGACGACTAAACTGCATTCAAAATATTGCTGAACTGCTCCTTGCTGTTTAAATAGGCTGGCATATTCAATATTACCGTTTACTGTTGTTTTCCATTCCAACAGTGTAGTTCAAGCGCTTGAAATATACGGAAAGTGATAATTGTAATATGGAACATTCATAAGGGGTTACTGTGTTAAAAATCCTATTTCTCCCAAAGTATACAAGATAGGATAATAATTTTTGCAGATCTGAAAAGATCAATAAAGTTTCTTTAACACATAAACAACCATTAGGTCTAATAGTAAAGGAATAACTTACAAAAAGAAAGTATTTTGGATGGAAATTGCAATTTTAATGGAGAGTAAAGAAAAACGTCACGTATACTACACCACGTAGGCTAAAGTGACGTTTCAAACATCATAACTTTTAGCTATTGGATTGTTCTATTAGACTTTATTATAATTTTAAACATAGGAAAGTGACTTCTATTTTTTATAATTTTTGATAATTTTTATTTTATGTTCATTATTTTAATGGGTAACGTAATGTAACAGGCTGTAACAGCTTAACGCCCCACTCGCCAGAGGGCTAACATGCTGTAAAATACGTGTAAGATGCTGGTCTTTAAGAAAAGTATGGTCTACAAAACTCCCCCTGGGGGGGGGGGGGGGGGAGGTAAACCATATCTGGCTCATGGCCTATACCAAGTATTAAACCTTAGCCTTAAATAGTTTCTGAGAAATCCACTGTTTAAGCGTTTTCCCATATAAAAGCCTAACGTACCAAAGTTGACCATGCCGTAAATTAGGTCAAGGTCTACGCAAGGTCATGATTTGTATAAACTATAATAGGCCCGCATGCCCGATACTACATTCCAAGTTTCAAGGTCATACGCCTTTTGGTTCTGGAGAAGAAGATTTTTGAAGGGTTTTTACCATATATGGGCGTGGCGGCCATCTTGGTCATGTGACCCATACCGCGAACAAACTTTCGTTCCACTAACCCATGGAGGCTGCATATGAAATTTGGCTTCAATCGGCCTAGTGGTTTCAGAGGAGAAGATGTTTAAAAATCTTGACGACGGATGGTCCGACGGAATGACCTTGACCCTGAGTAACATAATATATTCATCTGGTCATTTAGTCGACCATGTTTACCAAGTATTAAACCTTAGACTTAAATAGTTTCTGAGAAATCCACTGTTTAAGCATTTTCCCATACAAAAGCAAAACGTACCAAAGTTGACCATGCCGTAAATTAGGTCAAGGTCAACGCAAGGTCATGATTTGTATAAACTATGATGGGCCCGCATGCCCGATGCTACATACCAGGTTTCAAGGTCATAGGCCTTTTGGTTCTGGAGAAGAAGATTTTTGAAGGGTTTTTATTATATATGGGCGTGGCGGCCATATTGGTCATGTGACCCAGATACCCGGAACAAACTTTCGTTCCCCCGACCTAGGTAGGCTCCATATGAAATATGGCTTCAATCGGCCCAGTGGTTTCAGAGAAGAAGATGTTTGAAAATGTTGACGGACGACGGACGACGGACGGACGACGGATGCCTGGCTATACTATAAGCTCACATATGAGCCTAAAGGCTCAGGTGAGCTAATAATAATAATAATAATAATAATAATAATAATAATAAAAAACATGTAAGAAAACAGTAATAGATAATTTTGTATCGATTCAGTGTCAAAAGATTCCTTCTTTCTGGAAGAAGTATGTCAAAATCATCTAACACTGAGGTATATAATTTTGGCAAATGCTAGTAGCCTTAGCAGCCATGTAATTTAAGTTGAACCAATGTTCTTTTTAAGGCCCATAGGTTGTCTATCATAGAAAAATTCAACCAGAACTATACTGAAAGGATTTAAAAACTTCCACCCATTAATTTTGAATATCTCAAAAATGAATGCAGCTACGTCCACCAAAATTTTACAAGATATATATTCTCTTATACCTGATTATATCAAAATATCAAATCTGAAATCGCTCAACAGAATCGGTCAGGAAAAAGCACGTGCTCCTCGTGTTCTTAGTACCGTTTGCATCAGGCTAAATAGCTTCATGTATACAGTTTTCTGATGAAACATTTTTCTTACAATATCACATTGAATTTTAAAAGTTTGAACTCGGTTTTTGACTTTATTTAGCCTACCGCGCCTAAATATCGCAAACAGGCGCAGAGTTTTGGGCCAGATAAATGCTGAAATTTCTTAAAGTGACGTCGCGTGGCAATTTTATGTGGTAATTACGGCAATTTAAAATCTCAGACGACGTGCACTGTTTACAGGAAGCTCAAAAGACAGTCAGAAAAGCACCTAACCGAGATTAAAAACCAGAGGTCATGACGTTAACTAACGTCGACGCCGTCTTCGTAATAGACTGTGCGCGACAGCATCGTCCGCAATGATACTTGCAAATTAACGTGGATGACGTCACAATATTAAGACAGTAAGAAATGGTCGAAAAGAGTGTTGCATAAGATAACGCCGGCATCGCCTTATGCATTTCAGTGACGTAATGCACTTTTACTTTCGTCAGTTAAGTAAATGTTACGAATAAATTGCGTAATCTTTAAATTTGATAAGATTCAAGCATTTTGTCGTTAAATATGCAACACTGTCATGAGTGAACAGATCAGCAGCCAGCAATAAAAAGTGGAAGTTTTTAAATCCTTTCAGTATATGATAGACTAATAGAGACTGGAAAATCTTTATACGCAGCACAACTTTATGATACGTTATCACGTATTGCATTGCAATATTCAAGGGCGTAGCTACCTATACGCAAATACGCAGGTGCGTATTGAAATTTTGTCTAAATTACGTATTTTCATGCTGAAATGTTCTTAATTGGGCATAATGTTAATACTCACTGCCACGAGACACGAAAATTTGAAATATCTTAACGGCTTAACCCCCTACTATTGCCCTTAAAGGTAGGTTCCTGGCCTAGCGATAAGACTTGTGTTCACAAAATAATTTTGTCTTTTTCTGGGTAGTATTGAATTCTCTAATTTTTCTGAAACTGTTGCTACTGAGAAAATCTTCAGATGTTGTAGAAAATAGTCGTTTTCCCTTTGGTTTATTTTCTTTTGTTGGAATTCCAGTTCTAAAAATAAATATGTATATATGTCTACAAGTCCGCAGTTTCTGATGTCATTTGCCAACGGTTAATTTTCTCTTGCCGTGAGCTCTTCCAGAGGTCCTGGCATGGCGGATGGGTTAAAACTATCCCGAAATGCAATGCAGCATGACGTCAGCTATGTTATCTATTTTTGGCGCGAATTAAAAATAGCGCTAACTGGTGTGCGAAGCAGAGTTAGGAAATCCCTTGCAAAGCGACTTTTCTACGATTTTTTTATTTACACTTTTTAGTGAAACTTATTCATTTTCTCTTTATAAGTGCTTTCCAACAACTTGGATTAAAAATCATCAAAATTATGATGCATTCCAAAGTACAGGAACCTACCTTTAATGAGTATAAAACATGACAGTGTAATTGTCCCTAGCTACGCCCCTGATATTCTACGGCTTTCCTTTCATATGATGTAAGACTTTTTCTCTCAGAAACAATGTTTATACATAGAGGATCTTACATGAGTGCTCATGTACTATTGAATTTATTAAACGAGTGGGGGAAAAAGATAAGATGCGAGGCTTTGCCGAGCATCTAATCGGTTTTCCCCAACGAGTTTAATAAATTCAGTAATACAGGAGCACGAATGCAAGATTCTATTTATCATATGGCACTAAAATCGCATTTTATCAGCAGAATTTGCACTAAAACGTCACGATTTCGCCATTAGAAAACGCGACGTTTTTATTGACGTCAACGTATAACGTTACGACGTAATTTGCATATTTAATCCACTAGTGGATTATCGCATTTAATGCATGGCTTTATTACACTCTCAGATGCGACGTCATAGGATAAACAATGTTTATACACAATATCATACAGTCATCAATTTTCAGGATGCTTTGTCAAATAAAACAAGAAAAATCTTTAATAAAAGATAATCGGCGCAAATTAAATGGAAGTGTGTTTTGTTATATGTCTCTAGTTGAAGAGTAGACAATAACTTTCATGAATAAGTAAGCTATGTAGGTAGGCACCCACAACCCTAACTTTGACACTGGGAAGCGACAATGACCTATCTCAAAACTGAGCTGTCCAATTTGGAATTCCAAAATGGACCGCGGTCAATCTTGAAATCGATCTGATTTCAAAATAGTTATCAACGGGTGCGTAAATTACCGGAACGGACTTAATTACCGGACCGGAACGGAACGGACCCGTTTTCACCTATCTTCAGTGGATTTTTTAATATTAAAATTAAATACACACTTATTTCATCTTTTGAAGTTTTCTGTATGCCCCCTAGTGCAAACTCAATTGGAGACATTACTTAAAATACTCTGTGAGCATTTTGCGCTATGGGTATGCCTGTAAATAACCCAGGCATATGTGTTTCATCTAAATATCACATAATCCTATATTAACATCTAGTTATCTTTCTTCAAAGACTTGGAATGAATGAAATACACAAAAATCCTAATTGTTTATTCCATAGTATCACGACTAACATTTCATCCACAAGAAATATGTAGATCTACATGTATCAAGTCGGGATACAGAATCAGGATGTTGCTAGTTAAGATGGTATATGTAAGTCATAGGAAAGACCTGGCATTAATTTTTGTATGCATATTGTATCAAAATATCTAAGAAATCAGCTGAAAAAAAGAAAAATATGGGTCCGTTCCGGTCCGATCCCCGTAGTTAGGCCTGTTCCAGTCCGTTCCGGTATATTTACGCATCGGTTATCAACATGTTGTTTGTGTGTATTAAACCGAAAGTAGAAATCGAAAGTAGATCTACGACGAAAAAAAGAAAGTTTTGAATATCTGAGTCTGTTTTCGATAACATTTCTATTGTCAAATTACAAACAAGAAAAAATTTTGATTTAATATAAGACAGAGTGCTAGTATTCACAGTGCAGTACGATGGGAAAAACACGAAGATTTAATATTCATTGACCTATGATATTATTGGCTAAATTTTGACATACGCGTTATTTGACTAATGGAATCTTGTGAAATATGGAACAATATCGAAGTTATACGATCTGCGCCTCGAAAAATATAGAAATAAATATGCTATAACGTGGTCCAATCTACGTTGATATTATTAAATGAGAGTACGGCTTTTAAAACATCAGCATGTCACATATATACATACCCCGAATATTTCATCTATATCGTTGCTATTACGAGCACTAAAATCAAAAGATAAGATCAGGTCAACTTCTCGTTCCTTGCGAAGCACAGGTGGGTAAGGCGAATTAAACGCAATGCCAGCATCAACCATGTACATTTCTGTTTCGTTGGTAGGAAACCTCTCGTATATATGTGAGTAATCTATTGTAAAACATCAAAAGTCAACATATACTGAAAGGATTTAAAAACTTCCACTTTTTAGTGCTTGCTGCTGATCTGTTCACTCATGACAGTGTTGAATATTTAACGATAAATTGCTTGAAACTTATCAAATTTAAAGATTACGCAGTTAATTGGTACCATTTACTTAAATGACGTCAGTAAAAGAGCGTTACGTCACTGAAATGCATAAGGCGATGCCGGCGTTATCTTAAACAACACTCTTTTCGACCATTTCTTACTGTCTTAATATTGTGACGTCATCCACGTTGATTTGCAAATATTATAGCGGATGATACTGTCGCGCAAAGCCTATTACGGAGACGGCTCGACGTTAGTTAACGTCATGACCTCTGGTTTTTAATCTCGGTTGGGTGCTTTTCTGACGGACTTTTGAGCATCCTGTAAACAGTGCACGTTGTCTGAGATTGTACATTGCCGTAATTAACACATGACATTGTCCCGCGACGTCACTTTTTGAAATTTCAGCATTTATCTGGCCCAAAACTCTGCTCCTGTTTGCGATTTTTCGGCGTGGTAGGCTAAATAAAGCCACAGACCGAGTTCAAACTTTTAAATTTCAATTTGATATCGTAAGAGAAATGTTTCTTCAGAAAACTGTATACATGAAGCTATTTATCAGTATTTAAACGGTACTAAGATGACGAGGAGCACGTGCATTTTCCTGACCGATTCGGTTGAACGATTTCAGATTTGGTATGTTGATATAATCAGGTATAAAAGAATATATATGTTGTAAAATTTTGGTGGACGTAGATGCATTCATTTTTTAGATATTCAATTTTAATGGGTGGAAGTTTTTAAATCCTTTCAGTATATAATCAATTATCTTCAAAACAAAATTAGAGCAAAACACAGCAGCATTAATAAGCGATACTGGGCTGATTTCATAAGAAAATGTTTGACTTACTTCCTACTGCATTAGCAATAGTATGCCTGCAATACGCTTACTAATACGCAAACCATGCACACTCCCTGCGGGTGCACGCAATGTCGGATTGAGGTCGTACTGACGTCGATGGAAAATGATTAAGTCGCAGCGCCGTCAGTACCTGGGACCCCGATAAAAGACCTGGTACGATAAGACCCATATTTGGCCATCTGAAAATTCATTTCGCAAAAGTTCTATTTTGATAATAAAGATATATCATTATATAGGGAAGTTCCCATATAGAATGGCAAAACACAAAATTATCTAGCTCTTGCATAAGATAAAAGCTCTGCCAATAGGCGAGCACATCTCTCTTTAGGCCCTACAATGTGTGGATGGTATGATAATATCTCTCTATGTCTGCTACAATGTTATCTCTAAAGTTTCGGACAAAACTGCGTGGTCGAAGTGTAGACCCTGATCTGACTACTCATTGTATGATTCTGGATTCAAATTCAGTGCTTTTTGTCGTACGAAATTTGTAAAAAATTACTATAACTTAACAGCTGCGAATTTCGTTTGACAAACTGATGAGAAATTGTTAGAGAGTAGCTCCCCCCCCCCCCCCCCCTCGCTGGTAATATTTCCCTGAGATGGCGATATTTTTTTCAGTTTCTTTCTCTTTCCTTGAAATTTCAGTCAACGCTCAGCTTTCTTGCATTTTGTGAACTGACTATATAGTGATCTACTCATACAAGCGGTTAACATTCAATTCATCTTATTTCTCTCAGACGGAACATTTGACGTCATTACGTAACGTAGTGACAGAACGACTGTACGACCTCCATTTCGTATTTTGAACGATAAAATTAATATTTTTTTCAGAAATAATGACACCAAATATTGTTTTGAAGAAAGAAAATATAATATTTATCAATTCAACTGCATTGTAGTAAAAAATATGAAACCAAATCACACAGACAAAATACTTGGTGGCCCGTGGCACTGAAAGGGTTAATAGATTTCCGTTCAAATCAGTCTTATTTAGATAATCCGTTGTTGGTCTGGTTACGAAATAAATCAAGTTGAAAGTAATGTTTTTTAAAGGTGAGTGAGTGAGTGAACTCGGGTTTAACGTCCCACTAACAACGAGGTTATATGGAGACGGGACCTCGGTTTAAAGTCTCATCCGAAAGACCAGAGAAGCGGGGGATCGAACTTGCGACCCCTGGATTTGGTAGTCCGGAGTGTTATCCACTACACTACAGCCGATCCTTATTTCAAAGGTAGATATATGACCTTACCAATCCTTTACCATATAGCTCCCGCTCTTTCAAAGCTCATACGGAGCTTTGAATTGTAGCGTTTGCAAGCGAATGCTCGCCATTAGTACTTTTTATCTTGAACATACCCACATTCCCTGGCGATTTTGACAGTTAAGACGTATTTGCGTCTTTCAAAATATGTGTGACTGGCCTCCAGCACACAAAACATATCATAGATTGTTTACAGACAAAATGTTGGCACGTTAACATGCCACAAAAATACTGAATGATGTGCTGAAGGCCGGCCTGTTTGTTAATTTTTACGATTTGCTACACACTTGCAGCATTTGGAATAGTATTTCGGGTATTACTACCCCGACATAAAACGGCTTATATCTCCGCACATAAAAAATAAAAATTATATTTTGTACATTCATTTTTATTCACGACACAAAAAATAATTTGGTACAAATTTTATTTTTGTCAGTCGCAAGTATTTGATAAGTGTCTCTGGACCTGCACACTTGAGTGGGTGAGGTAGCTGAACAGGCCTTCTGCAATATACAGCTGGTCAACTGTTCTATCCCACTTATTAGTTTTTCATCAAACGCCTGTTATCAAGGGTTATCAAGGGTTACAAACACTATAGTATAACTAACAGAAAAACTTTTAAACATATACATTTTTGGAGTTTTCCTTATTTTTATTGAAACAACATAGGCGTGCCAGAAATCATGCTATTCTGTGACTTCAAAAAGAAGAAACATGTTATTTCTGCTTGTTTTCCTATGCAAAAGAAACCATAGAAATTTAAATGATTTTGAATGGGATCCAAAAAGGGCCATATTAAACCAGGTCCATTAAAATGACATAACAGTAAAATTGATACATTGATTAGCACTAAACATATTTTTTAGAAGTTTTGGAAAAGAATATTTCTACAGAAGTACAGCTTTTCCAGCCTTTTGACTACTGAAATATTGGGTTTTAAATATTCTGTCATTTCAGCATTTTGGATGCCATGGCAATATAGCCAATTTCAGCTGGCACAAAACAGTGGTGAAAAGAGACAACCTATATTTTACTTTTTTAGCCTTAGATCACTAAGGAGTTGTGTTTTGAGTATCTGACATTTTTAATATATCTATTGTGAGACGGAGGAATGTTATACGTCGTGGCGGTGCCCATCCGTCCGTCCGTTAGGTTTTCGTGTCCGTTTAATATTTGCTAAACACCTTAAAAGATTTTCTGTTAACTTAGAGTCTAACGATCACCTAGTCAAGACGGTATTTAGATCCTATATTTTAATACTGTCCTATAATGGTGAAAGGTACACTTTGAGTTCAAAGTTTTGAATGTATATTTCGTATTTATATACATCACTCGACGGAATTTTACCAAACGTTGACATTCGGACAAGTCACAGAGCTGATTAGGTATTGGTGACAATGGCTCTATTTTCAAGGACACTTGAGGTCTTTGACTCTTATTTTTGCTGCGTCGGCGTAACAGTATCTTGTCTGCAACTAAACTAAATGTGCAGATGAAGACGTTATACTGCTACAGGTCTAGGCTATTTTTTATCTTTATTCGAGGTCACTGGCATTCTCTCGCCCGTCAATATATTCAATTATCTTCTCTTCTGAAGCCACTAGGCCAATTGAAGCCATATTTCATGTGGAGCCTTCCTAGTTTAGGGGAACGAAAGCTAGTTCAGATCGTCTTAGTCACATGACAAGATGGCCGCCAGGTCCATATAAGGATAACTGCCTTTAAAAATCTTATTCTCCATAACTGAAAGACCAATAAACTTAAAGCTGTATATTGCATTGCGGATTCACGCACAGCAAAGTCTGTTCAAATAATGACTTTGCGATGACCTGGACCTAATTTATGGCAAGGCAATCTTTGATGCGTTATCCTTTTTTTGGGAAAATGTGTAAACAGTGAATTTAAAACTGTTTAAGCTTTTAATGTGGAAAAGCGTACAATACGAGGCACTATAAGACAAAGTGCAGAGAAGAGATCAATGTATTTTATGTCCTTTCTTATAACTTATTAAGTGACTTCGTAACTGTCCCACTACTGGAGGTTTTAATACATGTAACTGACACGGTTCTGATCATCTATCGTTTCCAACGGCGTATATGAGCCCGCTCAGTCGAGCACTTCTTTGCATTTGTTGCAATGACAAACCAGCCAAAAAGCGGTTGTCACCAAGACGAAAATGTCTGATGCAGATTATCAACGCAATTCTGTAAAAGATTTGTCAATATAACATTCCAAATACTTACGCATTTCTACCAAATTGCAGAATTTTCCGCCTTATGAGGAGTTGAATTTTCAATATTTTTTTCCGTTTCAGTTTTTTTATTGCTATGGCAACCAAACCAGATAAGTAGCTGTAACAAACACCTTATATATGATGCAGGCTTATCTAAGCAGCATTTCTGTCATAATAGCATTCCCAAATGCAGATAGAGCCAATTTTCATTTTGCCCATAAAGAGTCATTTGTAAAGTCAGTCTGCAACAGCAACCAAAGAAGTGAACCGACTGGTCCAGAAACAGTATTGGTGTACTGGCTTATACTTAGAACATTCCTGCAAAGTTTCAGATTTGTGTCCCGAATTCCATGACTCCAGAGGACCAGACAATATATAGTTCACTATGACGGTGTGCAGGAATACAACTCAGGTTTCGGAGCTAAAATTTAGAAAAAAAGTTTAACAGATAGTGGGTTACCTGTAGCATCATTTTGATATATTAAGCGGTGAAAGTTGATTCCTATTCTAACACACTGCGCCTATAGAAGCAATGGAAAGTTACCGCGTTTTATTCTGCAACAATTCACCGTTTCGGAGAGCGTGAGTCTAATTGCTGACGTCACTACAATTACTGACGTAATTTTGTGACGTTTTGAGACTGTAGACGGTGTAACGTCTCTTTTTCTTTCTATAATCGCCATAAAACGTACATTTGTCTTAGACACAGTTAAGAATATTGGCGGGAGAATGAACGCGCTGGCGGGAAGGTTGGGAGAGTTTGAATAAAAAGAATATTTTTTCGGCGTTTTTGAGTGTTAGAATCGAAATAGTTCAGCTCTAGGATTGAATTGTTGAGTAATAATTCACTGTTTGTCGGTCAGTTGTAAGTAGATATATCACTCGCGCTCCGCGAGATCAACCTTACAACTGACCTCCAAACAGTGAATTATTACTCAACAATTCACTGCTAGAGCTGATCTATTTCTTAAGCAAAATATGCCTCGATTACGCGTCAAAACGAATGCAGTGAGGAAAGTTTTCACTGCATGATGCTCCCAGTGAAACATTTCTATCTCAAAATGGGGAATTATTTCGAAGCTATTATTGGACATATAGCATTTACATACAGGTAGGTAAATAAACCTAAATTTCGTCACGATTCAAAATATGCAGGTTTTTCTCAGAATTTAAAATAAAAAAAAATCTTACCAGTTTTTAGCATTATTTCTCTTGGCGCGTACGCGACTCCGGCAGCATCTGAAAGAATAAAAGAAGCAGCTTCGTTAACTCCTCGCTAGAATTTGTGGAAATTAAAAAATAGTGGCTCCTTCTGATGAAAATCGGCCTTTGGCCGCTATATAAAAACACCTTATGAGCTCCGCCTCAATTCAGTAAAGAAATATCGGCGAGCAAAGGTACACATTAAGTGTCCACTGTATGTACAATATCACCTTTGATTAACTAGGTGTATACAAGGGCTGTTATGAAACGGAAAAGAACTGTTACGAAACGAAAATTTGTCATAGTTACCAAACGACCTTATCACCAGGTCGTTTGGTAACTATGACTTTTTTCGTTTTGTAACAGATCATTTCGTTTCGTAACATCCTTGAAAACATTATAGTTAACCAGGTGTGAATATGTCACTGACTTCACTGTTATAATGTCGTCAAAATTCCAGTAATTTTAGAATACTTTTGGGCGCATAAGAGTGGTGAAGTTTGTTTTAAGTCACGCAAGAACTTATTCATGGCGGCGATTTCCGGGATTTATATTTGTGTCACAGGGTATAGGTATAGCTTAGGTGAAGTATCACGTGATTTGAATAATAAGGTTCACTTCATTTTCGCGTCGGTATTCAGAGAAAAAATAAGAAAACCGATAATAACTTTTTTCTAAATTATTAGTCAATTTTCATGCAACAAAGTGATCATACAACCTCATTATACGAGACAAATGCCCATTTAAGATTTTTTTACACAAAGTGCAATAGTTTTCCATTCAAATCCGATAAAATTTTGTTCTTTTTTCGACTTTTTTCGGACCTGTCCGGAATATGACTGCATACGAGTGTGTTGTGGTACATCTCTTACGAGCGGTTGCCTCAAATAATGAGGTATTGCCTGAAAATCGACTGGATATTAAGAAAATATGATAAATTCCCTTACCCGTTTTAACAAATCCGGCACGAATATTCCGTGAAACCTATCATTCAAGTCACGTGATTATCCACCTTACACTACCTTGCGGTAGAAGCCGGCTTCTATAGCCACGTAGTAGAGTATTCGTCTTTATTTAAAGGGGACCCTAGGTCAATCCATGGCCGGTGCGTCTATGAGTAAGATTTTTACGAGTACGTAACAAATGGCGTCCAGCGTATAGAGTGTAGAATCCACACGTGCATAAGAACTCATAAAGTCTCATTTGTAGTGATTCTTGTACTCTTGAGAATTAGTCAACGAATTCAGTAAGAAGGTGGAGAATCTCACAGGGTTTAGGTATATCATGGTTTAGGTATATCACACACTTGTACTGCCTTGTGGTACGAGTCGAATTTTTATAGCCATTTGGTTGTCTAGGTTGTTAGTTTTTAGATCAGGGAGATTCCATATTGATCATCGGCCGGGGTGTCTAGTTTTTTTAGGATCATTTCATCCAGTTTTGATTTTAATTTGTATTGTGATACAGCAGCATAAAGAGTATAAAAATAAAAGAATTCTATTCTGTTTACTTCAAAAAGCTCTTCTTTTCTTTTTTTTATTTTTCCGAACGTTTCATAGAAATTTTTAGATCCCCAATTCCCGAGTATGCCAAAGCGTCAATCTAGTCTTGAATCTGCTACAAACAGCAAATAAGTTCTAAGAGAATCGGCTACCGACAGCACTGAACAGTTTAATAAAGGTGTCTACTGTTTCCAGCTGCCTGTGTCATACCTGTTGTGTCAGATGGCGTGTCAATTTCCAAGTCCTTAAGGAAACTCAATACCCTAGCACTGCGCATATGAATCGAGTTCATAAGAGGTATGTTATCTTTGAGAATTCTCATGAAAGAATACCAGCCTCGGACAAAAATGTTTGGTCTGTCCTCAGTGTTGCTTTCCAGATGTGCTGGTAGACCATACTCAAGTCGTATACTCTGATCTGTAAAGAAATAAATATGAGCCGCGACACGACAAAACCAACAATGTGGTTGTGCGCCCAGCGAAGACTCAGATCAGCTTGGGCAGCCGCCTAGTTTTATCACACTCTATTTTAAGTGCTCAAACGATAGCTAAGGGTCTAAGCTACCTTCATGCGGACAGCGAAGACTCTGATCAGACTGGGCTGATGCCCAGGCTGATCTGAGTCTGCGCTGGGCGCACAACCACATTGTTGGTTTTGTCGTGTCGCGGCTCAAATATGTGGCCTGGTATGACCAAGTGTTTGACGAATTAATACTTAAAGCAGTCATCCTGCCCAAATTTCATATTCTCAAAATCTTTGTGCAGAGTGTTTTTTTTTAAAGTACAGCCATTATAACTCTGATTTCCATTCACTTCAGGACTCATTTACAAGTGGGAGTGATACTTTTGGTATCAGTGTTAGCCTGTTTTATTTTAAGTGACACGAAAAAAAAAATCAATACACACAGGAGCATGTATAGTGTCTATGTTACTCAACTCGGTTTACGCACCTATTGAGCATGTCTAAAAGTGTTTAAGCTGTCTAAAAGGCTAAAATGGTAAGTTTACAGTCATTTCAAATAATAAATTGAATGGGTCATTTTGAGCAGGACTACTGCACTAAAAGTAGAGCGGTTAAAGGGCTGAAATCATTTAAACCAACTGAAGTACAAAGATGTTATGTTTAATCTGGAAATCATATTATTCAAAGTTCTCTTGTACAGAAATGCCAAAACTAACGGCATGCAAGGTATTATAGTTTAAGAATGTAAACTATTCATGTATTCAACGGCAATATGTTTTCAAGCTGAACACTTCTATTTTAAAGCTGAGCAAAACCGAAGAAATTAAATGGATTATTATGCACTTGTTTTTCCAGGGCCATGTAAAAAGGTAAAACAATATGTTCGACATCTTTATTTAACTTTATTACCTTTCAAGATACACACCAAAATAGTAAACCAATTTCATGAACACTAAGAATAACACCAACCTGCTAAAGCTTGATCAGCATTTCGAATGTCTTCTATTGTAGGTGTTTTATTGTCCGTCTGCCATACAGCCAGTCTCCAAAGCTGAATAGAATATGCACTTCCCCATATGCCTGTTAAAAATAAAGTCAGCAAGATGGTGCTTAGAAAGTGATTTATTTTACCCGAACCAATATTAAGCAATATTACAAGACTTCTAATTAGTTTAATTTTACTAGGCTTTTAACAGTATTACTATTGACACTTATTGTGTAAAGTGATTTAGAGGGGATGTAGTCCTATTTGATATAAGCTATAATTAAAATGAGTCAACAAACGATTTAAAACTACACATCAAAGCAAACGTCTTTCATAAATCTATATATGAAATAGCCGTTTGTCTCATTTAAAAGACTATACATTTGATTTAAGTGATTTAAAACTATACATCAAGTAGCTGTATATTTGATTTTATTTAGAATTGCATAAAAATTGACCATGTATTTGGTTTTTAAACTTAACGCGTAAAACGATGATAATTGAGCCGCGACACGAGAAAACCAACAAGGTGGTTGATCCGCCCAGTCTGATCAGAGTCTTCGCTGTCCGCATGGAGGTAGTTTAGACCCTTAGCTACCCTTTAGCTGTTTAGCAAAGAGTCTAACGAGACTGGGCAACCGACTTTCAGAAACTTTTCCGTATATTGTTATCGTTAAAATTTATCATTTTGTACCTTGATCTGTCCAGTGATTGAAATCTTGTGGCCACAACTTCTAGATTTTCATCCTATTTCCGAAGTAGGGTCTATTCTTTAAGCAAAAACCATCGCTCCTAAATTGCAAATTTTTTTCTCTAAGGGTTGACCCCATTTAATAAGGGAACGGAAAATAAACATGAAAATGGCTGAGTTGATTCAGTGATTTTGCATATATTCACTTTCAACACTCAAAAGTCGGTTATGATAGTATACGAGGGTTGTCCCAGAAAGTCGTGGACTTTTGAAATAGCAAGAAAAGTTGACGCTCAATCACATTTATATTTTGTAGAAGCATTGGACTATCTTTTATTAATATTTTTAGTGTATTTACAACAAGGAAAATGTAACGGGACCGTTTTTATGTTCATATTATCTTGGTAAGGTATGCGTCACCGGCGCACATCAAAAAATGAAATAAATGAAAATGTATAATTCACATTTGACAAGTGATTGTATCGAAATTAGGGATGGTACATAACACTTTGGCTTACCTTGTAGATAACGAAGGGGCAGCTCGACTGAATCTCCAATCTGATGTCCACTGAAGAATCTGCTTCCGAATTGTTCTGGAGCAAGGCTGATTTTGTATTTCGGTAATCCTACCTCATATGGTGTATACTCCACCCACTCTACAAGACGTTAGAAATTGATGGTATTAAACAATTGCATTCTGGGTATTTTTGTCGTCTGCTGAAATTGTCGTCTGCATAAAAAATCAAGACTATTTTGACAATATTGGTCAAACTAAGTCTTGAATAAATTATGTCAGGCAACAAACAGATTGGATCTCAGATCAGGCCCCACGTTTGTGGGGTCTTGTTTGGATCCAAACTGTTTGCCCAGATACCCCTTAAAGGGTATACCGAATGGAATGGGTTAAAGTTATATTGTCTGCAACTTTTGATCATTTTGACAACTTTTACACAATTATTTTTACCTATTGTAAAAGCTGAGTAATAGTAAGTTTTTATCATAAATTTGTTCATTTCCCCTGAAAATGCATGAAAACTATGATAACCTTTGGGTAAACAGGAGCCTTTAGCTTTAGTTCGGACCAGATGAAATTCTAGACAGCTAATAGTTTACCTAAATTAATGTTGTTTTTGTAGCAGTAACCGGCCTAGGTTTGTTATTTTTATGAATGTTGCCTGGCCAGCTGGGCTCAATTATAATTGTATTTTTGAAAATTATAAACGATTATTCTCAAAATAATTGTTAAAACTTGCAGCCCATATCACTTTAAGATGCAGATGTCCCAAATGTTTATCGTCATATAATAGGATAAAGCAACGAGACAGATTTACTAATATTCAGATATTTACATTCTTGGTGTATTTACGGAAAAGCCCTATAGTAAACCAATGGGACGAATGTAGTTTACATTCCAGTAAATACATTGAGACACGCTACGTCAATGGCGTAAAAATAAACAATTGCTCTCTACAACCTGATTGGACGTCAGCAACGTCCTGACGTCATGCACATCGTTCTGCTGTTAGCAGAAAAAACTGCGTGTACATGTTTTACTTCTTCAATTTTAACGCTTATATAAGATTTTTCATGAAAGATTAGATTGAAACGAATGTAAATATAAGCAATGAACTTAATTTTTCTGAGGTTTATCGAAGTGTAAAATACATTGGGTCACTAGCAAAGTTTACATGAACCCCTTCGAGGTTCATTCACTTTGCACGTGACCCAATGTAGTTTACACTTTGATCAACCTCAGAAAAATGAAATTCATTCCTTAAAGAAATCCATTTATTGAATAAATCAAATATTTCACAGTTATATTCACAATGTCAGAATTTCAATTTGAATTTAGTATAATAGTTGTTTTAGAATCCGATGTCAGCCACAATGCATTATAACATTAACTTTGAATCTGCTTTGTGTCTCTGCACAGTAAGGATCAGGTGACATGAACGTAGGTCACCAAACTAGCTTTGGTATATTTTCTTGAAATTCTTTACTGCAGATTTCAAAATATTTTAGCTCCTATGTGTTTTTGAGTGACAAGCTTTCATTAAAGCTTACACCTGATGATATCCCATGAAAAAAGCTTATTAAATTGACATACATAAGGCTAAATTTACGTTTGCAATTTTTACAAATGTTTTGTCTAAGCTTATACCATTTTTATACCCCGCCACACTTTAGTGGCTGGGTATTATGATATACCTTTCGGTGTCTGTCCGTCCGTCCGTCCATGCTCACCATTTCCGATCGATAATGTGAATATTTATTTACGGAATTTTTTAAATTTTACATACATATTGTTATCGGCGATGAGTGGTATGGGATTGTTAATGGGCAAAATCCGTCCATTTTTGATAGAGTTACTGTCCTTGTTCATATGGGAAAATAGTTTCTGGCCTGCTATTCCTTTACTGTGTATGATTTCTGAATGAAACTTCATAGATATGTTGAACATTAAAGGTTACATATTGTGACTAAGATCCCTTACTCTGACCTTTCCAGTTCGTGAGTTGTCTGCCCTTGAAAAGTCTGAAAAATGGTTTTGGACCTGTACTTTCTTTACTATAAAGAATATCGGAATGAAACTTCATAGATATGTTGAACATAAAAGGTTACATATTGTGACTAAGAATCATCACTCTGACCTGTCCAGTTTGTGAGTTATCCGCCCTTGACAGGTCTGAATAATGGTTTTCGACCTGTAGTTCCTTTACTATAAGGAATATTTGAATGAAACTTCACAGATATGTTGAACATCAAAGGTTACATATTGTGACTTAGAACTATCACTCTGACCTTTCCAGTTTGTGAGTTATCTGCCCTTGAGTGATATGAAAAATGGGTTTTGACCTGTTGTTCCTTTACTATTATTGAATATCTGAATGAAACTTCACAGATATGTTAAACGTCAAAGGTTACATATTGTGATTAAGGACCGTCACTCTTATCTTTCCTGTTCGTGGATTATCCGCGCTTGATATGTCTGAAAAATGGTTTTCGACATGTAGTTCCTTTACTATATGAAACATCTGAATGAAACTTCACAGATATGTTGAACATCAAAGATTACATATTGTGACTAAGAATTGTCACCCTGACCTTTCCAGTTCATGAGTAATCTGCCCCTGACAGGTCTGAAAAATGGTTTTAGACCTGTAGTTCCTTTACTTTAAGGAGTATCTAAATGAAACTTCACAGATATAATGAAAATCAAAGGTTACATATTGTGACTAAGAACCATCACTCTTACTTTTCCAGTTCATTAGTTATCTGCCCTTGATTGATCTGAAAAATGGTTTTGACCTGTTGTTCCCTTACTATTTTAAATATCTGAATGAAACTTCACAGATATATTGAACATCAAAGGTTACATATTGTGACTAAGGACGGTCACTCTTACCTTTCCAGTTCATTAGTTATTTGCCCTTGATAGATCTGAAACATGGTTTATGACCTGTTGTTCCTTTTCTGTATGGAATATCTAGATGATACTTCACAGATCTATTTGTTTAACATCAAAGCTTACATATTGTGAATAAGGACGGTCACTCTGACCTTTCCAGTTCATGAGATATTTACCTTTGATAGTTCCTATACTATATGTAATATCTAAATGAAGATATGTTTAACACCATAAAACAAGTAGCCCAAAGGGCAACAATTGCTCACCTGAGAGACACTGTAAACCTATAGGGATATTTAAGATGCTCAAAGGCAGCTAACTCCACAGTCAGTGGTCCAATCAGGCTGAAAATTAAACTCATCCTAAACATTATGTATGCCCTCATTTAATATATGCAAGTTTAAACAGTATCCGATCAAGAGCACAATAGACAGAGCTGTCAAGGGCAGCTAACTTCGTAGTGGTTGGCCTGATCTGGCCAAAATTTGAACTTGTTTAAGATATTATGCATTTCCTCATTACCTGCAAGTTTGAAAAGGATCGGATCAGTAGAAACCAAGAAAAAGTGGCGACATTGATTTTTTGGATGCTCAGGGCAGGTACTCCATAGTCAGTAGTGAGATCTAGCCGAAATGCTAACTAATCCAAGCTTTTATGCATATCCTCATTACCTGCAAGTATGAAGAGGATCCGATGAAAAATGAAAATGTGATGACGTTGTTTTCTCCATTATAACACTATGGGATTTTTTCAAACGCTCAAGGGCAGCTAACTCCATAGTCTGTGCTCGAATCTGGCCAAATTTCGAACTCATCCAAGCTCTTTTGTATGTCATCATTACCTGCAAGTATGATAAGGATCTAATCAAAAACCTTGATAGCAGCACCCTGAAAGTCGATCTTGCTCGAGATATTGTCATGCCCTACATTTGTGTGAAATTATTTTAGAATCCGTTGAGAAATGTAGGTGCTATAGCGATGACAAAGTTTTTATAAAAATAACCACAGTGACCTTGACCTTGGGCACAGCATCCTGAAAGTCAAACTTGCTTGAGATATTGTCATACCCTACATTTGTGTCAAGTTATTTCAAAATCCATGGAGAAATGAAGGTGCTAGGGCGATGACAAAGTTTTTCTAAAAATAGCCACAGTGACCTTGACCTTAGGCACAGCACCCTGAAAGTTGATCTTGCACGAGATATTGTCATGCCCTACATTTGTGTGAATTTATTTTAAAATCCATTGAGAAATGTAGGTGCTAGAGCGCTGACAAAGTTTTTCTAAAAATAGCCACAGTGACCTTGACCTTGGGCGCAGCACCCTGGAAGTTGAACTTGCTTGAGAAATTGTCATACTCTACATTTGTGTCAAGTTATTTTAAAATCCATGGAGAAATGAAGGTGAAGGGCGCTGACAAAGTTTTTCTAAAAATAGCCACAGTGACCTTGACCTTGGGCACAGCACCCTGAAAGTCAAACTTGCTCGAGATATTGTCATGCCCTACATTTGTGTGAAGTTATTTGAAAATCCATTGAGAAATGTAGGTGCTAGAGCGCTGACAAAGTTTTTCTAAAAATAGCCACAGTGACCTTGACCTTGGGCGCAGCATCCTGAACGTCGAACTTGCTCGAGATATTGTCATGCCCTACATTTGTGTGAAGTTATTTTAAAATCCCTTGAGAAATGTAGGCAATAGAGCGATGACAAAGTTTTTCTAAAAATATGTGATGACGTCGTTCTCTCCATTATAACACTATGGGATTTTTTTCAAACGCTCAAGGGCAGCTAACTCCGTAGTCTGTGCTCGAATCCGGCCAAATTTCGAACTCGTCCAAGCTCTTATGTATGTCATCATTACCTGCAAGTATGATAAGGATCTAATCAAAAACAGTTGAGAAAACATGATGACGCCATTTTCCCCATTATAACCCTATGGGATTTTTTTCAAACGCTCAAGGGCAGCTAACTCCGTAGTCTGTGCTCGAATCCGGCCAAATTTCGAACTCATCCAAGCTCTTGTGTATGTCATCATTACCTGCAAGTATGATAAGGATCTAATCAAAAACAGTCGAGAAAACGTGATGACGCCATTTTCCCCATTATAACCCTATGGGGGCTATCTGTTGCCATGGAAACCAGAGTTCTGAGCTGATCGGCACCAAAACCTAATGCAGCCTTTCCCCCACCCAAATGATGCTTCAGATAAAATTTGATTGCAATCGGCCCACTGGTCTCTGAGATATTTATGTTTGAAAGTGTTGACGCACCCACCCACCCACACACCCACCCACGCACGGACGGACGGACGGACGACGGCTCGACTCCCATCCTATAAGCTCACCTCTGAGCCTTCGGCTCAGGTGAGCTAAAAAAGAAACAGAGTTTCTCAGCTCAAATAAATGCTTTAATTTACGATGTCCAGCAGTGGCGGGGTATCATGCAGTGCCTGCGGTGCTTTAATTATAATGGAAAACTAGAGGGAAAACAGAGTAGATATATATTAGGTGACTCATGATTGGATCTACTCTGTTTGAAAGTCAATTTTTTTATAGCGCTTAAAGGGCTAACGCAAGATGCAGATTTAGACAGAAGTTTTTTTTCCATGGGCCCAAAGGAAACAATATTTCGTCCATATCACACTGATAACTCAAGTCTATACTACCTGAATCGCTACAACTGAATCGTTATCGTTATGGCTCACATTATATAACATTGTAAACACATACCATGAAATGTTTTAGCTGATGTGTCGTTCTTCACATGAATGCTTGAGTATATTGGCATAGGGCATTTCCCATTCTCTATTTTCGATTTCTGATCTGTAAGCTTGCAGTCTGATCTCTGAAATGATATCAAAATAATTATCCCAAAACGGACAAAAATGACGTGCATATCCACACATTCATGTACACAAGAAAAACACACTCTATGATATCGCATGGACAGATATATCAATTCACAAATAATGTTTTAAAGATGATGCCTGTCAAACAAATGATATTCATAATCGTGAACGCCTTACTTTGCAATGATCCGATTTCTTTCCACGGTACACATCAGTCTGCTCGTATGCAATTGGCAGACATGACCCTTGATAAAGAGGCTAATCATGAAATAACGTCGCTGCTTTTGTCTGTGTAGAATTTTCTACTCAGCGATTAGTCTTAGCGAGGCCTAACTTCCCTTACATGTCAAGAGTTTTTTGTGGCCGTTTATCAAAATTGTAAAATTGGTCTGAAAAGTAAGATCCTTTGGAAGTAAGCATATACCAAAAAAAAAAAAAAAAAAAAAAAAAGAAAACACAAACAAACAAAAAGAACGAAGATAGCAGACTCGGCAGAAGCGGTGCAAAATAGCAAAACCATAAGTCCGATCTCATTTACTATTGAAACATTTACGAATCCAAAATATGTCTGTTCATGACCACTAACCAGACTAGCTGAGTCTGGCCATGACCAATAATGAAACGTGCAATACCAGCCATGCCCTCTCGCAACGGCCTGAACAAAACTCTACTTTCAAGACGACTCCAATGTCTTTGTTGTTGTTTATATTTTCTTTTGACACAAACTGATGTCCCCCACCTATGCTCCCCCAGCAGTATCATTTTAACGAAATGTTGCTAGTTAAGATGATGTTGCACTGCAAACATTTTGTGACCCAGCTAACACAGGGTATAATCGATTCCGCCAATTTTCGTTTCCTGCAGAGACTGTACATCATATCTTGCTTCCGCCGAGACTGTCCGTGAACTCTTGCTTCCTGCCGAGACTTCTGTACATGGTAAATGGCTTCCTGCAGAGACTGTCCGCGTGATTCTGCTTCCTGCCGAGGCTCTCGGCAGGAAGCAGAATCACGCGGACAGTCTCTGCAAGCCTCGGCAGGAAGCAGAATCACGCGGACAGTCTCTGCAGGAAGCCTTTTCTCGAGGACAGTAGTCTCTGCAGGAAGCAAGAGTTCACGGACAGTCTCGGCGGAAGCCAGATATGATGTACAGTCTCTGCAGGAAGCGAAAATAGGCGGAATCGATTATACCCTGTGGCTAATGAGCAAGTGCTAGTTTAGTATGACTGCAACACAGAACTCAGGAGATAGGGTACAGAATAGCTGTTTTAATGTCCTTCAACCACCTTAAAAATATAATTAGGTAACCAAAATAAAATCACTTATTTCTCTTCTCCACTTTACGATCCATGTGAGTTTGGTCAAATTCACCATTTCATTCAGTATAAAGGGTGCAGATAAGCCATTTTTTCAACATTCTAAGACCTCTCGTGACCTTGAAAATAGAGTCAAGATCACCAAAATTTAATAAATTCTGTTCTTTGTTCCAACGACATAATCGTGCAAGTTAAGTAAAAAAACCCAGCCACCCCTTACGGAAATGTAAGGAGCCAGACAAGCAATTCTTCGACATTCCAAGATCTCGTGTGACCTTGAATATCAAATCATGGCCACCAAAATAAAATCACTTGTTTCCATGTCCCAACAACAAGTCTGTACAAGTTTTGTGGAAATTCAACCATTCATTCAGTAAATATGGTTCGGACAAGATATGTTTAATGTTCTTAGACCTCATGTGACCTATAAAATGTTGTCAACGTCGCCAAAATCTAATCAGCTCTTGTCCATTTCCCATTAATGTGTCGGTGCTATGGTCAAAATCAATCCATTCCATCTGGAGACAGGGTGCTGACAAGTCATTTTCTAACATTTTTAGACCTTGAAAATGGGGTCACGATCACCAAAATCTGATAAGCTCTTGCCCATGCCCCAAAACTATACCTGTGCAAGTTTGCTTTGATCTATTTTCAGGGGATAGGGTGCAGACAAACCATTTTCCAGCATACTAAGACCTAGTTTGAACATGAAAAAAAGTCAAGGTCACAAAAATCGAATCAGTTCTTTTTCTCTACCGTATGATGTATCTATATAAGTTTGGTCAAAATACATTAATCCATTCAGGAGATGCAACGCAGACAAGAAGCTACGCCGAAATGGACGCCGATGCCGACAAGATCCTCATAAAAATATGTCCCCAAATCCTCAATGGTGATGGCATAATTGAATTAGTTCTGAAAAAGAAAGTCCTTTAAAAGCAAGATACACAATAAAAATGAAAGCAGAAGACTCAATTTAGATTAGCCTTTTCGTGACCGGTACTGAAAATTTGCAACTACTGACACGCCACATAGAGCTTGCTTAAGAAGATCTCTCTTTTCAAGAAAGAAACATTTGACATGTCTGAGCACGTACCTTTCTAAGCAGTATGTTTCCAAGCATTTTTCCTAAAGCGTCAGTAACTGTATAATTGCCACCAAAAGATTTCCCGAGTAAGAAGTGATATAAAAGTTGAAAAGTAAATCCAGGTTTAGATCTTCCCCAACTGCTGGAGACCATGCTTGTCTTTAAATCTGTGTCAGCAATCTCTTTCACAGTTTTATCGGGCCACTCAGGATGTGAGTACAATGTCGATAAGTACCTAAAATAATTTAACAATAAATTCTTTCACAAACCAATCGGAGAAATCCTCTAGAAGCTGACTAGCACCGTACTCGGCTCTGCAGTATGAACTGAAGAATCAGAACCCTACACCCCAATAATAACCATTATATAGGTTAAGAGTGTCCGTCCACCTTGGTGGTGATACTTTAAAGACAACCCTGTTTGCAAATTACATTGTTTGCCAGTGAATACAACTGGTTTAAATGGTGACGATACCATTACTGGTTAAGTTTATGTGTTACATTAGCCTGTATGATATATTAAATATCCTAACTCACAATTAATAATATTATTTAAGCTGTAAAAATATATTTCAAACATTTTAACAAATATAATACATGCGTAACATAGATAACAGGAACGAAGAACATTTATACACAATAAACAACCAGAATCCGAGTAACGCGGGCTTAAGGCTAATTACTCCTCTGAAGATAATGTGATAGTTGAAACTCACGTATACGCGTTATTATTATAATTATTATAATTATTTAAGTGGACTTATCACTACCTGAAAATTAATCTGAAAATTGACAGGTCCTTTTGGACAACAGGGAGTAGCCAGAAAAGGAACATACAGAAGAAAGGGCTTCTGCAATGGCAAACAAGATTAAGTCAGAAATGTTATGTTATGATGAAAATATTCAATAATACAAAACCGGCAATTTGATAAGTTCTGATAATGTTTGCCATAAATGCATTTTTCAATGGCGGCCATTTTTGAAATGCAAGATGGCCGCCATAAATCTATTTATTTTCAGTTTGGCATCAACCCTGAAAATCCATGGATAGCTGTATCTAGCATTGCGCCAATTTTAATGCTTTTATCAAAAAGTGAACAACTTTGTTACAAATCTGCCAAGGTACATAATATATTTATATATTATGAATGTAGCTATCATTTCAGAGTTAAATGAATCTTATGAGCATCTACCAAATTCATCGGTACATTGCATCATTTTGACATAGATTGGTATTTTTAGTACGCACGGTTAGTCTTAAAGCTTAATAAAACTATGTTTATATTCAGTGAAACATCGGAAGTCAATAATTTTTAAATGATTAATAAACATCGGAAGTCAATGATTTTTAAATAATTAATAAACATGTTCTTACCATGCTGATCCCGACAAGCCAGCACAGTATGTAACCATATCAAATATACCAGACCTCTGAAGCCCGGCCATAGCTCCACTGTAACCGATGGTTGCCCTAAACCCACCACCAGATCCCAACACAGCTATTGTTGGTACGTCTTTTTCACTCTGTAACTAAATATAGAACCCAGCTGTCTCTGTTAAAATAAATGACCCTCTTCCATTTTGACAAACAACCTTTATCTGGAGAAACTCAATTGAGCCGCGACATGACAAAACCAACAAATTGGCATGTGCGCTAAGCGAAAACAGATCAACCCGGGCATCTACCCAGTCTGATCAGTCTTCGCTGTCGGCATGAAAGTAGCTTAGACCCGAAGCATCCTTTAAGCGCACACTACAGAATCAGGTCAGACTGGGAAGATGCCCAGGCTGATCTGAGTTGTCGCTGCATGTACATGCCGCTTTGTTGGTTCTTTCGTGCCGCGGCTCAATTGCCCTCTTAAGACGCAAATTATCCCTTTGAATATACCCCATTTCGGTGAGACTTCTATGGCGAAGGAAACATCAGTTTTTTTCACTTTGTGGTCAAGTTGTAAATGGAGATGTAATCCATTTACCTTAATTTCTGAAGGCTGCTTTTGAGCCGCGATACGACAAAACAAAAAGTGGCATTTGCGCCCAGGGATACTGAGGTCAGCATGTGCAGCCGCCAAGTCTAATCAGAGTCTTTTCTGTGTGCTTCAAGGGTAGCTAAGGGCCTTAGCTCCACGCGGGCAACAAAGACTCTGATCAGACAGGGTGGATACCCAGGCTAATCAGAGTTTTCACTTGGCGAACATGTCATTTTGTTGTGTTTTTGTAGAGTCGCGGCTAATTTGTTTATGCTGATATGGAGACATTGACAATTTCTTACTTGACTTTTTAAAAGACAGATGTTAATATGCTGAGCAGAAACTTTCATTATTACATGTAAATAACCATGGACAAAACTGATCAGATCCATAAATCCGCCCTCAAAATCAAAAGTGAGCCGCGACACGAGAAACCCAACAAAGTAGTTGTGCGCCACGCACAGACTCAGATCAGCCTGGGCATCCGCCCAGTCCAATCAGACTCTTTGCTAAGCGCTAAAAGGGTAGCTAAGGGTCTAAGCTAGCTCCACGCGGACAGCGAAGACTTTGATCAAACTGGGCGGATGCCCAGGCTGATCTGAATCTGCGCTGGGCGCACAACCACTTTCTTCGTTTTATCGTGTCGCGGCTCAAAAGTGAAAGAAGTATAGCCATTCACTGACAGAAGTTCACGAAAGGCACGCACGGAACACTGAATGAACAGCTCTTTTCCAGACAGGAGTTCATTCAGCTACCTCAACTAACAACACCACTCACTTATCAATGTAATATTTTGAAACATTTAGTTAGCTGTTTGGTCCGATGCAGGTACGTCACAAACGTATTGACTATAATTTAAATGTTATGCGACAGTCTGCATGCTTAGTGATTAACCCAATCACGGTTGATAACTTTGCTGCACTCTTTAATTGCACACCGGGGGATCGGGCGTCAGACTCTATGATGGCCCCGACCTAAAGCTATATATTTTAGTTGGTTGGGACCGGAGCCTTTTTGTCTGTTGCTTGGTCCACCGGGGCTCAACTGGTGACCTTCTTTTGCTTCAGATTTCCAGTGGGGTTGTTTGGCAGGACAGGGATCTCCACCTGTCAGACGGCCCGTGGTATCTGTTGAGTCCTCGTCTTTGCTTCTTCATGGTGTTGAAATTTGATTTATGTGTTTACCGTGATGATTCATTGACGAGTTAGAGGGTTATCATGCGAACCGAACAACCAACTAAATGTTTTGTACCACTTCAGATACTGAGGGTGAGGTTGGGCCTGTAAAATCGATTTAAGCCCCCCAGTAAGTCATTACTGACCGTTCCAAGTCGGTAGTTCTGTTGTGGTTCTTGTTGCCTGTTTTTGGTGTCAGAGTTTCTGTGATGTTTTACCTTATGTATGTTCTTATTATTTTTGGTTCGGTTTGGGTTGCTGAGTGGCCACCTTTTGGGAACAAGCTGCTCACTCGGTTGGCCATATGTTCTCTGTATCTTGATTATTTGTAATCTTAGTTGTTTCCAACTATGGTTTGAGGGCTGTTTTTGGATTTTGATTGTTTCAGTTCCTGGTCTTTGCATACTTTTTACTTTTCCTAGCAGCCCACCAATGAATCGCCTAACAAACAAACAAGAAGCAATAAAAGTCAGGGATAAAACTATGATGGATCAAAGATAAGGACTCGACAGAAACAACGCATTGCGACACCTAGAAACCAGGGCGTAAAACACCACCATTTGAATACAGTCACCATGAAATCCACCAGTTGAAACAATAAACACGAAAATCTCCGGCCCTAAACAATTAAACGAAATAATTTTATGTCGGGGCCATCATTGAGTTTGATGTCATGCAACAGGAAAGCAAAGTTACTAACCATGATATTAATCTATCAACATTCCAAGCATGCAGACTAAAGCATTGCATTCATTTTTAGCCAATACGGTTGTAATGTATTGTAATATTTCTAAACTGATAAAAAGAATCAACCCTATGTTTTTTGTTCTGTAGTTATAGGTTAAGTCAACATAAAGTCCGGAGCCGATAGGCCACGCTGATTACTAGACATGTTAATAAATGCACGTAGTTAACGGTCTTTTGCTTTACACATTTATTAAATAATCATTGTTCACGGGCAGCTTTTGTGACCAACCACCTGGGAGAGAGTTCTTAACGCTACTGTGACCAGTGGACTAATCCATCCTTATCATCTAGATGAGTCCTTTCGTACTTTTAAGGGGTTCTTGTGACCATTTCAGTTTTACTGTATTTTGTCTAAAATTCCTATAAGCAAACAGTGTTAATCCTGATCAGACGCCGCGTTCTGCGGCGTCTGAACTGGGCTGCACTGTTTGCATATGTCCCCAAACTGGGTATCCGATCTATAAAGGGTTAATATTTACTAAGCCAAAATGAAAAAAAAATAGTGTACAAAATTTGAAAAAGAAAAATGCATTCAAGAATAGGAAATTAAAAATTGAACATTTTGAAATAAAATTATTATACCAAAATTTAATTTAATTTAATTGAGATATTACAAATGTACGATTGTTGACGCATCTCGGGGGTCATCTTAGATAATCAAAGGCTGACGATCAGTTTTAAATTGATTATCAAACAGATGAAAAGACTGCTAAATCACCTTATATCGTGTATGACTACATTTACTGCAAGAATTGTCCGGATACTGTTAACGAATCGTCTGATGACGTCAGGAGCCAAATTATTCTATGCAGCTTGGATGAAATTTTGTAAGTCCTGAAGGGTTTTAAGGCTCTGCTGGTGCATCTAACTGCCCGATTTTACCCACATATGCTCGTTTGGGTGTGAATCAGGGCTATTGGCTGGTCCATAGGAGAACGTTTATGTTGCGACTCTGCAGGACTTGCTGACTTAACGTGGCAATATGATCTTGCTATAGGGTGACTTACTGGGCTTGTCTTTGAATGAATGGCACGGCTTCGTGGATCTGATTGATATACGCCTACGCATTCAAATTGCCATTTACTGCATCAAGACAAGTCTTTAAACCATCCATTATACCGCTCCATATCATGACCCTGCCATCACAAAAGTGGTTCCTTTGAAGGACTCAGGTATCAGCAACTCGCAATCTTCTCCTAAGGAATATCCTTACACGGCCGCTGCATGGCTTAATTCAAACATTGACTCATCTTTGAATAAGGTATTGTTCTAGTCCGCGCATGTGAATCGCAAATGATATCGACACTAGTCACTCGGGCAGCTTTATGGACCCTTGTCAAAGTTTGTCCGTAGTAAGGTCTGTAAGCACGTACCGGCATATGCGTCGCCCTTAACCTATTACATACTGCCTCTGCAGATTTTCTATACCCCCTTGCTTTGACGGTGGCTGGTAGGAAGCGATGACGAAGGTGCGTTAACGTTCTGTAACAGTTTTGACATGCCGTGTTCACGCGGGGCTACCACACGCTGTCACTCGGGCTAAACCGATCGACCATATTCTGAATAGTCATCCTCGTGCTGCCAAAAGCTGCATGCTTACTGCGCTGACGGACTGCGTCAGGCATATCGTTGACCTGATTGTGCTGGTCGTTATTTTACAGAGCCGTTCTGCAGAAGAACGGTTTTCTTATTCATAAGGCGTTTGAGATTGCTCGTATATAGCAAAACAATTGTCAAATTATACACATGGCGATCCTGCATGTTAAAAAACGGAATATGGCCGAAGGCTACTTTTGTTTTAATACGCCTCGTTTGATATGCATTCTGACTTTAGGAAGATGAAAAAGTGCAAAACATTGCACAAAGAAGAGAAGTAGACACTTTTTATTTTGGCTGAATATATCTATTTGCCCGTATTATCTCTTAACTAGTGTTGTTACTTCATCAAGTTTGACGTCATGGCTGTAATGCTGAATTAGATTGTTTCAGTTTCGGATGATTGTCTGTTAAACATTTTTTAAAGATATTACCTTCTTCGCAAACTTTTTCGCGAAGTTTGATTTCATGGCGTTGTAAACAATAAGCTGGCGATCCTCTCTAAACCTCTTTTCGTCCGGAGATAGCTCTGATCCCAAACGAAGATCCGTCCTTTAATTACAAAATATACTTAAGTCAGTTTTCTTATTGAAAACAAATGGGGCATTCTGCACGTATATATCTATGTTCCTATAAATTCTATAAATAGTTTGTAAAACGGACTGAAAGCATAGCATGTTGTGTATGTACATATATACGGCATTGTCTGGTACATAATAATGATTGTGTAAGTGCCATATGGCGGCTGTAAAAACATATGCCCCAGCTTATCATAATGGCAGCTTTATTTCTATCTCCTTGGTATCATTTAGTCCATGCTGATAATTTTAAATGAAAGTCTAGTGCCATTTGAGCTTTGGTGGGTGAGGGGTGGTGAGAATGTGAGGACCTGCAGGCGACGTTGCTTTTACAATTAAAGTTTCAATAAAAATCGAGACCCGAAGTTTGTTCTTGTATGTGTTCTTTGTGTCAAAAGAAAATCGTTTCAGTTGTTTATTTGCCGTTTAAATTTTGCCTTCTTGTTTAAAATACTTCTGTGTCATATACGCTTATGGTACATCGTTTTTTAAGGTAAAACTCAACAAAGTCTTAAATCGTGCCTCTAATAGGAATTCGCTTCGTCTTGTTTCGCTGAAACTCAAAGATAACACAGAATAGTTAGATATACTTTGTTTATCATATGACGTCGCATCTGAGAGTGTAATAAAGCCATGCATTAAAAACGATAATCCACTAGTGGATTGAATATGCAAATTACGTCGTAACGTTATACGTTGACGTCCATAAAAACGTCGTGTTTTCTAATGGCGAAATCGTGACGTTTTAGTGCAAATTTTGCTAATAAAATGCGATTTTAGTGTCATATGATAAACAGAATCTTACATTCGTGCTCCTGTATTATTGAATTTATTAAACTCGTTGGGGGAAAACCGATAAGATGCTCGGCAAAGTCTCGCATCTTATCTTTTTCCCCAACTCGTTTAATAAATTCAATAATATATGAGCACTCATGTAAGATCCTCTATATATCAAATATATGGGCATTAGTAATCATTGTTTGCTAGGAGTCGGATAAGTCACTCGTTTCTTTTAAACAACATTTTGTAAATAGAAAGTTATTTTACTTTGGCATTTATTGCATTGTAATTTTAACGCACTACTTTCTAAAAGCTCTAACTGCGAAAAATACAAAACGTGGCCTTGGCCAAAAATACAACAAAAAAACAACAACAACAGCAACAGATTTTAGGGAAAAAGTGAAATTCATACCAAGCAGACAATGAATGTATAAAGTTTTATCATAAATAGTTTTTGGGAGTGGGAGAACATAAGCAGTTCATATTGTTAGTAACGCAGAAAAAAAAAGATTCTATCATATAAAATTACGTACCCTGTCACATCTTCCAATGTTACTCGGAGACGCATTTCATTTGTCTGAAAAGATTGTCAGAATAGACGCAATAAAGATAAAACTGTAAATGCATTTGCATTCGAGTGTACTTAAAATATTCTGAAAAAAACTGACCCGTTCTAGATGGCTATATGACATGTCCTTACGTCCTTTTCAACAGTATTTCAGTCATATTAGGACGACGGGGAGGTGTTAATGAAAGGATATGTGCAATGAAGCCCCGTTTATGTTTGAGAAGATTTCCGCCTCCAGCGGGAATCGAACCCGGAAGATGACCCCCCAGACAATAGACACACAGAGGAAAAGAATTAACAGAGCAAGGTTATGTCTGCTTTGGGTCTGAGTAGATGGTTTCGGCCATTTTGCCTCATATGTGATTTCAACTTTTGACCCGCTGATGAAGGTTGGAAAATTTATGATTTATTAGATCGAAATGAGAATAGCCGAATCGATTTCTCGAGCTCGAGTCTTTGCATGGCAAATGAAATATGCAACATCGGTCACTCCCGCTAGTACTGGTATAAAGTTGGTATTCTTGCAGAAACAACGGTAGGATGTGGGTGAAATGAATATCGCCAGTTTCATACTAAGATTTTATAACATCAATAACCTTGTGCAGTTTACGTTCAAGTGCAGATTACATGTACGAGTATATACTTGCTGATTCTTTGGTATCGCTGTTTTCATTAAGAGTCGTATTAAAAATAAAGTTCTGCTGAGTTGTAGCTAGGGCAAGGGGAGTGGCGGGACGTGCGCGGGGGAGTGGGGGCGGCTGAGCGTGGCCAGTATTGTATGTTCCATTTCTGGTCATGAGCTGAAACAGTCAAATCGAGTCTGTTAATTTCGTTTCTTTCAAGCATTTTCCAAAATGGTATATTTTTCAGAACCTATTTTATTAAGCTGTATTCAAAAATAGATAATTATATATGGATAAACGTGGTTTCTTTACTATCATATTTTGTTTTTCTTCCAACGATTATATTAAGAGGTTTAAGCCAGTCAAGAAGATGTTTTCCATTTTTTCATTGACCTTCATCACAGAATGCGATTATAGGCTTCTTAAATTGTAAATAGTAAGACTTGACATTTTGAATTTTGTTAATCCTAGACACAACGACAACCTGGTCAGTTCTATTGTGGCATCTTCATATCTTATCATTTCCGTCCCCTCTTTCCCTCTCTGAACATTTGACTTCCCCTTGCCCCCTTCTCTTCCAGAGAGAGAGAGAGAGAGAGAGAGAGAGAGAGAGAGAGACAAACTTACTGAGGGGAAATTAACATCCACAGCCGCATTTTTATAAACGCCCAACCTTTTACTCTGTGAGGCAATTTCTTTGCCAAAAGGACTTCCATCAAATACTGTAAATTCTGCAATTGAAAGGAAATAGCAAGAGCAAGTACACAATTGGGTAAAAACATAGATGCCAAATTCTGTGGAGTTTCTGTACTTGTATTTTCTACATATAAAATTTCAATGAATATATATTAGATTCCTACTGAGCCCGTTTGGCAAAAACTGAAAGCTGCAAAACAAACAAAACAATCCAAATAATTATGGCGTGACAAACGTTGCAATATTCTATCTGGTAATATAGTTGTCCAATATCAATATAATCAATCTATATTCAGATACCACGCCATAAATAATAATAATATAAATAAATTAAAACAGAAATGTTGCTGTGTGTAAAAATGCTTCCGAATGCCCTTTAAATCTGATACTTACTTTGACTTAACAATTAAGAATCTGAATCTTGCATAAGACACGCCTTCTCATACATACGCCTTACCTTTCTATGGTACGTATGTCCTCTGCTAGACACATCTCTTCACTTTGTAATTTACTGTGCAGTTTCATCATATTCTCTCCAGAAAATCGCTTTGAATTCTAAGGAGGAAATTCATGAGACGGTTGTGCTTTGATAATAAATTTCAAGAGCAGAGGGAGATCTGGACCTTCCAAAACTGTACTGGATCCCACAGTTTTATAAAGATACATATAAGCAACGATATATTGCGGGTTCGGCTAAGTGCTTTATCAAGTCTCTCTCGCAGATTCTTACATGAGCACTGACGGCAGTTAAAGATTGGCTTTAGAGACATTGTGATTTATCATACGCCAGAAATGGCGTGTATCAGATGTGGATTCCCTAAAACATTCAGAAGAACTTTTGGAAAGTTCAAAGGCCAAAGCACATTTTCAAGAAGACAAGATCAAAACTTTCGATGTCTCTACGCCTTATACTACAATTAAATCCTAAAGAGTTCCGTCACGAGCACAGAACACATGCAGAAGAAGAAACATGGACCACACTTCAAATTTCTGAAAATATCTGGTGACAAAAGCCAGAGAAGAGCATATTGCTTTTTTTTTATTTTCATATGGCGGTCGATTCAAAGACTGATTAGTATCCAAAAGGGTCCAACGATTAAAAAGCGATAATCTAAAGTAAGAGTCTAATTAATAAAAAATATATGATGCCACAACACAAACTAAAATCAAAATTATAGGAAATTATAAACAATTGTTTCTCTCAGTAAAACGGAAACCATCAGTAGAAATACATTGCTTTTGGGTAACTGGATGCATATCTCGTTAAGCACCACTTCGGTGTAATACAAACTATTTTGGAGTCAACGTCATTAAAGTTGTGGAATTTCTTATCGCTAACGTTTACATGGAGTTCAGCAGACAGGTGCATAGTGCAGAATATATGTTATTTTGGCATTTAACATCAGAGGATGTATTCTGAGAAATCAGAAGTTTTTGACTGTTTTAGACTCTTAGACTAGATCATCTCTTGTAAATCATTGAGACCCTTTTTGATACTAAGCAGTCTTTGATTTGCTTGCATATGCAAAAGGCGATGACACTGCTCAAGAATCAGACTTCTGTAGAGTCTCCGGTATCTTACGCCCTACTCTTTTAAACGTAAGGTTAGTTGGAAGCTTGAGCTTCATCAACAGACGCCGAGAGACAACTTTACGGGTCGATCACGGCACTTTTCAAACTTTGATGACATGCACTGTTTCAGGCAGCTCTAAAGATCCTTGCAAAAGCAGCCAACCAAGATTAACAACAATAGTCAGGACCACAACATATGTCAACGCTATATCCCTCATAAGTTTGCTACGGCAGTATCGACTGCATTGGAAATGGCAGGCCAACGTGGAGGACATATCATTGCTCAGTCGGTTAGTAATCATCTAAAAAAGTAGGACGTAAGATATCGAAAGTCATACAAATGACTGATTCTGGAACAATATCATCGCCTTAAGCGTTTCAGAAGTCAAAAGCTATTTTACTGACGTCGGCCAATTAAATGAGACCAATAAACTGTGTAATCAACCTGTTAACAGACTAGTTCAAATTTAAAGAAAGAAGACTATATCGGTCAGTCAGCAAGTTAAGGGTTTTACATAGAAATTTTACATTTATTTTATAAGTAAACCACTAAAGATGTAGGCATATTTCCGCTTTGAGAAATTGTATCAACTAGTTTCATCTTATTACAACTAGAGAAGAAAAGGAAATGACGTGAATGTCCAATTGTAGAAACTTCTTTTGATAATTTGATTAAAAAATGAAATGGAAATGGGCCAAAGTGATTCGGGCAGAGATGGTTTTGGACCGACTTGTCTAGAGACCGAGATGGTTTGGGATCAAAATATCGGTAAATCTACTTACCTAGCTCTTCATTTGAGTCGAAATAAAACCCATTTTGAAATGGATCATTCCAGACTGGATTCGCATCGTTGTAAATTTGAGCTGTCGTCGAACGCGGTTCAGATGAATTATTGCATGAAACCTCCACATATGGGCTTGGTGTTCTGCTCCCTGAAATGCAATTCGGTATTATCACTCATTATCATTATGGCGTCGCTGTTATTCAGTGGATAACGTAGTGTTATATAACTCTTATGACCGCGTATAATAACACTTTTGCGCGTACATGTAACGTCATTGATATTGTTCTTGTCAACAGTGCGTTTTCTCATTTAAACGATGTTAATTTTGAAGGCGATATAAGGGTCATATGATAAACAGAATCTTACACGAGTGGTTATGTCATACGAAATTTATGAGATCCGCCGAAGGCTCGTTTCATAAATTTTCATATGAAATGACAAGTCGTGTAAGATCCTATATTTAATACAATATTAAAAATACTAAGTGTTATATCAGCAAGCAACTCGACGATAAAAAACAAAAATCTATCAATACAAACGGAATTGGCCGATACGATTCGGCTAATATTATTAAGATATAATATCCGATTCTAATGCAGATGATTCGGCGAGGTTGTTGTCACGTGGTGTGAGCAGTCTTAATTTCATGATGAAAGGTTTTAGAAGTTAATCGATCACTTGACTTAGTATTGTACTGAAACTACCAAACCAACCCTTGCAATGTTACGTAGTTTGATACCAAAACAAAAAGTCGTTCATATCATTTTAATGTTTATACAACTAGTTCCTAAAGTAATTGAAATTCACAGAAAAAGCGAATGAATTATTAATGAAAAATAAGCTTTTGAAGAAAATAGCAAAAAAAAAAAAAAAAAAAAAAAAAACAACTAGAAATGTATCCACCGTACACGGATGCCCCCGCCTGGTGCCTTAAGTAAGATGTCGCCTTGTTTAAGGTACTGGTAATTGTAGAATAACTAGGTTCACAGAGGCAGACTTGTGTGGTACATGGTTAACTGTTTTCCTTCGGCAGATGTATTGTGCTTCTTGGACCAAGAGAAGGGTGGGTGGGGATTGGGGGTGGGGTGTCACAACTGTGATATGCAATAACATTCTGCATCATACCATAGAAATGGATGCCATGCAACTTTCAAAACGAAATAGACCGGACACAGGTAAATTTAAAAAAAAAATAACAAACGGAAACCATTTTTTGTATGAAATAAAGTTAAAAAGGGCAATGACTCCCAAAGTAATTAGCGGATTTTACTCTAAATTGAACTTGACCTGCATTTTATAATAATATATCTGTGAATAAAATGTCAATCCAAAACATAAATCTTTTCAAAAGATAACGAAAGGAAACCATTTTTTCGTACAAAATAAAGTAAAAAAGAGGGTCATAACTCTAATAATAATTGACGGATTCTCCCTTTAATCAAATGTGACCTGTATTTTATGATAATATATCTGTGTATAAGCTATGGATCCAATTCATTAATCCTTTCAAAAGATAATGAACGGAAACCATTTTTTTCGTACAAAATAAAGGCAAAAAAGGCCACAACTCCCATGATAATTACGGATTTCCCCCTTAATCGATGATCAGAAACCAGTTCGTTTCGTACAAAATAAAGTCGAAAAAAGGCCATGACTTCCATAATGATTGATGGATTTTACCCTAAATCCAACTTGGTCTGTATTTTATGATTATATACCTATGTATAAAAGATGAATCCAGTATACTAATCTTTTCAAACGATAATGAACGGAAACCATTTTTTCATATAAAATGAAGTCGAAAAAGGACCATAACTCCCATAATAATAAACGGATGCTACCCTTAATCGATCTTGACCTACCATTTATGATTATATACCTGTGTATAAAATATGAATTCAATACACCAATGTTTCTAAAAGATATCGAACGGAAACCATTTTCGTACGGCATGGACGGGACGTACGTACAGGATGTACGTACAGACAGCGGTGATACTATATGCCACCCCACCCCGCCCCCAATTAAAATAGCGGGGGCATAGCGACTGGAAACTAAGCGTCAAAGTTGTGCTGTTGTAGAACAAGCATACGAGTATTTCTTTTCTGTCATAAATTAAGTGTTTTCGTGTTTGAATGTGGGATTTTATTGTATTAATTCCTGATCATTGCCTATCTTTTTACTCTGTTACAAATCAGGCAAGTTCAGCAACGTTAGCGCTCGGCATTGCCGCATGTATCGATACCAAACTGAACAAAGTTTGTATGTAACTTAGTATTAGCATCTTGAGCAACAGCAAGGGTTCAGGTAGCACTTCGGTCGTTGAATTATTTTTCTGGTCCAGTATGAAAACCACTTGATAAATAAGCAATATTAATAATGATAAGTAGAAAGATATTATATGAACTTTAAATACAATATGTAGAAAAATACAAGCAACCCCTTGTCTGTACCTATCGCAAGCACAGTCTGTCCCGCCCTACCTTTGGTTAATAACAGTAAGACCCCAAATGCCAATTTCGTATTCGATTGTGAAATTATAGTCCGTTCGCTCCAAAGTGCCAACGGAGTTTTCCTCCTTTTCTCGAAAACGATGAAAGTCTCATAAATGTCCCAATGTCCTAATGATTCTTATAACTATACATAAAAGAATGCGACAATTTCGATTTTTTAATGCTTTTGTAAAATATTTTCTATTAATAGTAATGCAAAAACTGAGCAGTTTCACGGAAGGGCGTCGTACGCTCGTTAGAACAGCCAAACAATTATTGGTAGGCAATGCGTAAATGCGTTGTTTACTACACTTGTGCGTATATGAATGAAATAGTATAAATGTATTCACCTGTCCGCGTCCGGAAGGCATGGTGTTACTGGTCAGGTGACACTATATTTTTAAACAATCATGTTGACCAGTATATAGTTTTCGGAGTAAACAGCATATTTTCAAAATTTGATAATATATGGATGAAACAAAAAGTAGAAAAAAAAAAAGAATTCAAAATAAAATTTCAAATAATTATGCAAATTTTGTTCATATGATAGCATACGTTGGCCAAATGCTAGAAATACGTAAGAGTAAACGTGAATTCCAACAACCAATGTTTACTCCTTTGTAATTAAGAGGCGAAAATGACATAATTTAGGGCTTTTTTGTAAAGAAACTTTTTTATGCAAAGCTCACATTTCTACAAAATTATGATTTTGTTATGTATATGATAAAAATTAAGACTGGGCATTTCGAAAATCTACTGCTTCTCACCGATTTTGAGAAAATATTGTGAATGCCCGTTGTGTGGGGGCAAATGGACTACAACAGACTCATTGCTAGCAGTGCTAATCTCCTATCCAGCGCTCATGCACAGATGAGCTAAAACCCTTCAGACAGAAACCCTCAAAGTGCTGGCAAAACAAGGTCCGGTTACTCTGTGATAAGGCCCTTGATCAACGAAGCAACGAGTAACACTTATGTGATTCAGCAGTTGTCAGTAGTTACGCTCTATTTACATATACGTTGTTTGTACTTACAGAAATGCCACCAGCTTTTCGAAAAGTTGAATCCTTCTATCTTTTTAATACGTAGTATACGGTTTGGGTGGACCTGCAAGAAAAAGAATATTTCTTGTTGTTTGGAAGTCCGAGAAACACAATATTAATAAAAATTGGTTAAAATATTGTTACATTTTTTTATAAAACTAAAATTTAAAGTATAGTTAGTATGGCAATGTCTAGTTCTCGTTTTGGAATTCATCCTTTTTACCTATGAGTTGAAAATCAACACAATATATACCAAATGGGGACCTTTAATAAATGCACACCCTAATACAAATATAGCAATATAGGGCATGACAGATACTACATAAAGACGTAAGTATGAAACCCATAAAAATTTCACCAGTAAGGACCAAACATATGGTATTATATATGAATTGAGATTAATTGAAATATTAATTATCTTGAACATCAGTATAAACTCACCTCAAATTCTCTGTATGGATGGTTCCTGCAGAAAAAAACACACAAAGAAACTGTTGCTAAAGTATAAAATGTAGTTGCTTTACCAGCTGTCCAAAGTCACATTCATAAAAGGCAAGTATATTGTTCTTAAACTTGTTACAGTGTCACAGACCAGGAAAAAACGTAGTGGACATTTTAGGTGGTCGGGCCAGGCGACAGTATTGGGGAACTTTCTGTGGCGGGGCGTCGCACTAATTTGGATAATAGTAGGGCAATGACTTGCTGTGCTTGCAGTAGGTGTGGGTGGGTGTTTTTGGATATTTTTTCTAATATATCATTTCTCTTTTCTTTTTTCCTCTCTATGGAAGACGGCCCGATATGGACTAATATACTGTCTCAAAACTAAAACAACTACAACAACAACAAAAACAACAGAGTTGACTTTACACTTTAATACATTCATACCATCACACTCAGCAAAATCGAGAAACGCAATAAAATTGCTAAAACACTGTATGGTACTTTGGATTGAATTTTATGCAAATAAAAACAAACTATCGGAAATCTTTCGACATCATTACTGTTCAAACTGATTCTCCTCTATTTCTGTAAATTACAGTAAATGTGATTTCAAACATTTTAGAGAAGACATACTGGTTAAAACATACTGAAAACTGTTCATTTAGTGTATAAACCGCGTTTGAGTACAGAAAATATACGCATGCTCCTGTGCGTAAGAACTTAAGACTGGGCCACTAAAACTGATGCCAAAAATGTGGTACATATTTGTGGCAGAGCAGTTTAGAATGAGTTTTCCTGCATAACAAATTATATATCTGTAACGAAAATAGTAACATATGGGATAAATTTGTTTATCATATAACGTCGCTGTTATTCAGTGGATAACGTCGTGTCATAAAATCGTATGTCCACAAGTGTAATAACACTTTGGCTCGTACACGTTATGTCATAGACAACGTCCATGTCAACAATGTTTTTCTGATTGAAATAATGTCTAGTTTGAAGACGTTAAAATCCCATTTTAAAGGGTCATATTATAAACGGAATCTTACACTCGTGGAAGGCTCGTGTGTGTGTAAAAGATTATTAACAGATATATAATCATTATCACGGTTTTCGTCGTAAGAAGTGCATGCTATTTTTATTATTTATACTGCTATAAATATCAACAAAACTAAAGACTATCATAATACTGTAAATATTAAAAAAATTGGCAAAATTCAAATGAAAGCGAAATAAGGATAAGAGCACAGGAAGACCGAGAACACTGTTCAACAAAGATTAGAAAGCAACACCCTTTCATCTAAACAAGTATCAGACTCAAACAAACCAGTTATTGGAAACGCAACTTAAAGGCTGGTGTATTGTTTATACTGTCGAGGCACTGCAAATGTTGTAACAAAAATGAGAGAATGCCAAAACAATTAAGTTTATATATATACAGCAACTAAAATGATTATTGAATTGATAGAAATTGTATAAACAGTTGCTCAAAAGATATTTGGAAAGTAAAAGTAAATACTCACTCAAATTTGGCTGTTACAACTAACTCGAGACTCAAATCTTGTGCCTACAATGTAAAGAGTCGATCTAGATTATTCGTGAATTTATTGGTAGTTTGATACAATATAGGATTAAGCCACAGGTATGAAATAGCCAGGAATAGTCCAAAAGAATTGAAGGTTCATGTCGCTATGACAAGTCAGTCTTAGTTTTAGAATAGTTTAGAATTTTACTTGACACAAGTTAATAAGCTACTTTAAATCAGTATTTAAGTGATGGCCCTAATGCTAAAGAATCAGAATTAACACCGAAACACTGACTAACTGGGTTGATTAACACATTCCAGCATAGGATTAAATTGCTATAAAATGAAACCGTTTGGTTTTTGCACTCGACCACGGCGTTTTACTGCATCGTCTTACGATGCTGTATAACGCCGTGGTCGAGTGCTTAGAACGACTCGGATATGGCACAGAAGGTCGGAGGAGGTGTGTGTGTGTGTGTGGGGGGGGGGGGGGGGTCTAATCTGGACGAGGCCTGCGGCGACTCGAAACTCAGCCAACCCAACAGTAAATGAGTACTTTTTCGAATCAGAGACCCGTTTAAACAGAGTTACACTCTGAGTATGACCTATGCTTTGGTTGCAGATTAAACCCGAGATCACTCACTTAGTCACTCGAACCAGAGAAAGAAAAGGCATCAAAAGGAGAGGGATTGGCTCCGGCTTTCATATGCTGTGCGCAAGATACAGTGGGCCTCTTATCCCCACTGCCCGACGGCCATCTGGCTATGGTTTGTCCAAAAGATGCAGATGGAATAGAAAACAATGTACACCCTGATAAGCAGCTATTTTAACAACCCTATTTGTCTCAATATCTAGTGTTTATAGAATGCATTCAGTATTTATACGGTAATAGGACGGGAGTTCATTCTTTCAAACTAATCGCACTTATGTAAATCAGTCTTCTGTAAATCAGCTATGAAATGGCTTTCTCCGCTTCCAAAACAATCCCGAAAAACTAGATACGAAAGATTTAGGCGATTAGATTGTTTTGAAGAGACACTCCGGTCTTATTACCGCAGTTATACGGTAATTATTTGAGCTGCGATATGAGAAAACCAACAAATTGGTTGTGCGCCGAGAGCAGACTGAGATTAGCTTGGGCATCTGCTTAGTCTGATAAGACTCTTCGCTAAGCGCTTAGCGCTTTAAGGGTAGTTAAGGGTTTAACCTACCTCCATGCGAAAAGCTAAGACTGATCAGACTGGGCGGATGCCCAGGCTGATCTGAGTCTGCGCTAGGCGCATAACCACTTTGTTAGTTTTCTCGTGCCGTGGCTCAAATTGTAACTGTTTACTTTCAATACTGACCTCGGCGAATGGTACAGTTATCTTCTCAGCAGTCTTTTCTGTGGAAGGAAGTGCTATTGTTGTGGATGCAATTCTTCGAAACTGCATTTTCCGAGGTTGATTGAAAATGGTTATTGCTGAAACAAGAGTAGCCAAATGATTTTTCCCGTACAGGTTGACAACCATGTTATAACTATTTTTTATCATATGTCGTCGCATCTGAGAGTGTAATAAAGTCATGCATTAAAACGATAATCAACCAGTGGATTAAATAATATGCAAATTACGTCGTAACATTATGCGTTGACGTCCGTAAAACATCGGATTTTCTATTGGCAAAATCGTGACGTTTTAGTGCGAAATTTGCAAATAAAATGCGATTTGGTTGTCATATAATAAATAGATTTTTGCATTTGTGCTCCTGTGTTAGTGAATTTATTAAACTCGTTGGGGAAAACTGATATGATGCTCGGCATAGCCTCGTATCTTATCTATTTACCAAATTCGTTTAATGAATTCAATAATACATGAGCACTCATATAAGATCCTCAAGTACCACTCTCATCTGTACAGACCTTGCACATTACAAAATATGCTGAAGTTTACATTTTTCTGGTAGGGTGTTATAAATGATATTAACTAGTGACTAACGTTGAAAATAAGTAGATAAATCAAGTCGTAGAATTAAGATAAGATGGAAACTCTGAATTAAACTATTGAGAACATATTGTTTGTTCGAGAATTTTTTGATTGTATCAGTATCACTTTTCACTACAGTAGCAATGGTATGCATGACATAGTCATGCTGATATTCAAAACATATATTTGCAATTACTGATTGCGCAATTGTGACGCTATCGTGACGAAAGTATGACGCAAGGATGATATCAAAGGTTCTTCTCACTATAATTGTCCTATCATTACCTCAGCCAGATTTGCAAGGGTATGCAAGGGCATTAGCCTGGATTTGCCATATTTATTTTTACTTGTACAAAAGCAAACAAAAAGTAACGAAGCAGAAAAATTCAAACAAATATTTTTTTTTCAAACCATCTAAGAATTCATTGTATACCTCCAGGTTTTTCCAGAATTTTACAAAGGGGAACAACTTTTCCATTTCTGCTGGTTTAGAAAAGACGATTCTATCGACAAAGTGAAAGGAAAACCAAAAAGAGGTACACAAAAGAAGAGGTGGCAAAACGTTGTTAAAGAGTTGACAGAGATGGACTTTGGTAGCTACACTAGGGCAGCTGAAAACAGGACAAGGTGGAAAGGGGTCGTTTGGACCCAACAACCGTGTAAAGTTATAGTACAGAATAGATAGACAAAACCAACTGAGCCATGACACGACAAAACCAACAACGTGGCATGTGCACCCAGCGAAAAACCCTTAAAACATTAACAAAAATCGCCTGAAACTGGCGCATTAAAAAACTTATCGAGGCGAGAGAAATCGACAAATGTTAATAATGATACTCTGAAAGACGCGAAAAACGTTTTCCTTTCGTACATACAATGTAAGTGAAAAACTCCTGTATCACATTACCTTTGATTTTTGAGTTTCGATGCAGTTTGAAGCCAGCAAAGGAATGCCCTATAACTGGGTGGGATAAAACAGACATTATTGCTAAAGGGAAGCATTCTGCTACATGCCTAGTCAAATATTACATTGATTTCTTTGTCGGAATCATATTTAAAGCCGAAAAAAAACCAGCATAATTATCCGTAAACTTTTAAACCAGAATATTTTCCTTGGGCATATGTACTATACTCTTGATTCAAACCCCTAAGAGAGACAAAGAGAGAGAGAGAGAGAGAGAGAGAGAGATAGTGAGAGAGAGATAGTGAGATAGAGAGATAAAGATAAAGCAGGTAAAAGTCTCCCGTGGCCTTGTGGACGTAGGGGTCAGGGGTCCAACGTAAGGCAAAGCATATGAAACGTGGGGCGCATCCTTCTCCTTTATCTGCCGTGACTTCAGCGGTTTGAAAAAAGTACCCACTTACTGTTGGGTTGTCAGAAGGAGTCTGCAAATAGCCGGCTAGCCGAACGGCAATTCAAATTCTCAACATTAATCGAGCGTCTTTTTCAAATTTAAAGAGTAACTACACTTCAGGAACTGACTGAATCAGATCCCAAACCCTATTCCAAACATCAAAGGGAAAGACATCCCAACAAACAATAAATTACAAGTTATAAGCCGAGTCAGCAGCTCTTTCCCAAATAGATGTCAACTCAGCTATCTTTATTGAACTAAATAATTTAGACCAACAGACGGGTTACAACGGACTAAGCAAATTAAAAAAAAAACATTTAACAATTATTTTTACCTATTTTCTATTTTTATGATAGAAGGATTAAACTGAGAACACAATAAATTAAACAGCACCGAACATAAAACAAATGCAACCGCACCTCTCTAAATACAGTCAACTCTCGATATCTCGAGCACTGATATCTCAATGTACCCTTTAACACCAAATAATACGGGGGTCATCCAATAAGTCTTGCAAACGCCGTCATTACTGCTTTATTAATTGATGTAGGATAATCAAATTAAACCATTAACAGTTTATGTATATAATACACATATGTGATAAAAATCATACATGTGACATTCCTTTCTCAGATATGAGAGGGTTTTGAATGCAAAAGTTCAAGCGATACCGGCGGTGAAATTGTACAAACACGACGTCTTTTACAAGAGGTGAGGGGGAGAGAATTCCTGCATATATATTTATTATTCTTTCAAATTACGAGAATTCATGTTCTAAAGTAATCGCCTTATATTTAAGAACTCAAATAAGAGACAGTTATCATTCACATTACCAAATAAATGTGGTTGCTAGGCAACAAGAGAATATTACAGAATTCTAGCAAAATTCTAGTTTTTGACGTTTACCTCTGGTTTCTTAAGGCTGCAAACGATATTAAACAAGGCTTGAAGCTAAAATTGTCTGTAATATCTACATTTCGGCATCTCGGGACTATTCTTTGATAATAAATTAACGGCAGTTTCGTAAATACTTCATCTGCTGTGAAAGCCTCTTCTTCATATACTTATTTTATATGATATTTTAGCTGCCCGAAAAACATGGTGATCTTCCTTAGAACAATAATAATATCTTGACTGACGGCAATATCTTAACCTTGGTACCGTGTACATACTGCAGTATTATTTTTCGTATCTCCCAGCAATCTTCAGATATTTACAAGCGTTCTGAACTAAGCTAGGGGATCTTAAACAGACAACTAGAAGCCACCGCCGCACCCACAATGGTAGTATTCTTCAGTTGCCTAGCAACGCCATTTGCAAGATCATGGCGTTTCTTGAAATTGTTGACTGGAAAGAAGGGAAGATGCTATGTAGGCATGTGGATTGCTTGATTCGTTTTTAATTATCATTTGCCTAAAACTTGGCAGGACTTATTGGATGACCCTCGTATAGCTTGAAAACTATTTCTATTTTTATTTTCATTTCAACTCCTGTTAAATCAAACTACTGATATTTCGAAGTAAGTAAATTTTCTGAGATCAGAAAGTTTACTTTGAGATATCAGTAGTTTTGGATGAACTTTGATTTTGGTATATCGAGAGCTGACTGTATACGAGAGTAAAACGGTAAAACTCTGCTCACAAACAGGATCTCTCACATCTTTATCTATTCCTTGGTAGTTACATTTAAAAAGCTGCGTCTAAGTGCACTCACCTCTTAATAATAGTTACAGGCTATACTTCGAATCCGTTAAGTAAAACAATATTTTAAGCTGACTCTTTCATGCTATTTCTAGAATACAGACATTTTTGGCTTTCATGTTATTGCTTACTGGTGGTAAGAACAACATATTTTATTACTCACAAAGCCTGTTGTCCACCTTTGGATCCAAATGAAGTCTGTTACGAAACGGTTTAGTCCAAAAAGGATCGTTCCCACCGCCAGAGGACACGTCGCCATCAGGATCTCTTGAGTTTTGAGGATTTAAAGATCTAGAGCCACTTATCCGTATGACTGGTTTATATATCGGCCTTCCTACAAAATAAGAGCAGGTAAATCCTAAAATTCCGTAAAAAATTATAAGCATTCTATTACTATTACTTTTAATGATAGCAATCATTTTCATTTATGGTCGCTTTCTTTAAATTACAACCAACACTAGGTTTGTAGAGCTTTTATTGCGACCGACACAAGCCCACAAAAAACACGCACAGTAAACCGAACGAGCAGCTCCCTTCCCTCCCAAACTGATGGTTACTCGAAAGAATTTTGAAAATGCTTTTCAAAGTTTATGATATCTATAGCCCTGTTGGAGAAGCTTAGCAGTAAATATTTCATTACGGGCATTGAAGTCAGTCACATGACTAGACACTCTAGCAAATCGAATAATTTGAGAAATGTAAACCCCGTAAGAGGTAAGACGGGGAACATCACCATCCAAAATGGAAAATTTATTATGTCAAAATCGGTACGCTCGTTATAAGTGATATTACCGATAGAAAATTATTTACGATGACGTTTTGATACTTTTGCGTTTGCCTTTATTGACAAACATAATTTTATAGGATGCACGTAATTGATGCATGTCTGGCAGAAATAGGGTGTCGGAACATATACGATATATTCGCTTATATTATTGATTTACATGATCCTATAATCTTCGACAATATTGCTACTGGCAGCCACTGTTTCAATATCCCTTAGTTCATAAGGAGCATAGACCGATTACTCATCTAACGCTGCTACATTTAATTATGTGCCAAATATCATATCAACTCTAATTCTTAATACAAAATATATATTGTTGAAATTAGATGATCATTGTAAAACATTTCAAGGCCGTGGGCATAACTCTAACCTTGGTCTTTTTTCCGGCCTTAACCCACACCGGTCTGGCCACTTTCGAAGCTACTCAGATGTTTAAACAGTGACATATAAATATAAAATACTTTTAAGTATAAATGGTATTAATCCGCCGCAGTGCAAGAAAGACATAAAGAGCTTGACAAATAACGTTGTGACATATTATTACCGAATGGTGGGGCTGAAGAATCCACTGGGCATTAAGGGACTACCGGTCAAACTGTGTGAAGTTTCATGATCGTGCAGTTACAGTGATTAATATTTCTAAAGCGTCCATTTTGTATCAGACTGTGAAATCTATTTAAGTAGAAACGTATCAATATTCATAAATCAAATTTCTAGGTCAATGGTGGTCAGTGAAGTCCGAAGATAGGAATACTCAGTTACTTTTATAACTCTAAGGAATAGGAATAGTACAAAAATATGTATGCTACTTACTAAACCGAGTTGATGATCTCAGAAAGTTGTGTCCGTGTATACTATCGATACTCAGGACAAACCAGGCATTGGAATTCTCATGAAAAAGAAAAGAAAGCATAAACTGTTGGTTTGGTTTCACTTTTCAAAGCAGACGTTAACATATTATAAAATATGTTGGTGTCAAATGGTGCAGATTTAGTACCCACTGTTTTGCCATTTTCTTGCTTGAAACAAAATGCTATTTTCAAGTATTTATTTGATTCCATCTATTATGAAGTCTTTCAAAAATCTTGTTTGGAAGGTATCAGGATGTTCTCTATTCAGCATTTTGCTGTTTCTTTATTAAATTCACGTAGAATATTAGAATATAAGGATTTTATGTCAAGTGAAGCAATGTAGAGTCTATCGGTACGATGCAAGGCAGGTGGATAAGAAAGTCAGTTGTATCTCATAAGTAACTCGTGCATTGTTTTGTGTGTGTGTATGTTCTTTTTAAAGTACATCGATAACATTACTTAGCATTTGACAGGAAGGGCCAGCAACTATTGGTCTAATTTCAAATCGGTCACATTTAATTTTGATTTCACTCTGTCTTGCTGTTTTGCAGTTTCTGTTCATTTGTTGTCTTTATGTACATTTGGTAATCCATAAAAATTGCTCTGTTTGCTTCTTAGTTTTGTATATCAGTTTCTTTTTTTTTCAAATGACGTTCATATTTTGAAGAAATTTCTGGTATTTTGGTTTTAAAAATGTTTATAAAAAGATCCAGGGTATGCCGCATCTTATCCCGACTTTTCGTTTACTTAAGTGTAATATATAGAGGATCTTACATGAGTGCTCATGTATTATTGAATTTATTAAACGAGTTGGGGAAAAAGATAAGATGCGAGGCTTTGCCGAGCATCTAATCGGTTTCCCCCAACGAGTTTAATAAATTCAATAATACAGGAGCACAAATGCAAGATTCTATTTATCATATGACACTAAAATCGCATTTTATTAGCAAAATTTGCACTAAAACGTCACGATTTCGCCATTAGAAAACGCGACGTTTTAATGGACGTCAACGTATAACGTTACGACGTTATTTGCATATTTAATCCACTAGTGGATTATCGTTTTTAATGCATGGATTTAATACACTCTCAGATGCGACGTCATACGATAAGATTCATTATTTAACACAGATACTACCTTGTTCTGATCATCTTCTTTTCTCATAATTTCTGACGACCCTTCTTTGTCCGCTTTTTAAATTATGATTGCCTTATCATTTAATAAGGGGAAAACTGTCTTGAAAAATTTCATTTGGGGAGGTAAATCATCGGTGTAATGGTCGGAAATTTCGTTTTACGGCGACGCGTCAGCGGAGCCGTAAAACGCAATTTGCGACCATAACACCGATTGATTTACCTGCCCAACTGACAATTTTCAACACAGTTATCCCCATTCTAATGCACTTTTCCACATTTTCATCTTTCATAATGTACTAGTTTGCATCCATTTCAATCGCTGTCAGCAATATAAAACCAAACGTCAGCAAATGAGAAGCGACGTTACTTAATGACGTCGGGGTTTGCGACAGTATATCGCAAAATATACTGTCGCAAATATTTGGCGTTATTCAATCAGACATCGCGTTATATATTAAAGTGCATTAGAATCAATGTTTTACAGCTTCCCATTCGGCATGTGTTCAGTTTCGTTTGACTTTATTTTGAAGAGAAGATTTTGGAAAATGTTCAACTACAAGTATATCAATGAGCTCTTCAAAAGCTTTCATTTCGGTTGTATGGTGGATTAAAATTTGATTTATGATTTATTTCTAACAAGTCTTAATCTTCCGTGCCATGCACCTTTAACATCATTCTTTGAATTCCTGGCGGTGTTTGCGATAAAGGTTTCTTAAAAATACTTTTTTAATGGACGATGGTCGCTTTCTACATGTATGGGACCTTTGGTAAAATGTATTCGTGAAACTTCGATTCTGCGAATAATATCGCTGCCTTTTCCTTTTCAATCTGCGCATTTTTCTGCTAGCCGTCGTTTTGTCATTGTGATAATAACACTTTGTTCTCACATGTTCACATTATGCCCACTAAACAAAGCAAGTAGACGAATACTTACCGCCATGCTCTGTCTTGTCTCGCTCTGGAAAACAATATATAAAGATTCTTGTGACACTATGATTATACTTCGGGTTTGAGGTGTTTTATGTGTCAGTGTAATGTTAGTCGTTAATATCAGTCGCAAGCACGAACAAACAAACGTTCATGATCACCGAAAAAAGAGTGGTTAAAGCTATACTTATACGCTCAAAATTGATTTTCAACTCAATGATGCAAATTATTTGTCTACATCCTGTTTTTAATGCTCCCATGACGATAGTCAGGGGGCATTATGTTTTGCACCTGAACGTTTGTCTGTGCGTCCGTCTGTCCATCCGTTGCGCCTAAAATGATTGTTTAAAACTGTATAATTAACTCCTTCCACAGTTTTCAAGCAATCAATTTAAAACTTTGCATAGATGTTACAAGCATATTGAAAATGAGCATGTGACATCTTAAAGATGAAAACTAGCTTTTAACAAGATTACGGCATTTTCGACATAGAAAAAAGTTGAGATAAGTCTTTAATGTAGAGTAGCAGATTTGTATAATCTACTCCTCCCAGAGTTTTTAAGCAATTAATTTGAAAATTGGCACCGATGGCACAAGCAGACTGAAGAGATGCATGTGACTTTCTGAAGATAAACAAATAAATCATTTTTAAATTACGGCATTAACGACTTTGACAGTTTTGAGGCCAAGCTTCAATATAGAAAAGAAGTTAATGTAATCATCTTCTCCTATAGTTTTCAAGCAATCAGTTTGAAACTGAGCATGTGACGCTTTAAAAAGTACTTTTACCTTTTTGAGAACATGTCGGCGTTTTCGACTTAGACAATTTTGAGGTTAGTCTTTAATAAAGGGAAGCAAGTTTGTGTCATCAACATTTCCCACAGTTTTCAAGCAATGAATTTGAAGTTGTTCACAGATGTTACAAGTATATTGAAAATGTGCATGTGATTTTTGTAGACGGAAAATGATTCTGACAAAATCGTTGTATTTTTGACTTAACCATTAAGGGAAGTTTTCAATATAGGGTAGCAAGTATGTGTAATCAACTTCTATTACAGTTTTCAAGCAAGTAAATTGAGGCTATGCAAAGATGTTACAAGCATAGTGATGATATTCATGTGGCTTTTTGAAGATAAAAAATTATTTTTTGACATTACTGCATTAAGGACTATAACAATTCAAATTTTAGTCTTTAGTATACGTTGAATGTGTTAGGGGATCCAGGATGGGGAAGTTGCAAGGAGTGGGGACTGGCACAGGGCACGGGGGAGGGGCATCACCTGTGTCTTACGGACACAATTTTCTAGGTTTTCTTATCATTTATCTGCCTTACGGATGCGTACATTCTGGGTCTAAGGTTATAAAACTTGAATATACTCTCAAACTCAAAATAAAGCGCACTGATTGGCTGCTTCCGAGCATGTGCTCGGAAGCAGCCAATCAGTTCGCTTTATTTTGAATTTGAGAATGTACTCAAGTTTTATAACCTCTGGGCCTGATGTTAGTGAAGCCCTGAGAAGAAAATTCACACTTCTTGTGAAATTTACGAGGTGAGCAGGCTGGTTCTTACTGAAAGTGAGTTTGCAAGATATAACTAGTGTCTGCAAAATGTAGTTTTAGTTTGATTAGGCAATGCCTAGTTTTGAGATTTTCCACATGAAAAAGCAATTATCAACTATATAATTCACCAGCCACGACATGTATGCAATTCCACGCTGATACATACATCATGCCTTGCATTATTAGTAACGCCCTGGTGCCTTTTGTGCATTCAGTATCGTGAATTATCGTGAAGTGTCACCATGATGATGCAAGAACGACGTCACGATGTTGTCACTAAGACGTCGGTTATGTTTTTTTTTTTTTTTTTTTTTTTAATAACTGATAGTGCAGCCCCAAATGTTTTTGGGAAAGATCTAGTAATCGGAAAGAAGAGTCTTTAAATATATCACAAGTAATTCAAATAAAAGTTTTCGTCTCACACGCGAAGATATTTGAATCAATTTTAGATATGGGTAATATGTAGGAGTTCAAGTCGCTTTCAACACTTCATCTGTCACAGTCACTGCGAACGCGAGCTCAATCAGTTTTATTTTATCTGCTTTACTGCAGTATTGTGCCAAAGACGCATGGACCAGTCATATAACACTGCAATCGGATGGGCAAGTCCCATCCTATCCGTGTATACTACGTATATATCTGATAGAGACAATAGTTTATCATGTTAATGATACGACCTGACGAGGGTTGTTTGCACCCAGCACCGTCTGAAGTTGCTTTTGCATAACCCATTCCATTCGGGATACCCATTTAGGCTTTATGGTTATCTGGGCAAACAGTTTGGATGCAGATCCAAACTGTTTGCTGCCTAGACATCACTTCTACAAGAGTTGGTTAGACCAATATTGTCAAAATATTCTTGATTTTTGATGCAGACGACAATTTCAGCAGACGACAAAAATACCCAGAATGCAATGGTATAATCTATCACCCTTTCTCGTGACAACAAAGCTATTAAACAGTCAGATGATGAAAATATACTGACAAACTGAAATACTTACTTTTTACGAAATCCTCTGTTTTGGTCATACACAATAAAGTGTGCGCCCACGCACCCGTATATTGGATACGACTTTTATCTTTGTATGAATGAGCAAAAATCTCACGCGCTTAAAATAACGTGTGGTTTTATACTTTGCCTCCCGATATCTGTGGAGAGCAAAGACCATATTAGCCTGTCCAGCTGTACAGACTAATCAGACTTCCCTGTTTTTTTCATTGTATGCTCTGTGGGGTCCTCGAACTGGTGAACCAGACTATGGACACTCTGATCATACATCGCGAAATTGCGCAGACTGACTGTTTACGTTATGCCATAAGGTCCCCTCTCTTCCAGTGAGCACAATAATTATTACAACAATGCATAACGCATCATGTTACACCTGTATATGAGCCACGGCACGAGAAAACCAAATTGGTTTAGTGCCCAACGCAGAATCAGATCAGCCTGGGATCAGAGTCTTCGCTGTCCGCATGGGGGTAGCTTACACCCTGAGATACCCTTTGAGCACTTAACAAAGAGTCTGATCAAACTTGTGAGATGCCCAGGCTGATCCGAGTCTGCGCTGGGCGCACAACCACATTGTTGGTTTTGTCGTGTCGCGGCTCAATTATATAAATAGACAACAATAAGGAAAACCGTGCCCATCCAAGGAATATAATAGCACTATTTTGTTTGAGTAAGCAATTTACAGGTCTAAACACATACAGCTGGCGCACATCAGCATGTCCCGTCGACCTCCGATTTGACTTTGTTAGTAGGTTCGATCTATTTCATAGGTAGGTATTCATGAAATGAGCCGCGACACGACAAAACCAGCAAAGTGGCATGTACGCCCAGCGAAGACTCAAATCAGCCTTGGTTTCTGCCCAGTCTGATCAGTCTTCGCTGTTCGCATGTAGCTAGCTTAGACCCTTAGCTACCATTTTAAAGCACAGGGAAGACTCTGATCAGACTGGACCGATCCCCAGCCTGAGCTGGTCTTCGCTGGGCGCAAATGCCACTTTGTTGTTTTTGTCGTGTCACAGCTCAAATAAATAACTTTAAGGCAATCCTTTAAAACTCTGTATTGTGCTCCAAACTGGGTAGATAGGTTGGTAGGAAGATTTTTTCAGTTGCCAAAAAGTACTGATAGCGACTAAAATGTATTTGCAAATGGTAGTGATAAGGATCAAACTATTCCTTGAGAGCAATCTGGTCCGTCAACATTATTAGATCTCTTAACTGACAGTTTTAACTCAGTTCAGCGGTAACCTAGGTTGAAATATGAAAAAGAGAAAAAACAAAAACAAAAAAAAAAAAACAAAAAAAAAAAACGCGTAGCTGTGATTATTCTAAAAGCAACGAATTGTGCTGTTTTGCATTCTCATGCATAAAGGCCAGAAAGGCAGGTTAATTTGAATCAACTATAGTCGCTGTGAATACACTTTAGTTTATGTATTATAAATATATGCATTTGCTCGTAATATGAACGGCTTTGAATAACTCGATCATTGTTACATTATTTAGATATTGTGCAATGTAGCGTATTAATTTGTACAATGCATGTTCGGTAGCTGTCACGTGATTTCAAAAAGGAAAGGCGCGATGTCATAACGTATCACACATTCTATAAAGAGGATCTTACACAAGTAGTCATTTCATATGAAATTTATAAAACGAGCCTTCGGCAAGTTCATAAATTTCATATGAAATGACAAAGAGTGTAAGGTTTTTTTTTATCATATGACCCTTTAAATGGAATATTAACGCCTTCAAACTGAACATTATTTTAATAAGAACACGCGTTGTTAACATGGACCTTGTCAATGACGTTACGTGTACGCGCCAAAGTGTTATTACACGTGCGGTCATACGATTTTTATGAAACGACGTTATCTGCAGAATAACAGCGACGTGATATGATAATCTATTTTAACACACAACCTTACAAGGTCGTTGGGGCACCACAGATGACTTTGAAACAATTCCATTCCACCTTGTCCTGTTTTTATCTGCCCTAGCTGAGCTGGCAAAATTCATCTTTGTCCACTCTTAAGTATCTCTCCATATCATACCTTGTACAGATTTTGTCAAAACCTTCAACTAAGGCTTCCTTTTCTTCATCGGGTAGAACATCTATGTCATCGGCAAACCGCAGATGGGTAATTTTTCTATCGCCTACGCTAACCTTTCCGTCATGTTCTTCCACAGGATCAGACATGATTCTCTTCGAGAAAAATCTTGAAGACGGTGGGTGACAAAAGACATACTTATCTCCAACTGTTGTTCTGAACCATTCTCCCGTGCTGCCATTCATCTGGAATGCACTTGTACAGTAGACCCTTTCTGGAAGGCTATCGTAATCCCGGCCGAGGAGCGAATTCGTTCAAGAGTTGACCCTCATTGAGACAGGAGACAGGACAGAAAACGGCAGAGTTGCTTCCTCTAATAGTGAATCCATTCATCTTAACCTGGGTTGGGGAATAGGACACACTACACATTGATTTACCTTAATTGAGCTGCGACACGACAAAATCAACAAAGTGGCATGTGCGCCCAGCGTAGAATTAGATTTGTCTAAGCAGCCGCCCAGTCTGACCAGAATCTTTGCTATGCGTTTAAAGGATAGCTAAGGGTTTAAGCTAGCTCCAAGCGGACAGCAAAGACTCTGATCAGACTGGGCGGATGCCCAGGCTGATCTGAGTCTGCGCTGGGCGCACAACCACTTCGTTGGTTTTCTCGTGTCGTGGCTCAATTTTTTGGTTAAGGGAGTAAGAAATTTTCAGTGGAAGGCAAATTTAGTCCTTCACCTCGCAGAATAATTACCGGAGGCGCATACTTCGATAGTCTTCCCTTACAAAATATTTACTGAAGACGTGCAAGCTTAAAACCTTCCTTTGCATAAAATTTACCTGAGAGAGATGCAATTTAATTTCCTTCCCTTGCAGAAGAGTTACCGAAGGCATGCAATTACATTTTCGCCTCTTGCAGAATATTTATCAAAGACGTGCAGTTGTATAACATCACCGTGCAGATAGTTGACCGGAGGCATGCATTTTACTTGCCTCTCCTTGCATAAAATCTTAGACATTAAAGAATGTTGCCTCCCCTTATAGAATATATACCAAAGGCTTGCAAATTAATTGCTTTTCTCTGCAGAATATATACTAAAGGCGTGCAATTCAATTGCTTCCCCAATGCAGACTACCAACCTAAGGAGTGCAATGCATCCCGTTCAGAATATTAACCAGAGGTATGCACTTTAACTGCGTCATCATGTAGAATGTTTACCAAAAGCATGTAATTTAATTACTTTCCTACGCAGAATTCACTACTCAAAATATTTAAAGGAGCAGTTGATATTGCACAACCCGCAGGTTTGCACTATAATCACTGTGTGAGTCCGTCCGTTATCAGTTAGCGAAAACCGTAATCAGTTAGCGTAAACGCTTATAACTCTTTAACCACATGGGATATTTTGACAAAATTTTGCATACTTATACATGTCAACATTTCTAACGACTCGCATGCATAGCAACCTTATTTGATGGACGAGGCTTTGCCGAGCACAAGTTGAAAATTTACGGCCAACTACTGAAAATGCTCATAACTCTTGAACACCGACGTAAATATGATTCAAATTTTGTATGCTTATGTATTTTACCGAACATCAATTTATTTTATCTTCACCGAGCATCAATTTGGCCGGTCGAGCTCTTTTATTGAAAATGCTCATAACTCTTGGACCGCTTGGTACATTTGCTTCAAATTTTGTATACTTATGTAATTTAACATTACCCAGCCACTGGTATGCAAAACAGTGACGAGGCTTCACCGAGCATCAATTTGGCCTGTCGAGCTCTTTTATTGAAATGCTTTTAACTCTTGGACCGCTTGATATATTTGCTTCAAATTTTGTACACTTATGTAATTTAACATTGCCCAGCCACTGGTATGCAAAAACTTCTTATTGCACAACCCGCAGGTTTGCACTATAATCACTGTGTGAGTCCGTCCGTCCGTTATCAGTTAGCAAAAACGCTTATAACACTTGGACCGCATTCTATATTTTGATAAATTTTTGCATACTTATACATGTCAACATTATCTAACGACTCGCATGCATAACCGTCATTTTTGATGGACGAGGCTTTGCTGGGCACAAGTTGAAAATTTACGGTCAAGTAGTGAAAATGCTCATAACTTTTGAACCTCATGGTATATATGGTTTAAATTTTGTATACTTATGTATATTAACATTGTCCAGCCACCGGCATGCAAAACGGTGACGAAATCTAAACAGTATTGCACGACCCACAGGTGTGCACTTAAACCGCTGTGCAAGTCCATCAGTCTGTTTACAAGTCCTTCCCCTGTAGTCATTGAGTGAAATAGTTCATAACTCTTAACCACATGGTGTAGTTTGATAAAATATGCATCATTCTACAAGAAATGACTAATTTCATTTCCATACATTCCTTCTGGCACCAGAAACTGATTATTCTACATTCATCACGCACATTACCATCAGTTGATTTTCCCCATAGACAGTACTACAATATATACTCAGTTCAACGGCCCATAAATTCGACCCCCAACGGCCGAGAATTTTCCATTCTTTTGCAGCATTTTGAAGAAGGATCGAAATTTAAGATAACAAGAAATTCAATAGAACTGATGCCCTAATCATTTCCATGGAACAATTTTTAGCAATTTTCTGAAATTAAGGCATTTTTCTATAAGTCTATAAAATCTAATCAACTTGAGTTAAAACTGATGCTTTCAAACGGGTTACCTTGTAAGATAGTCGGTTTCGTAAACAAAATGGTATTGAAATTTTCCTGATTTTCATCTGTTTAAAGAATTACAAGGTTTTTACCAAAATTCCATTTTTCACAAAAATCAGTCCATGGACAGGTGCAGGATAGATATTGGATCAAAATTAGTGCTGTCGGTAAATTCGAGAGCCTCTTTAAAGAATGGTAAATTGATTGGAAACTCTGTGTCTTCGTCTGTTGAAAGTAAATGACTCTCAAAGTGAGTATGCGTTGCACTGTCGTCTATGGATAAATCATTAAGTGCTCCTTTAAATAGTTTGAGTAGTGTATTTACCGAAGGCGTGATTTGTACTAGCATGTACTAGCATCCTATCAAAAAATATAATTTAATTGCTTCTCCGTGCAAAATATTTATCGAAGACGTGCAATTTTATTTCCCATGTAGAATCTTTAGAAAAGGCGTGCCTTTGTAGTGACCTCCCTTGCAGAATATTTACCAAAGGCGTGCAATATAATTGCTTCCCTCTGCAGACTATTTGATCCGCGACACGAGGCAATCAACAAAGTGGCATCTGCGCCCAGTGAAGAAAAGGATGCCCAGGCTAATCAGAGTCTTCTCCGTCTGAATGGAGCTAGCTTAGACCCTTAGCTAGCCTTTGAGTGCAAAGCAAAGACTCCGATCAGACTTGGCGGATGTTTAGGCTGAGATGAGTCTTCGCTAGGGTCACATGCCTCTTTGATGGTTTTCTCGTGTCGCGGCTCATTTACCGAATGCATGCAGTTTTATTGCTTAATTTGCAGCATATTTCTTGAAGATATACATTTTCCATTGTCTCCCCTTGTCGAATTTTTACCTAATATATGCACTTTAATGGTTTAATTCTGGAATATTTACCCAAGGCATACACTGCAATTTTCTTTCTTGCAAACTTTTAACCAAAAGCATGTAATTTGATTTTCCTTTATTTGCTAAATACTTACCAAATGCGCGCGTTTAATTGCCTTTTCCGCTTGCACTTTAGGTACCAGTTGGAATTTCTGTTTATGTCTTATTTTCATTCCCTTGCAGAAGTTTCAGCCAATGCGTGGAATTCAATTTTACTCAAAATACTGACCAGAAGCATGCAATTTAATTTCGTGTCTTTGTAGATTTACCTAACGCATGCCGCTAAAAGACACATTTTTCATTGCATAACACCCTAACCTAAACCTAACACTATAGTACTGCAGACGGTTGGCGCCTGACACTCGTTCTGGGACAGCTTGAGTCGGGGCCACCGTGTTGAAGCGGTAGTTTTCTTCTGCTACGGAATTTTAGTGTTGTTATTTCTGGGAGTCCTCATGTTTGTTTTATTTTAGTTAAAATTTTGGTTTTCATGTTCCTGAGGTATTACACTTATGAGCTAGGAATCTTCTACGCAAACAGAACAATTAGGTGTCTTATGAATTAAACAGAACCACGGGCTCGACCGCAAACCGGCTAAGTCACAGTAATTTCATTGTTTGACGTCCCAAGGCGACACGTCTGTTTTTGTTTTTTCATGGTTGTTTTGAGTGTTGGTTGTTGATTCGTCTGTTATTGCTATATTGTAGCTTGTCCTAAGATAATGATAAAAAGAAATAGAAAAAAAGGTAAAAAAATTGTTGTTTATGTTTTTTTTTTTCGTAAAAATTGTTCTTAGTGTCATAAGTGATGCTTTAGATGGTATGTTTTGTTGGTAGTAATTGTTTTGGTTGGGTTAAATCAGTGTCGGATGAGCGAAGGCAGAACCAAGGGCGAGGGTTGGTCGACCACAAACCGATTAAGCCGTCCAGTTATTTCATTACTGACCGTCCCAAGGCGGCACTTCTGTCTTGGTTCTTCTTGGTTGTTTTATGTGCTGTTTGTGGCTTTGTCTGTTATTGATATATTGTTTGCGATGTTAAGGCTAGCCAGAAGACAGCCTACATGGGGAATGGCTGTCACTGATGATGTCTTTGATAGTGACAAATTTTTGTGGTCTTTATCCCCCAAGGTGTCTTGGGTGGGATCTGGGATTGAAACATGCTACTCAGGAATAAGACACACAAGAAGACTTTGGACTCTTATACATGTATAGGGCTAAATAAAGACAATCAATTGTCAAGAAAAAAAGAAAGAATATGGTTATAAACGGATATATTTAGTTTGTTAGTTACAGTATGTAATAGAGCCATGTAAATAGATACACATACAAAACAACATTCGTGCATACAGAAGACTCAGGTCAGCCTGGTCAGTCTAATCAAATTCTTTTCTGTTCGCATTATCAGTCTGCGATTACTGGAAATCGAAAACCAACAACAACAAAAAACAAAAATGAAGATCCTAATCAGTTCACACACATGAGACGACTGATTTGAATGCTTACTGTTCACGTAAAAATAATGTCAACAGTGGGTATCCCAATCAGCCTGCGAAGCTAAGAGAGAAAATGAAGACCCTGATGAGTCTACACAGATGTGACGGCTGCTTCGAATATATACTGTTCACATTGAAGGTTTATCCACAGTCAGCGTGCACAGCTAAAACAAATCTGAAGATCTTGATCAGTCTACACAGATGCAAATAATAAATTGTATGGTTACTATTCACATTAAAGTTATGTCAACAGTGAGTATTCGAATCAGCTTGCACAGCTTAACAGCCAAAATGATAACTCTGATCAGTCTATACAGATGTGAAAGCTGATTAAAACATTTACTGTTCACATAAAAGTAATGTCAGTAGTGAGTTTCAATTCAGCCTGCACATCTAAATAGCGAAACTGAAGACCTTAATTAGTCTTCACAGATGCGACGACTGATTGAATATAAAGCAATGCCCTCAGTGAGTATTCAAATCAACCTGCACAGCTAAAATTGTAAGTGTAGACCCTGATCAGTCTAGACAGATGTGAAGGCTGATTTGAATATTAACTGTTTAAATTCGGGTATGTAATAGTGCAATAGTGAATAAGCAAATCAGCCTTCACAACTGCCCAGACTGATCAGTCTTCATCTTTGCTTCATATAATTTATATGTTTACTTTTTTTGTTTTGTTTCTTTTTTTACAAATAAATGTTATATAGTTAAAAAACAAAAAACAAAAAACAAAAAAAAAAAATAATTCTTCACAAGTTTCTGTTTACAACTTCTACCTTACATATTTGTATACAAATCTAACAGAAAGGCGTTTAATACGGAAGCGTATATACGCCACCACTTGCTACATAAATATGGTAGCAAAATTTAAGTTTTTCGCGCTTAATATTTTATTTGTTCTCTGCATATTATCTGTCTTTGTAAAATGTTTAACTGAAAATAGACATAAAATGTATGACAACGCGTTTAAATATATTGTCATTTGCCATTATTATCTCGAGAAGTCTTGATGTTATCTTTTATTGCTATATATTTAATATTTTTTCCCAAAATATTCATGCACAAATATTAACGCACCGCACCGCACTGGGGTAAAATAATGTACCGAACCGCCGAAGATTTCAGACCACTACCAAACTTTAAGGACGCTACCGTTATCAAACTGCTTCCGAGAATGTATTGATTTAGTAAAATCGTTTGTTTATTAGACATGTTAGAGTATCTGAAGTATAAAAAATATAATTTTATGCTAAGACTTGAAATTTCCCAGCCACACAAGGAATTTCTGTAAAGGATCTATCCATTTAAATTTAGGGTAACATACACAAAGTAATCCCTGTTAAGGTCACCTGAGCCTATGCTCAGGGTGAGCTATTGTGATGGCCCAGTGTCCGTCGTGCGTCGTCCGTCGTTCCGTTGTTCAAATGATGACCCCAGGGTCCAAAATGGCCCTGCGGCAGGGGGTCCTCAGTTTGAACCATAGAAATACATTGAAAAATATTCAGAAATCTTCTTCTTCAGGACCACTTTGCTCAGATGCTTGAAATTTGGTATGATGCATTGCTTGGTGGACTCCTGCAAAAATTGTATAAATGGTGGCCATGGGATCCAAAATGGTCCTGGGCGGGGAGTCTTGGGTTCGAAATAAAATATATCTAAAAATCTTCTTCTCCAGAATCCCTTAGTGCAGATGCTTGAAATTTTGTATGATGCATTGCCTAGTAGTCATTTACTAGGTTTGCTCAAATGGTGGCACCAAATTAAAAAATGGCCCCACCCCATTGGGTCCTGGGTTTGAACCATAGAAATAAATAGAAAATTATTCAAAAATCTTCTTCTTTAGAACCACTTGGCTCAGATGCTTGAAATTCAATATATAGCATTGCCTAGTGGTCCTTTACCAAGATCATTCAAATGATTGCCTCAGGATCCAAAATGGCCCCTCCCCACGGGGTCCAGGGTTTGACTCGTAGCAATACATAGAAAAAATATTTAAAAATCTTCTTCTTCAGAACCATTTGGAAATCGTTGCAAACTATCAGGTTTGTTCAAATGATGACCCTAGTTTGACCTTTATCCTTTTTCGTTCAGTTGAGCGATTCAGGGCCTCTTGGCCCTCTTGTTTTATCTTATTTCATTTCGCAGATGTAACTTAATTAAACTAATACCACTTGACATCTGCTTATGTGTCTCTGTAATTAGGAATATATCGGAGAACAATAAATTCAGTCAGAGAAGATGTGGTTGAAGATCAGCCTACCTTAAATAATAATTTTTGTCACAGTCGGAAAAATGCAATGTTCCCTGTAATTTATGATATTTATTACTGTTCGCTCAAAGGCGGTACTTTTGATATAGGTTATTTCTACTGTACGTTTTGTGTGTTTAAATGTTCTTTTGATATGGGTTATTATTTCTAACGCACGTTTTGTGTGTTTAAATGTTATTATTCCATTATAAGTAGTCATTTCAAGGTTAACTTGATAAAAGACTTGTGCTGTTGAGTGGAGGGGGAGCGGGTACTCTCATATTAAGTCAATTCGGGTATATACCGCGAAAATGCACACACACACACACACACACACACACACACACACACACACACACACACACACTATTTTTGTGTGTTGCCCATCCACTTCACTTTCGTCGAGATTGACAATGATACATTTTCTCCCTTCTGCTGATTCAAGATTAGTGGCGGTAGTATATGCACGCAGTACTCGTTAACTGCTTAAGATGTCTTGGCCGACACAGGAACTGACCGGCTCGACATGACTTTAGTTGTTTACTGGGCCTTTAAACCTCAACAAAGTCAACTTAATCCACCGTTTTGTCAGTGACAAGTCGCTCCCTAAGATTTAAATCGTACGCAGCACATATACGTATACCACTTTTATATATGAGTACTCCCTTCCCCACCCACCTCGGGGTACTGTTCCAAGCTAAGGGTCCAATAAATCTCAAGGTAGTCAGACGATGCAGCAGGTATATATGGCAAGCCGTTTTACTATTTATAATGCATAGTAGATATCTTATATGGTATATTAGATCTCTAATATGCCGATTAATATATCTAATATGCCATATAAGATATCTAATATAACATATGAGATATCTTAAAATTCTATATAAGAAATTTGATATAAGATATAAAATATCTTATATCGGATATGAGATATCTTATTTAATTTTTCATATAACCTTTCTTATATAATATATCAGATGTCTTTTATACTATATAATATATCTTATATGGCATATAAGATATCTTATGTGGGATACGAGATATCTTAATTAAATTTACGTATTAGATATCTTATATAATATTTCAGGTAACTGATATAGCATATAAGATATCTTATATGCTATATAAGATATCTTATATATTAAATAAGATAGCTGATATAGCATATAAGGTATCTTATATGTAAAATTAAAGGAGATATCTCATATCCTATATAAGATATATCCTATATAAGATAGCTTATATCTGATATCAGATATATAGGATATAAGATATCTCTTATGTTAAATTAGATATCTTAAATGTTATTTAAGATAACTTATATATTTTGTAAGATATCTTATTTATTATGTAAAATATCTTATAGATAAAAGATGTCTTATACAAAAAAATAATATTTTATATAATATATAAGATATCTGATATAATAAATGAGATATCAACAGTCCAGAATAGATAGTAAAATGGCTTGTCATAGGTATAGTTTATTTTCATGGAAGTTATCCTGTGACACATAAACATTTCTTGGGTACCATGTGCCTCTTAGGCCACTAATAAAACGTCTTTTCCGAGTGGCCTTGTAGCTCTTTTTTGATACCGCCTCGTGACACTATATAGGAATGGACATTTCAAGGCATAATTTAAGTGTTTAAACTGTTAACTTACAGTTGATTTTACCTTATTGTAGCTAGTGTTGTGCCGTGTGGCGGCCGTAAAACCCGTACATCATCTATGGTGCAGATTATATTTTGTTTTCGTCCTTAGATATTAGGACCCTTTCTGATAATAATCAGTCGTTGAATCGACTGCCGTATTAAAATTAAGAAAATACAGTATGCTTTTCTAAGGTTTCGTCACCAGATATTGTCAGGGTCACTGATGAGGCTTTATTAGCCTCAACGACGCAGTCTCGCCCATGTAACTTCTTCTGAATGTGTTCTCTGCTCTTGAAGGAACTCTTACAGATTTTGATTTTACCACTACCTTCCTACTGGTACGCAAAGTGCTATTGAACTGTGGTCCAACAGTAGGTTTTAGTTTAAACAAATAGCGAACTTTTATTGTTTAAGGGAAATGATTTTGACAATTGCTAGATCTCATCTGAACACAGAAAAAAATGTTGATCTTCTTTCGTCTTATTGCGTAAAGTTAAATCGACTAAACGGAAAAGAAATTCCGCATGCTCCTTTTTCTTCGTTTATTACAATAACTTTATTGATCTGAATGAGATAATGAGTAGCAAGTGGACAAAAATATGAGCACCGCTCCTTACATATATATCACGATGCATATTTCAAAAAGCAACTGGCAAAAATAGTGTCATAAAATGAAAAATATTAGTACTACTTGTTATTTTTTCAACAAAGGGCATTAATACTGTTACAAAATATAAATTGTCTCGAACTGACATATATAAATTTATCAATACGACATATTCAACTATCTGAACGAAATATGATTTTCTCTTGCTTGATATTTTATATTTTTGAAGGAAATAATACAATCATTCTACCCCGAAGACAGAAAGTGATCTGCGAAGACGCAAAATCTTTTCGCGCAAAATGGTAGTTTTTAATTAAAAGCAAAAATATTGCCACAACACATATATGGCTATATACTTTCAGATCATAGTGAAATACTTGTTTATCAAAATCAGATAATCATTTGCCAAACAAGAAAAAGTTAGACACACTGTTTTCTTTTATTTGTCTGTCAACATTAAATTGAGACTAACCGTGAAAATAATGATCTAAACGCACTATGTTTTAACATTATTAATATTATCCCAGTCAAGCCACTTATTTCTGGCATTTTCGTGAGAAAAACATATTTTTCCGGCAGTTTTATGTAGCAAGTGGTGGCGTATATACGCTTCTGTAGTTTAACATTGCCGGAACATTCAAAATGTTTAGCTTCTAGACAATAAAACATGCTTTTGTTGCATAAATTTTAACAAATAATAAATCATAATTAAATCAATTAAACTACTTGTGTATTCACTAGTTTTAAAATCATAATTAAGTAAAATGAATACACGCTGTGTTTATTATGAATTATTTATTTAGCTTTATTTTATTTAAAGTACACGCATAAATAGATTAATAGCAGTTTCCCCATATTAGGCCCCCTCTGAGGGGTTAATCACTGGCTACCTCACCTCATTGTCACCTAGATAATATTAGCCTTTGATTGCAGCTACGGCTCTAAGTACTGACTATAAGAAGCATACATTGAGGGTCATGGCTTTCAGTACTAAATAAACCGTTCCCTTGCAGAATATTTTCCAAAGCCATAAAATAAATAGAGGATCTTACATGAGTGCTCATGTTTTATTGAATTTATTAAACGAGTTGGGGAAAAAGATAAGATGCGAGGATTTGCCGAGCATCTTATCGATTTTCCCCAACGAGTTTAATAAATTCAATAATACAGGAGCACGAATGCAAGATTCTATTTATCATATGACACTAAAATCGCATTTTATTAGCAAAATTTACACTAAAACGTCACATTTTTGCCATTAGAAAACGCGACGTTTTAATGGACGTAAACGCAAAACGTTACGACGCAATTTGCATTTTTAATCAACTAGTGGATTATCGTTTTAAGGTGAGGTGGGAGTAATTCAGCGCCGCCGTGCGGCAGTTTCTGTCGCTACGTTACCTAATGACGTCGAACGTTCCGTTTGATAAAAACAAGATGGCGTCAACGTTAGCCGCTTCTGTGATCACTACATGGTCTGCTCACAAAATGCAAGGAGGCTGAGCGCTGGGCGATATTTAAAAGAAGTAGAAAGTGCCGTAGAGAAGAAACTGAAGAAAAAAAAGTATAGTTAGTTTCCGTGCGGAAGACTATTTGCGGGATAGCTGACAGTTTAACAGTTTTTTAGACGGAGTTCGCTGTTGTTGAGTTGCGATAATTTTGTTACAAATTTCATACGACCAGAAAAGAAAATAAAAAGTGCCACAGAGAAGAAACTGAATAAAATATAGCTAGTTTTACGTGGGGAGAAAGCTGTTCTCTGACATTTTCTCAACAGTTTGTTAGACGGAGTTCGCAGCTGTTGAGTGGCAATAACAAAGCCTTGTGAAATTGAATCCATGAATCCAGAATCGTACAATGAGTAGTCAGATAACTGCCTACACTGCGACCACGCACTTAACAGTTAACATGGTAGCAGCCATAGACAGTTGTTTTCATACCACCCATGCTTAAAATACTAATCAGCAACAGTTATGCCAAATTTCAGTTATATTAAAAGATCTTAGACTGTCCCTAGCTTTTGAACAACGCCAGGCATGCAGCTGTATCAACGTCAACGCAATGTGTTCAGAATCTTTTATCGACGTTGATACGATAATTCAATGATCTGTTCTGTCAATAAGCTAAAAAAACAATATGTTTTTCCCTTGCATTTCTTTCACTTTTCAGTCTTTCATTTCTTATTTATGTTTCAAGTGTATATCAAAGAGTCGTTTTATTGTATTTCCTGGACGCTAAAGTGAATCAAAGCTGTCTATCATTTTCTACAGAGAGAGAGAGAGAGAGAGTCGCCGATGTCCAGTCGTTAGAACGCTGGGTTATAGTGCAGAATATTTAAGGCTCTTTCTTGGGTCGGGTCAGGAACTGGAAAACTTGACTCGCTTACACTGTACAAAAGCCAAGTGGACAAGGGAATTGTTCAAATGTCCTAACACGTGGAAGCCCGCCCCAACTCGGATGCCCGTCAACTGTATAGGAGGGCATACTGGCCATGTTTTCGATTTTTAAAACTAAAATACAAAAAGCGATAGTTGATATGTGGCGCGAAAAGTTTAGTAACGTTAACGTCACCATGCGCAACGTCAACATTGCGGTCCAAAGAGACGGCAGATCCGGCATTTTATGCACTTTAACTCGAAAGTTAAGTCGGCGACCTATTATTTTCATTGCTTTAATGTGAACTTCTATCATTGGGCCATACTGTGTTAGTTTTTTGAAGAAAAAATGTGTTTTGTTTTCTTAGAATGAAGGTTTTTATCCAAGAGTGACGAGCAAAAAAGTGCATTTTCCATAGAAAGCCATTATAATGTCGGGTCAAAAAGGTGGAAAAATTGACGTTTTCGAGGTCAAACGACATCGGCGACCCCCCTTTATTATTACATTTTCTGAAAGAGGGACTGAAAATGTACTCTATAAAGAAGTATAAATAAAATCATGTTTTTTGTCAATTACTCCCACCTCACCTTAATGCATGGCTTTTTTACACTTTCATATGCGACGTCATATGATAGAAGTACTTTCCCTGGCAGGATGTTTACCAAAGGCATCCAAGTTAATAGCCTGTATTTTTTAAATATTTACCATGTTTACCTAAGGCGTGTAATGTGGCAGCATAGCAAAATATTTATTTTCTTCACCTGTTTGGGTTTTCCCCTTGTAAAACATTTACATGTAGTTCATGTTTGTCTACGTCGGTTAGTGTTTACTATGAGGCACTGTGGTTAGGAGGTGGGTAAATGTACAGACCTGCCCAGGTACTTTTGTAGCCCTTTTTTTGGATTTTGGGGAAATTAGATCCACTACCAATAGGTACCGATTCCTTTTGGTAACCTCGTCTTATTCTCTTTACGGGAATCAAATGATGACTGCATTTTGCTCAACTTGTCCAACAAGAACATCGGTGAGACCGATGGTTACTCCCCGAAGGTGTTCGACATTGGAATGGGTATCCTTGGGACCAAGTGATGTTCTTTGAAAGTTATTGCAATTTGAAGAAAATGGAGATAAGGAATGAGAGAATGAAATCTACACCGTAACACAGCTTCTTATCCTCTGCAAATCATGTTATACCACCACTGAGCATAATATTGATTAGCCATCACAGTGTTTATGCAATGGTAATCCTTGCAATCCATTTAAAGGTTGATCAGTATAAACACCAAAACAACTTGTGTAAGAGTAACAGTTCTTGCACACTCCATTTTCTTTCATTGGTAAAGGTAAAGGTTTCCCATAGCCTAATAGCCGCAGGGGCAGTGGGGGTTAGAGGCTTACTGTATCTTGGGCACAGCTGGTGAAAAGCGGAGCCCATCTCTCTCCTTTCGCTGCCTTATCCTTCCCTTAAGCTATCAATATATCAAATTTCATTTGATTTTCTAAAACAGTTTTAGAGATTTATTCCAAACAAGCTAAAATAAATGATATAATAAAAAAAGATTGAAAATAACTCCAAAACTAGTAGTAGGATTATATGGTTCTGACAATCTGCACTTTCTCTCACTGTTCTCTATAAATGTGTGAAATTTAATTCAGTCTCTTCAATAAGTTGAGAGATATAAACCAGACAAGCAGAAAACAGAAAGAAAGAAAAATCTCCAAAACTACTTGCGGTAGGGTTATGGTTCTTCTGCTCTGTACTCTATCTCATTGTCTTCTATCAATGTGTGAAATTCCAATTCTCCTACATGCTTTTAAGGATAAGCTTCGGACTATTCGGACAAGCATAAGTTGAACAAACTAGAGCAAGTGAGCAGGGGGTCACGTATACCTCCGACCAGTGCCACCGCCGAATGAAAGTATACTTTACCACAAGGCTACAATGCAAATACATGTACAACATTCAAAGTCTGTGATCTTGACCATATGTCAGCAGCAGCATCCATACGTGTAAACTAGTATGAAATAAACCTAGTCATGTATCATAAGGCTCCATTCATGTACATTAGAACTACAACCCAAAACTATTAAACAAATGGCAAAGTCTTAGTTATTGACCCCTGGCTCCACCCATGAGCTCGACCCTGCAATGTAGGTAGTCGAGATCAAAAGCAATGCTATGGAGATATCATGAACCAAATATGGAAGAAATCTTCAATGCAGTTACAGAGAAATGAGCAATCAAAAAGGTTTAACCCAAAACTTTTACATAATGAAAATGCCTAAGTCCTAATTACTGACCCTTGGCCCCACCCTGGGGCCTGACCCAGGGGCTTAGGTAGTTTACACCAAAGGTTATGCTATAGAGATATCATGAACCAAATATGAAAAGAATCTGATGTGTACAAAAAGGTTTAACGCAAAACTTTGACATAATGAAAATGCCTTAGTCCTAATTACTGACCCTTGGCCCTACCATGGGGCCTGACCCTGGGGTTAAATAATTTACACCAAAGGCAATGCTATGGAGATATCATAAACCAAATATGAAAAGAATCTGATGCATAGTCACAGAGATATGAGCAATCAAAAAAAAGTTTAACGCAAAACTTTGACGTAAAGTTGACGAAGGGACGGACGAACGAACGAACGGACGAACAAACGGACGGACAGACAAACGGACGGAATGACAAAAACTATATACCCCTGACATACTTCGTATGTCGGGGGTATAAAAAGAAGAGGAGTACCTTAAGAAAAAATGGATAGGGTTATTGTTATTGCAGTCTGCTCTCTCTCCTACTGATTGCTATCAGTATTTTAAGTTTCATTCCATTCCATTTAATACTTTCAGAGACCAGCAAAATACTGAACAAAAACTGGGAAGGAAAATAACTTGTTTATTACTTGCGATAGGTTTATGGTTCTTGTGCTCTGCACTTTCTTTCATTGGCATCTATCAATGTGTGACGTTTCATTTAGTTGACTATAATATCTCAAAGATATACTCCGATTTCCTGTTTGAAAATGTCAGGGTTGCTGCAATGAATAAGGGGATAACTGTACTCAGAATTGTCATTTGGGGAGGTAAATCGTCGGTTTTTATGGTCGGAAATTTCGTTGTACTGCGACGCGCCAGTTAAGCCGTAAAAAGCGATTTGCGACCACAAAACCGACGATGTACCTTCCCAAAATGCCGATTATCAACACAGTTATCCCCATTCCAATGCACTTTTCACATTTTCACTTTTAAAAGTGTGCTACTTTGCACCCGTAGCTAACGCGTTCAGCGAAGTAATACCAGACGACAACCGATGACAAGCGACATTACGTAATGGCGTCGGGTTTCGGACAGTATATCACAGGATATACTGTCGTAAATTTTTTCGTTATTCAATCAGACGTCGCGTTACAAACGTAAGTGCATTAGAATGGGTCCACATATTCCTCAATGATACGTTTTCCTGTTCAAAAATTCTGAAACATAAAATACATATAACGTATGTGCCAAACTGATCAATATTTATTTCACTTGAACTTCTTTGAAGTCATGAAAACAATTGTTTAATTTAATGTCTTAGGAACCATAAAAACAGATTAAACTAACAAATGTTTCAAAATTTTCATGACTCCAGGAAAGCGAAAAGGGTCATTTCAATAATTATAACTTTTTATTCATCAAGTTATTAGTTTAACACCTTAAATCAGTAATCTACCGAATAATGGGTTTAAAAACTGCTTAACCCATCAATGTCATAAATAGGACAAAGGGATACATGGCAGAATCGGAGCAGACGCCGAAAACTGCGGCGTTTGGTGAGGATCTACATTATTTGCATAAGACAAATCATTTCTCCTTGAAATAAAATAAAATGATGAAAATGAATTAAACCAGACACCGTTAATTGACAAATGGATTCAGCCATTTCATCAGGATGGAATATCCCACTGGACATAAATGGGTTAACATCGGTTTTGGAACAGCCAGAGGGCGGAACGGAGCATGTAAAGACATACAACTATGTCTGCGACGTCACGCCAATGTTTGTAACCATGAAAGGCCACTGGCTGAAGTTAACCGACAGTACCTATCGCTCCTGCCTTCGCCCTGCCATTATGATAATTCTTGACAGTTTTTCCTTGAGATATGACAATTTGTATAAAGCTTATAATTCAGAGCACTTTTTTTTTCAATGATCCCTCACCCATTCAAATTCGACTTTAACTTATTTCAATGTCTCTTCTTCTTATTCTCAATTGATTCTCCGATCATCTCTATGATCTTATCCTTGTAGAGTACTGTGTTGAACTCCATTAATTGCCATAGCCTTTCATATGCAGTTTCGTCGTACTTCAGATTGAAGGTTCCGTAGGTATCTTTAGGATCACCGAATACTTGAAAATCTCCAAACTTCTTCTCTTCTTCATTCCTTTCTACAACTACAAATACGTTAACATAAGTGGCTGGAGACAGTGGTGGCCATTCTTGTTACAATCTTTTTTTTATCTTGTAACCAACATGTTGTGTTTGGTGATCCTATATTTTGATTAAATAACCTTGGGCTAAATGACAATATAATACTGACACTTTTTTAAATAGACTGTAACATGTGCCTCTGATAGATCCTCAAACTAGGTTCCAACAAGCATTAAAAATAGGACCTTAGCGTGCCAGTGGCGGCCATCACGATTGCCATGCGTTGTATGATGCATTTTCCAAACACTTGTTGTGGATCTAACTTTAGATAATATGTCGTTGTAAGTATATCGTCTTCGTTATACATGTGTTTAAACAGTTTAGTGCGTTAGGCATACACGGAATGTAAGCGAGGAACTATTAATCGGAAACGGACATTAAAGGCACGCGTTACATATTACGTTGAAAACAAACATATATTATGGTGATTTACCGGATACTGTTAAATAATCATTGTTCACGGGCAGCTTTTGTGACCAACCACCTGGGAGAGAGTTCTTAACGCTACTGTGACCAGTGGACTAATCCATCCTTATCATCTAGATGAGTCCTTTCGTACTTTTAAGGGGTTCTTGTGACCATTTCAGTTTTACTGTATTTTGTCTAAATTTCCTATAAGCAAACAGTGTTAATCCTGATCAGACGCCGCGTTTTGCGGCGTCTGAACTGGGCTGCACTGTTTGCATATGTCCCCAAACTGGGTATCCGATCTATAAAGGGTTAATATTTACTAAGCCAAAATGAAAAAAAAAAATAGTGTACAAAATTTGAAAAAGAAAAATGCATTCACGAATAGGATATTAAAAATTGAACATTTTGAAATAAAATTATTATACCAAAATTTCATTTAATTTAATTGAGATATTACAAATGTACGATTGTTGACGCATCTCGGGGGTCATTTTAGATAATCAAAGGCTGACGATCAGTTTTAAATTGATTATCAAACAGATGAAAAGACTGCTAAATCACCTTATATCGTGTATGACTACATTTACTGCAAGAATTGTCCGGATACTGTTAACGAATCGTCTGATGACGATAGGAGCCAAATTATTCTATGCAGCTTGGATGAAATTTTGTAAGTCCTGAAGGGTTTTAAGGCTCTGCTGGTGCATCTAACTGCCCGATTTTACCCACATATGCTCGTTTGGGTGTGAATCAGGGCTATTGGCTGGTCCATAGGAGAACGTTTATGTTGCGACTCTGCAGGACTTGCTGACTTAACGTGGCAATATGATCTTGCTATAGGGTGACTTACTGGGTTTGTCTTTGAATGAATGGCCGGCTTCGTGGATCTGATTGATATACGCCTACGCATTCAAATTGCCATTTACTGCATCAAGACAAGTCTTTAAACCATCCATTATACCGCTCCATATCATGACCCTGCCATCACAAAAGTGGTTCCTTTGAAGGACTCGGGTATCAGCAACTCGCAATCTTCTCCTAAGGAATATCCTTACACGGCCGCTGCATGGCTTAATTCAAACATTGACTCATCTTTGAATAAGGTATTGTTCTAGTCCGCGCATGTGAATCGCAAATGATATCGACACTAGTCACTCGGGCAGCTTTATGAACCCTTGTCAAAGTTTGTCCGTAGTAAGGTCTGTAAGCACGTACCGGTATATGCGTCGCCCTTAACCTATTACATACTGCCTCTGCAGATTTTCTATACCCCCTTGCTTTGACGGTGGCTGGTAGGAAGCGATGACGAAGGTGCGTTAACGTTCTGTAACAGTTTTGACATGCCGTGTTCACGCGGGGCTACCACACGCTGTCACTCGGGCTAAACCGATCGACCATATTCTGAATAGTCATCCTCGTGCTGCCAAAAGCTTCATGCTTACTGTGCTGGCGGACTGCGTCAGGCATATCGTTGACCTGATTGTGCTGGTCGTTATTTTACAGAGCCGTTCTGCAGAAGAACGGTTTTCTTATTCATAAGGCGTTTGAGATTGCTCGTATATAGCAAAACAATTGTCAAATTATACACATGGCGATCCTGCATGTTAAAAAACGGAATATGGCCGAAGGGTACTTTTGTTTTAATACGCCTCGTTTGATATGCATTCTGACTTTAGGAAGATGAAAAAGTGCAAAACATTGCACAAAGAAGAGAAGTAGACACTTTTTATTTTGGCTGAATATATCTATTTGCCCGTATTATCTCTTAACTAGTGTTGTTACTTCATCAAGTTTGACGTCATGGCTGTAATGCTGAATTAGATTGTTTCAGTTTCGGATGATTGTCTGTTAAACATTTTTTAAAGATATTACCTTCTTCGCAAACTTTTCCGCGAAGTTTGATTTCATGGCGTTGTAAACAATAAGCTGGCGATCCTCTCTAAACCTCTTTTCGTCCGGAGATAGCTCTGATCCCAAACGAAGATCCGTCCTTTAATTACAAAATATACGTGAGTCAGTTTTCTTATTGAAAACAAATGGGGCATTCTGCACGTATATATCTATGTTCCTATAAATTCTATAAATAGTTTGTAAAACGGACTGAAAGCATAGCATGTTGTGTATGTACATATATACGGCATTGTCTGGTACATAATAATGATTGTGTAAGTGCCATATGGCGGCTGTAAAAACATATGCCCCAGCTTATCATAATGGCAGCTTTATTTCTATCTCCTTGGTATCATTTAGTCTATGCTGATAATTTTAAATGAAAGTCTAGTGCCATTTGAGCTTTGGTGGGTGAGGGGTGGTGAGAATGTGAGGACCTGCAGGCGACGTTGCTTTTACAATTAAAGTTTCAATAAAAATCGAGACCCGAAGTTTGTTCCTGTATGTGTTCTTTGTGTCAAAAGAAAATCGTTTCAGTTGTTTATTTGCCGTTTAAATTTTGCCTTCTTGTTTAAAATACTTCTGTGTCATATACGCTTATGGTACATCGTTTTTTAAGGTAAAACTCAACAAAGTCTTAAATCGTGCCTCTAATAGGAATTCGCTTCGTCTTGTTTCGCTGAAACTCAAAGATAACACAGAATAGTTAGATATACTTTGTTTATCATATGACGTCGCATCTGAGAGTGTAATAAAGCCATGCATTAAAAACGATAATCCACTAGTGGATTGAATATGCAACTTACGTCGTAACGTTATACGTTGACGTCCATAAAAACATCGTGTTTTCTAATGGCGAAATCGTGACGTTTTAGTGCAAATTTTGCTAATAAAATGCGATTTTAGTGTCATATGATAAACAGAATCTTGCATTCGTGCTCCTGTATTATTGAATTTATAAAACTCGTTGGGGAAAACCGATAAGATGCTCGGCAAAGTCTCGCATCTTATCTTTTTCCCCAACTCGTTTAATAAATTCAATAATACATGAGCACTCATGTAAGATCCTCTATATATCAAATATATGGGCATTAGTAATCATTGTTTGCTAGGAGTCGGATAAGTCACTCGTTTCTTTTAAACAACATTTTGTAAATAGAAAGTTATTTTACTTTGGCATTTATTGCATTGTAATTTTAACGCACTACTTTCTAAAAGCTCTAACTGCGAAAAATACAAAACGTGGCCATGGCCAAAAAGACAACAAAAAACAACAACAACAACAGCAACAGATTTTAGGGAAAAAGTGAAATTCATACCAAGGAGACAATGAATGTATAAAGTTTTATCATAAATAGTTTTTGGGAGTGGGAGAACATAAGCAGTTCATATTGTTAGTAACGCAGAAAAAAAAGATTCTATCATATAAAATTACGTACCCTGTCACATCTTCCAATGTTACTCGGAGACGCATTTCATTTGTCTGAAAAGGTTGTCAGAATAGACGCAATAAAGATAAAACTGTAAATGCATTTGCATTCGAGTGTACTTAAAATATTCTGAAAAAACTGACCCGTTCTAGATGGCTATATGACATGTCCTTACGTCCTTTTCAACAATATTTCAGTCATATAAGGACGACGGGGAGGTGTTAATGAAAGGATATGTGCAATGAAGCCCCGTTTATGTTTGAGAAGATTTCCGCCTCCAGCGGGAATCGAACCCGGAAGATGACCCCCCAGACAATAGACACACAGAGGAAAAGAATTAACAGAGCAAGGTTATGTCTGTTTTGGGTCTGAGTAGATGGTTTCGGCCATTTTGCCTCATATGTGATTTCAACTTTTAACCCGCTGATGAAGGTTGGAAAATTTATGATCTATTAGATCGAAATGAAAATAGCCGAATCGATTTCTCGAGCTCGAGTCTTTGCATGGCAAATGAAATATGCAACATCGGTCACTCCCGCTAGTACTGGTATAAAGTTGGTATTCTTGCAGAAACAACGGTAGGATGTGGGTGAAATGAATATCGCCAGTTTCATACTAAGATTTTATAACATCAATAACCTTGTGCAGTTTACGTTCAAGTGCAGATTACATGTACGAGTATATACTTGCTGATTCTTTGGTATCGCTGTTTTCATTAAGAGTCGTATTAAAAATAAAGTTCTGCTGAGTTGTAGCAAGGGCAAGGGGAGTGGCGGGACGTGCGCGGGGGAGTGGGGGCGGCTGAGCGTGGCCAGTATTGTATGTTCCATTTCTGGTCATGAGCTGAAACAGTCAAATCGAGTCTGTTAATTTCGTTTCTTTCAAGCATTTTCCAAAATGGTATATTTTTCAGAACCTATTTTATTAAGCTGTATTCAAAAATAGATAATTATATATGGATAAACGTGGTTTCTTTACTATCATATTTTGTTTTTCTTCCAACGATTATATTAAGAGGTTTAAGCCAGTCAAGAAGATGTTTTCCATTTTTTCATTGACCTTCATCACAGAATGCGATTATAGGCTTCTTAAATTGTAAATAGTAAGACTTGACATTTTGAATTTTGTTAATCCTAGACACAACGACAACCTGGTCAGTTCTATTGTGGCATCTTCATATCTTATCATTTCCGTCCCCTCTTTCCCTCTCTGAACATTTGACTTCCCCTTGCCCCCTTCTCTTCCAGAGAGAGAGAGAGAGAGAGAGAGAGAGAGAGAGAGAGAGAAACAAACTTACTGAGGGGAAATTAACATCCACAGCCGCATTTTTATAAACGCCCAACCTTTTACTCTGTGAGGCAATTTCTTTGCCAAAAGGACTTCCATCAAATACTGTAAATTCTGCAATTGAAAGGAAATAGCAAGAGCAAGTACACAATTGGGTAAAAACATAGATGCCAAATTCTGTGGAGTTTCTGTACTTGTATTTTCTACATATAAAATTTCAATGAATATATATTAGATTCCTACTGAGCCCGTTTGGCAAAAACTGAAAGCTGCAAAACAAACAAAACAATCCAAATAATTATGGCGTGACAAACGTTGCAATATTCTATCTGGTAATATAGTTGTCCAATATCAATATAATCAATCTATATTCAGATACCACGCCATAAATAATAATAATATAAATAAATTAAAACAGAAATGTTGCTGTGTGTAAAAATGCTTCCCAATGCCCTTTAAATCTGATACTTACTTTGACTTAACAATTAAGAATCTGAATCTTGCATAAGACACGCCTTCTCATACATACGCCTTACCTTTCTATGGTACGTATGTCCTCTGCTAGACACATCTCTTCACTTTGTAATTTACTGTGCAGTTTCATCATATTCTCTCCAGAAAATCGCTTTGAATTCTAAGGAGGAAATTCATGAGACGGTTGTGCTTTGATAATAAATTTCAAGAGCAGAGGGAGATCTGGACCTTCCAAAACTGTACTGGATCCCACAGTTTTATAAAGATACATATAAGCAACGATATATTGCGGGTTCGGCTAAGTGCTTTATCAAGTCTCTCTCGCAGATTCTTACATGAGCACTGACGGCAGTTAAAGATTGGCTTTAGAGACATTGTGATTTATCATACGCCAGAAATGGCGTGTATCAGATGTGGATTCCCTAAAACATTCAGAAGAACTTTTGGAAAGTTCAAAGGCCAAAGCACATTTTCAAGAAGACAAGATCAAAACTTTCGATGTCTCTACGCCTTATACTACAATTAAATCCTAAAGAGTTCCGTCACGAGCAGAGAACACATGCAGAAGAAGAAACATGGACCACACTTCAAATTTCTGAAAATATCTGGTGACAAAAGCCAGAGAAGAGCATATTGCTTTTTTTTTATTTTCATATGGCGGTCGATTCAAAGACTGATTAGTATCCAAAAGGGTCCAACGATTAAAAAGCGATAATCTAAAGTAAGAGTCTAATCAATAAAAAATATATGATGCCACAACACAAACTAAAATCAAAATTATAGGAAATTATAAACAATTGTTTCTCTCAGTAAAACGGAAACCATCAGTAGAAATACATTGCTTTTGGGTAACTGGATGCATATCTCGTTAAGCACCACTTTGGTGTAATACAAACTATTTTGGAGTCAACGTCATTAAAGTGGTGGAATTTCTTATCGCTAACGTTTACATGGAGTTCAGCAGACAGGTGCATAGTGCAGAATATATGTTATTTTGGCATTTAACATCAGAGGATGTATTCTGAGAAATCAGAAGTTTTTGACTGTTTTAGACTCTTAGACTAGATCATCTCTTGTAAATCATTGAGACCCTTTTTGATACTAAGCAGTCTTTGATTTGCTTGCATATGCAAAAGGCGATGACACTGCTCAAGAATCAGACTTCTGTAGAGTCTCCGGTATCTTACGCCCTACTCTTTTAAACGTAAGGTTAGTTGGAAGCTTGAGCTTCATCAACAGACGCCGAGAGACAACTTTACGGGTCGATCACGGCACTTTTCAAACTTTGATGACATGCACTGTTTCAGGCAGCTCTAAAGATCCTTGCAAAAGCAGCCAACCAAGATTAACAACAATAGTCAGGACCACAACATATGTCAACGCTATATCCCTCATAAGTTTGCTACGGCAGTATCGACTGCATTGGAAATGGCAGGCCAACGTGGAGGACATATCATTGCTCAGTCGGTTAGTAATCATCTAAAAAAGTAGGACGTAAGATATCGAAAGTCATACAAATGACTGATTCTGGAACAATATCATCGCCTTAAGCGTTTCAGAAGTCAAAAGCTATTTTACTGACGTCGGCCAATTAAATGAGACCAATAAACTGCGTAATCAACCTGTTAACAGACTAGTTCAAATTTAAAGAAAGAAGACTATATCGGTCAGTCAGCAAGTTAAGGGTTTTACATAGAAATTTTACATTTATTTTATAAGTAAACCACTAAAGATGTAGGCATATTTCTGCTTTGAGAAATTGTATCAACTAGTTTCATCTTATTACAACTAGAGAAGAAAAGGAAATGACGTGAATGTCCAATTGTAGAAACTTCTTTTGATAATTTGATTAAAAAATGAAATGGAAATATGCATATAAAATTCCGAAAATATAACTGGGGCCGAAGTATCGGAGTGTCCATGTGGCTGAGATGAGTAGGGTCGAGGGAACTGGGGCCAAAGTGATTCGGGCAGAGATGGTTTTGGACCGACTTGTCTAGAGACCGAGATGGTTTGGGATCAAAATATCGGTAAATCTACTTACCTAGCTCTTCATTTGGGTCGAAATAAAACCCATTTTGAAATGGATCATTCCAGACTGGATTCGCATCGTTGTAAATTTGAGCTGTCGTCGAACGCGGTTCAGATGAATTATTGCATGAAACCTCCACATATGGGCTTGGTGTTCTGCTCCCTGAAATGCAATTCGGTATTATCACTCATTATCATTATGGCGTCGCTGTTATTCAGTGGATAACGTAGTGTTATATAACTCTTATGACCGCGTATAATAACACTTTTGCGCGTACATGTAACGTCATTGATATTGTTCTTGTCAACAGTGCGTTTTCTCATTTAAACGATGTTAATTTTGAAGGCGATATAAGGGTCATATGATAAACAGAATCTTACACGAGTGGTTATGTCATACGAAATTTATGAGATCCGCCGAAGGCTCGTTTCATAAATTTTCATATGAAATGACAAGTCGTGTAAGATCCTATATTTAATACAATATTAAAAATACTAAGTGTTATATCATCAAGCAACTCGACGATAAAAAACAAAAATCTATCAATACAAACGGAATTGGCCGATACGATTCGGCTAATATTATTAAGATATAATATCCGATTCTAATGCAGATGATTCGGCGAGGTTGTTGTCACGTGGTGTGAGCAGTCTTAATTTCATGATGAAAGGTTTTAGAAGTTAATCGATCACTTGACTTAGTATTGTACTGAAACTACCAAACCAACCCTTGCAATGTTACGTAGTTTGATACCAAAACAAAAAGTCGTTCATATCATTTTAATGTTTATACAACTAGTTCCTAAAGTAATTGAAATTCACAGAAAAAGCGAATGAATTATTAATGAAAAATAAGCTTTTGAAGAAAATAGCAAAAAAAAAAAAAAAAAACCAACTAGAAATGTATCCACCGCACACGGATGCCCCCGCCTGGTGCCTTAAGTAAGATGTCGCCTTGTTTAAGGTACTGGTAATTGTAGAATAACTAGGTTCACAGAGGCAGACTTGTGTGGTACATGGTTAACTGTTTTCCTTCGGCAGATGTATTGTGCTTCTTGGACCAAGAGAAGGGTGGGTGGGGATTGGGGGTGGGGTGTCACAACTGTGATATGCAATAACATTCTGCATCATACCATAGAAATGGATGCCATGCAACTTTCAAAACGAAATAGACCGGACACAGGTAAATTTAAAAAAAAAATAACAAACGGAAACCATTTTTTGTATGAAATAAAGTTAAAAAGGGCAATGGCTCCCAAAGTAATTAGCGGATTTTACTCTAAATTGAACTTGACCTGCATTTTATAATAATATATCTGTGAATAAAATGTCAATCCAATACATAAATCTTTTCAAAAGATAACGAAAGGAAACCATTTTTTCGTACAAAATAAAGTCAAAAAGAGGGCCATAACTCTAATAATAATTGACGGATTCTCCCTTTAATCAAATGTGACCTGTATTTTATGATAATATATCTGTGTATAAGCTATGGATCCAATTCATTAATCCTTTCAAAAGATAATGAACGGAAACCATTTTTTCGTACAAAATAAAGGCAAAAAAGGCCACAACTCCCATGATAATTACGGATTTCCCCCTTAATCGATGATCAGAAACCAGTTCGTTTCGTACAAAATAAAGTCGAAAAAAGGCCATGACTTCCATAATGATTGATGGATTTTACCCTAAATCCAACTTGGTCTGTATTTTATGATTATATACCTGTGTATAAAAGATGAATCCAGTATACTAATCTTTTCAAACGATAATGAACGGAAACCATTTTTTCATATAAAATGAAGTCGAAAAAGGACCATAACTCCCATAATAATAAATGGATGCTACCCTTAATCGATCTTGACCTACCATTTATGATTATATACCTGTGTATAAAATATGAATTCAATACACCAATGTTTCTAAAAGAAATCGAACGGAAACCATATTCGTACGGCATGGACGGGACGTACGTACAGGATGTACGTACAGACAGCGGTGATACTATATGCCACCCCACCCCGCCCCCAATTAAAATAGCGGGGGCATAGCGACTGGAAACTAAGCGTCAAAGTTGTGCTGTTGTAGAACAAGCATACGAGTATTTCTTTTCTGTCATAAATTAAGTGTTTTCGTGTTTGAATGTGGGATTTTATTGTATTAATTCCTGATCATTGCCTATCCTTTTACTCTGTTACAAATCAGGCAAGTTCAGCAACGTTAGCGCTCGGCATTGCCGCATGTATCGATACCAAACTGAACAAAGTTTGTATGTAACTTAGTATTAGCATCTTGAGCAACAGCAAGGGTTCAGGTAGCACTTCGGTCGTTGAATTATTTTTCTGGTCCAGTATGAAAACCACTTGATAAATAAGCAATATTAATAATGATAAGTAGAAAGATATTATATGAACTTTAAATACAATATGTAGAAAAATACAAGCAACCCCTTGTCTGTACCTATCGCAAGCACAGTCTGTCCCGCCCTACCTTTGGTTAATAACAGTAAGACCCCAAATGCCAATTTCGTATTCGATTGTGAAATTATAGTCCGTTCGCTCCAAAGTGCCAACGGAGTTTTCCTCCTTTTCTCGAAAACGATGAAAGTCTCATAAATGTCCCAATGTCCTAATGATTCTTATAACTATACATAAAAGAATGCGACAATTTCGATTTTTTAATGCTTTTGTAAAATATTTTCTATTAATAGTAATGCAAAAACTGAGCAGTTTCACGGAAGGGCGTCGTACGTTCGTTAGAACAGCCAAACAATTATTGGTAGGCAATGCGTAAATGCGTTGTTTACTACACTTGTGCGTATATGAATGAAATAGTATAAATGTATTCACCTGTCCGCGTCCGGAAGGCATGGTGTTACTGGTCAGGTGACACTATATTTTTAAACAACCATGTTGACCAGTATATAGTTTTCGGAGTAAACAGCATATTTTCAAAATTTGATAATATATGGATGAAACAAAAAGTAGAAAAAAAAAAGAATTCAAAATAAAATTTCAAATAATTATGCAAATTTTGTTCATATGATAGCATACGTTGGCCAAATGCTAGAAATACGTAAGAGTAAACGTGAATTCCAACAACCAATGTTTACTCCTTTGTAATTAAGAGGCGAAAATGACATAATTTAGGGCTTTTTTGTAAAGAAACTTTTTTATGCAAAGCTCACATTTCTACAAAATTATGATTTTGTTATGTATATGATAAAAATTAAGACTGGGCATTTCGAAAATCTACTGCTTCTCACCGATTTTGAGAAAATATTGTGAATGCCCGTTGTGTGGGGGCAAATGGACTACAACAGACTCATTGCTAGCAGTGCTAATCTCCTATCCAGCGCTCATGCACAGATGAGCTAAAACCCTTCAGACAGAAACCCTTAAAGTGCTGGCAAAACAAGGTCCGGTTACTCTGTGATAAGGCCCTTGATCAACGAAGCAACGAGTGACACTTATGTGATTCAGCAGTTGTCAGTAGTTACGCTCTATTTACATATACGTTGTTTGTACTTACAGAAATGCCACCAGCTTTTCGAAAAGTTGAATCCTTCTATCTTTTTAATACGTAGTATACGGTTTGGGTGGACCTGCAAGAAAAAGAATATTTCTTGTTGTTTGGAAGTCCGAGAAACACAATATTAATAAAAATTGGTTAAAATTTTGTTACATTTTTTTATAAAACTAAAATTTAAAGTATAGTTAGTATGGCAATGTCTAGTTCTCGTTTTGGAATTCATCCTTTTTACCTATGAGTTGAAAATCAACACAATATATACCAAATGGGGACCTTTAATAAATGCACACCCTAATACAAATATAGCAATATAGGGCATGACAGATACTACATAAAGACGTAAGTATGAAACCCATAAAAATTTCACCAGTAAGGACCAAACATATGGTATTATATATGAATTGAGATTAATTGAAATATTAATTATCTTGAACATCAGTATAAACTCACCTCAAATTCTCTGTATGGATGGTTCCTGCAGAAAAAAAAACACACAAAGAAACTGTTGCTAAAGTATAAAAAGTAGTTGCTTTACCAGCTGTCCAAAGTCACATTCATAAAAGGCAAGTATATTGTTCTTAAACTTGTTACAGTGATACAGACCAGGAAAAAACGTAGTGGACATTTTAGGTGGTCGGGCCAGGCGACAGTATTGGGGAACTTTCTGTGGCGGGGCGTCGCACTAATTTGGATAATAGTAGGGCAATGACTTGCTGTGCTTGCAGTAGGTGTGGGTGGGTGTTTTTGGATATTTTTTCTAATATATCATTTCTCTTTTCTTTTTTCCTCTCTATGGAAGACGGCCCGATATGGACTAATATACTGTCTCAAAACTAAAACAACTACAACAACAACAAAAACAACAGAGTTGACTTTACACTTTAATACACTTCATACCATCACACTCAGCAAAATCGAGAAACGCAATAAAATTGCTAAAACACTGTATGGTACTTTGGATTGAATTTTATGCAAATAAAAACAAACTATCGGAAATCTTTCGGCATCATTACTGTTCAAACTGATTCTCCTCTATTTCTGTAAATTACAGTAAATGTGATTTCAAACATTTTAGAGAAGACATACTGGTTAAAACATACTGAAAACTGTTAATTTAGTGTATAAAACCGCGTTTGAGTACAGAAAATATACGCATGCTCCTGTGCGTAAGAACTTAAGACTGGGCCACTAAAACTGATGCCAAAAATGTGGTACATATTTGTGGCAGAGCAGTTTAGAATGAGTTTTCCTGCATAACAAATTATATATCTGTAACGAAAATAGTAACATATGGGATAAATTTGTTTATCATATAACGTCGCTGTTATTCAGTGGATAACGTCGTGTCATAAAATCGTATGTCCACAAGTGTAATAACACTTTGGCTCGTACACGTTATGTCATAGACAACGTCCATGTCAACAATGCTTTTCTGATTGAAATAATGTCTAGTTTGAAGACGTTAAAATCCCATTTTAAAGGGTCATATTATAAACGGAATCTTACACTCGTGGAAGGCTCGTGTGTGTGTAAAAGATTATCAACAGATATATAATCATTATCACGGTTTTCGTCGTAAGAAGTGCATGCTATTTTTATTATTTATACTGCTATAAATATCAACAAAACTAAAGACTATCATAATACTGTAAATATTAAAAAAATTGGCAAAATTCAAATGAAAGCGAAATAAGGATAAGAGCACAAGAAGACCGAGAACACTGTTCAACAAAGATTAGAAAGCAACACCCTTTCATCTAAACAAGTATCAGACTCAAACAAACCAAACAGATAAAAAGTTATTGGAAACGCAACTTAAAGGCTGGTGTATTGTTTATACTGTCGAGGCACTGCAAATGTTGTAACAAAAATGAGAGAATGCCAAAACAATTAAGTTTATATATATACAGCAACTAAAATGATTATTGAATTGACAGAAATTGTATAAACAGTTGCTCAAAAGATATTTGGAAAGTAAAAGTAAATACTCACTCAAATTTGGCTGTTACAACTAACTCGAGACTCAAATCTTGTGCCTACAATGTAAAGAGTCGATCTAGATTATTCGTGAATTTATTGGTAGTTTGATACAATATAGGATTAAGCCACAGGTATGAAATAGCCAGGAATAGTCCAAAAGAATTGAAGGTTCATGTCGCTATGACAAGTCAGTCTTAGTTTTAGAATAGTTTAGAATTTTACTTGACACAAGTTAATAAGCTACTTTAAATCAGTATTTAAGTGATGGCCCTAATGCTAAAGAATCAGAATTAACACCGAAACACTGACTAACTGGGTTGATTAACACATTCAAGCATAGGATTAAATTGCTATAAAATGAAACCGTTTGGTTTTTGCACTCGACCACGGCGTTTTACTGCATCGTATTACGATGCTGTAAAACGCCGTGGTCGAGTGTTTAGAACGACTCGGATATGGCACAGAAGGTCGGAGGAGGTGTGTGTGTGTGTGTGTGTGTGGGGGGGGGTCTAATCTGGACGAGGCCTGCGGCGACTCGAAACTCAGCCAACCCAACCGTAAATGAGTACTTTTTTCGAATCAGAGACCCGTTTAAACAGAGTTACCGTCTCAGTATGACCTATGCTTTGGTTGCAGATTAAACCCGAGATTACTCACTTAGTCACTCGAACCAGAGAAAGAAAAGGCATCAAAAGGAGAGGGATTGGCTCCGCCTTTCATATGCTGTGCGCAAGATACAGTGGGCCTCTTATCCCCACTGCCCGACGGCCATCTGGCTATGGTTTGTCCAAAAGATGCAGATGGAATAGAAAACAATGTACACCCTGATAAGCAGCTATTTTAACAACCCTATTTGTCTCAATACCTAGTGTTTATAGAATGCATTCAGTATTTATACGGTAATAGGACGGGAGTTCATTCTTTCAAACTAATCGCACTTATGTAAATCAGTCTTCTGTAAATCAGCTATGAAATGGCTTTCTCCGCTTCCAAAACAATCCCGAAAAACTAGATACGAAAGATTTAGGCGATTAGATTGTTTTGAAGAGACACTCCGGTCTTATTACCGCAGTTATACGGTAAGTATTTGAGCTGCGATATGAGAAAACCAACAAATTGGTTGTGCGCCGAGAGCAGACTGAGATTAGCTTGGGCATCTGCTTAGTCTGATAAGACTCTTCGCTAAGCGCTTAGCGCTTTAAGGGTAGTTAAGGGTTTAACCTACCTCCATGCGAAAAGCTATGACTGATCAGACTGGGTGGATGCCCAGGCTGATCTGAGTCTGCGCTAGGCGCATAACCACTTTGTTAGTTTTCTCGTGTCGTGGCTCAACTTGTAACTGTTTACTTTCAATACTGACCTCGGCGAATGGTACAGTTATCTTCTCAGCAGTCTTTTCTGTGGAAGGAAGTGCTATAGTTGTGGATGCAATTCTTCGAAACTGCATTTTCCGAGGTTGATTGAAAATGGTTATTGCTGAAACAAGAGTAGCCAAATGATTTTTCCCGTACAGGTTGACAACCATGTTATAACTATTTTTTATCATATGTCGTCGCATCTGAGAGTGTAATAAAGTCATGCATTAAAACGATAATCAACCAGTGGATTAAATAATATGCAAATTACGTCGTAACATTATGCGTTGACGTCCGTAAAACATCGGATTTTCTATTGGCAAAATCGTGACGTTTTAGTGCGAAATTTGCAAATAAAATGCGATTTGGTTGTCATATAATAAATAGATTTTTGCATTTGTGCTCCTGTATTAGTGAATTTATTAAACTCGTTGGGGAAAACTGATATGATGCTCGGCATAGCCTCGTATCTTATCTATTTACCAAATTCGTTTAATGAATTCAATAATACATGAGCACTCATGTAAGATCCTCAAGTACCACTCTCATCTGTACAGACCTTGCACATTACAAAATATGCTGAAGTTTACATTTTTCTGGTAGGGTGTTATAAATGATATTAACTAGTGACTAACGTTAAAAATAAGTAGATAAATCAAGTCGTAGAATTAAGATAAGATGGAAACTCTGAATTAAACTATTGAGAACATATTGTTTGTTCGAGAATTTTTTGATTGTATCAGTATCACTTTTCACTACAGTAGCAATGGTATGCATGACATAGTCATGCTGATATTCAAAACATATATTTGCAATTACTGATTGCGCAATTGTGACGCTATCGTGACGAAAGTATGACGCAAGGATGATATCAAAGGTTCTTCTCACTATAATTGTCCTATCATTACCTCAGCGAGATTTGCAAGGGTATGCAAGGGCATTAGCCTGGATTTGCCATATTTATTTTTACTTGTACAAAAGCAAACAAAAAGTAACGAAGCAGAAAAATTCAAACAAATATTTTTTTTTTCAAACCATCTAAGAATTCATTGTATACCTCCAGGTTTTTCCAGAATTTTACAAAGGGGAACAACTTTTCCATTTCTGCTGGTTTAAAAAAGACGATTCTATCGACAAAGTGAAAGGAAAACCAAAAAGAGGTACACAAAAGAAGAGGTGGCAAAACGTTGTTAAAGAGTTGACAGAGATGGACTTTGGTAGCTACACTAGGCAGCTGAAAACAGGACAAGGTGGAAAGGGGTCGTTTGGACCCAACAAACGTGTAAAGTTATAGTACAGAATAGATAGACAAAACCAACTGAGCCATGACACGACAGAACCAACAACGTGGCATGTGCACCCAGCGAAAACCCTTAAAACATTAACAAAAATCGCCTGAAACTGGCGCATTAGAAAACTTATCGAGGCGAGAGAAATCGACAAATGTTAATAATGATACTCTGAAAGACGCGAAAAACGTTTTCCTTTCGTACACACAATGTAAGTGAAAAACTCCTGTATCACATTACCTTTGATTTTTGAGTTTCGATGCAGTTTGAAGCCAGCAAAGGAATGCCCTATAACTGGGTGGGATAAAACAGACATTATTGCTAAAGGGAAGCATTCTGCTACATGCCTAGTCAAATATTACATTGATTTCTTTGTCGGAATCATATTTAAAGCCGAAAAAAACCCAGCATAATTATCCGTAAACTTTTAAACCAGAATATTTTCCTTGGGCATATGTACTATACTCTTGATTCAAACCCCTAAGAGAGACAAAGAGAGAGAGAGAGAGAGAGAGATAGTGAGATAGAGAGATAAAGATAAAGCAGGTAAAAGTCTCCCGTGGCCTTGTGGACGTAGGGGTCAGGGGTCCAACGTAAGGCAAAGCATATGAAACGTGGGGCGCATCCTTCTCCTTTATCTGCCGTGACTTCAGCGGTTTGAAAAAAAATTACCCACTTACTGTTGGGTTGTCAGAAGGAGTCTGCAAATAGCCGGCTAGCCGAACGGCAATTCAAATTCGCAACATTAATCGAGCGTCTTTTTCAAATTTAAAGAGTAACTACACTTCAGGAACTGACTGAATCAGATCCCAAACCCTATTCCAAACATCAAAGGGAAAGACATCCCAACAAACAATAAATTACAAGTTATAAGCCGAGTCAGCAGCTCTTTCCCAAATAGATGGCAACTCAGCTATCTTTATTGAACTAAATAATTTAGACCAACAGACGGGTTACAACGGACTAAGCAAATTAAAAAAAAAACATTTAACAATTATTTTTACCTATTTTCTATTTTTATGATAGAAGGATTAAACTGAGAACACAATAAATTAAACAGCACCGAACATAAAACAAATGCAACCGCACCTCTCTAAATACAGTCAACTCTCGATATCTCGAGCACTGATATCTCAATGTACCCTTTAACACCAAATAATACGAGGGTCATCCTATAAGTCTTGCAAACGCCGTCATTACTGCTTTATTAATTGATGTAGGATAATCAAATTACACCATTAACAGTTTATGTATATAATACACATATGTGATAAAAACCATACATGTGACATTCCTTTCTCAGATATGAGAGGGTTTTGAATGCAAAAGTTCAAGCGATACCGGCGGTGAAATTGTACAAACACGACGTCTTTTACAAGAGGTGAGGGGGAGAGAATTCCTGCATATATATTTATTATTCTTTCAAATTACGAGAATTCATGTTCTAAAGTAATCGCCTTATATTTAAGAACTCAAATAAGAGACAGTTATCATTCACATTACCAAATAAATGTGGTTGCTAGGCAACAAGAGAATATTACAGAATTCTAGCAAAATTCTAGTTTTTGACGTTTACCTCTGGTTTCTTAAGGCTGCAAACGATATTAAACAAGGCTTGAAGCTAAAATTTTCTCTAATATCTACATTTCGGCATCTCGGGACTATTCTTTGATAATAAATTAACGGCAGTTTCGTAAATACTTCATCTGCTGTGAAAGCCTCTTCTTCATATACTTATTTTATATGATATTTTAGCTGCCCGAAAAACATGGTGATCTTCCTTAGAACAATAATAATATCTTGACTGACGGCAATATCTTAACCTTGGTACCGTGTACATACTGCAGTATTATTTTTCGTATCTCCCAGCAATCTTCAGATATTTACAAGCGTTCTGAACTAAGCTAGGGGATCTTAAACAGACAACTAGAAGCCACCGCCGCACCCACAATGGTAGTATTCTTCAGTTGCCTAGCAACGCCATTTGCAAGATCATGGCGTTTCTTGAAATTGTTGACTGGAAAGAAGGGAAGATGCTATGTAGGCATGTGGATTGCTTGATTCGTTTTTAATTATCATTTGCCTAAAACTTGGCAGGACTTATTGGATGACCCTCGTATAGCTTGAAAACTATTTCTATTTTTATTTTCATTTCAACTCCTGTTAAATCAAACTACTGATATTTCGAAGTAAGTAAATTTTCTGAGATCAGAAAGTTTACTTTGAGATATCAGTAGTTTTGGATGAACTTTGATTTTGGTATATCGAGAGCTGACTGTATACGAGAGTAAAACGGTAAAACTCTGCTCACAAACAGGATCTCTCACATCTTTATCTATTCCTTGGTAGTTACATTTAAAAAGCTGCGTCTAAGTGCACTCACCTCTTAATAATAGTTACAGGCTATACTTCGAATCCGTTAAGTAAAACAATATTTTAAGCTGACTCTTTCATGCTATTTCTAGAATACAGACATTTTTGGCTATCATGTTAGTGCTTACTGGTGGTAAGAACAACATATTTTATTACTTACAAAGCCTGTTGTCCAACTTTGGATCCAAATGAAGTCTGTTACGAAACGGTTTAGTCCAAAAAGGATCGTTCCCACCGCCAGAGGACACGTCGCCATCAGGATCTCTTGAGTTTTGAGGATTTAAAGATCTAGAGCCACTTATCCGTATGACTGGTTTATATATCGGCCTTCCTACAAAATAAGAGCAGGTAAATCCTAAAATTCCGTAAAAAATTATAAGCATTCTATTACTATTACTTATAATGATAGCAATCATTTTCATTTATGGTCGCTTTCTTTAAATTACAACCAACACTAGGTTTGTAGAGCTTTTATTGCGACCGACACAAGCCCACAAAAAACACGCACAGTAAACCGAACGAGCAGCTCCCTTCCCTCCCAAACTGATGGTCACTCAGCCACCTCAACAACAGCACCAACATCCATTTTTACTATTTTTTTTATTTTAATCACAAAACAAATCAAAACAGAAGGCAGACTAGGCAGCAATACAGGCGACCAAACCGCCTGAAACCACAGACAAGCGGACACAGCACAACACAACACAACAAAACACCAAGGAACCGCAACAGAAACACTGCCCCGGAACGGCCAGCAAAGAACCATCGGGGTGGGGGTCTAAACATGTTCCACTGGGCTAAAACCTCGCCCTCTGCCTCTGCAGTGGTTTGAAACATTACGTTACTGTTTGGTCCGCATGAAGGTCCCCGATTCATCTAACGAGCCACCACCGGAAACAAACAAACAACGGACAAGGCCCACGACAAACCGGAGATGAGGACCCAATGAAAAAACGCACCACGACACCAGGAGACCCCCGGGAAGTCAGACAACACTAACGAAACACTGCAGCAAAAGAAAACCACCAGCCGAACCCCGATTAGCCAAGCAACAGACAAGGCAAACTCCGGCCCCACCAAACTATATTACGCAGCCCCATGTCGGGCCCACCACTGAACCCGATGCCCGACCAACCGGCGCGCAACGAAAAAGGGAAGCAAAGTTTTTAACCCCGATTGGGTAAACCACTAAACATGCAGACTGTAGCATTACATTTATATTATATCCAATACGTTTGTAACGAACGATAATTTTCTTGAACTGATCAGAAAAATCAGACTTTCCTACAATTTTTTTGAATTTATAGACTAAATCACCATGAAATTCTGGTTCCGATAGGCCCTGTTGCAAAAAGACATTTTAATCCGACATTGAATTTAGAAACCAATTCATTGTGTCGGCGAAAGAATTTTGAAAATGCTTTTCAAAGTTTATGATATCTATAGCCCTTTTGGAGAAGCTTAGCAGTAAATATTTCATTACGGGCATTGAAGTCAGTCACATGACTAGACACTCTAGCAAATCGAATAATTTGAGAAATGTAAACCCCGTAAGAGGTAAGACGGGGAACATCACCATCCAAAATGGAAAATTTATTATGTCAAAATCGGTACGCTCGTTATAAGTGATAATACCGATAGAAAATTATTTACGATGACGTTTTGATACTTTTGCGTTTGCCTTTATTGACAAACATAATTTTATAGGATGCACGTAATTGATGCATGTCTGGCAGAAATAGGGTGTCGGAACATATACGATATATTCGCTTATATAATTGATTTACATGATCCTATAATCTTCGACAACATTGCTACTGGCAGCCACTGTTTCAATATCCCTTAGTTCATAAGGAGCATAGACCGATTACTCATCTAATGCTGCTACATTTAATTATGTGCCAAATATCATATCAACTCTAATTCTTAATACAAAATATATATTGTTGAAATTAGATGATCATTGTAAAACATTTCAAGGCCGTGGGCATAACTCTAACCTTGGTCTTTTTTCCGGCCTTAACCCACGCCAGTCTGGCCACTTTCGAAGCTACTCAGATGTTTAAACAGTGACATATAAATATAAAATGCTTTTAAGTTTAAATGGTATTAATCCGCCGCAGTGCAAGAAAGACATAAAGAGCTTGACAAATAACGTTGTGACATATTATTACCGAATGGTGGGGCTGAAGAATCCACTGGGCATTAAGGGACTACCGGTCAAACTGTGTGAAGTTTCATGATCGTGCAGTTACAGTGATTAATATTTCTAAAGCGTCCATTTTGTATCAGACTGTGAAATCTATTTAAGTAGAAACGTATCAATATTCATAAATCAAATTTCTAGGTCAATGGTGGTCAGTGAAGTCCGAAGATAGGAATACTCAGTTACTTTTATAACTCTAAGGAATAGGAATAGTACAAAAATATGTATGCTACTTACTAAACCGAGTTGATGATCTCAGAAAGTTGTGTCCGTGTATACTATCGATACTCAGGACAAACCAGGCATTGGAATTCTCATGAAAAAGAAAAGAAAGCATAAACTGTTGGTTTGGTTTCACTTTTCAAAGCAGACGTTAACATATTATAAAATATGTTGGTGTCAAATGGTGCAGATTTAGTACCCACTGTTTTGCCATTTTCTTGCTTGAAACAAAATGCTATTTTCAAGTATTTATTTGATTCCATCTATTATGAAGTCTTTCAAAAATCTTGTTTGGAAGGTATCAGGATGTTCTCTATTCAGCATTTTGCTGTTTCTTTATTAAATTCACGTAGAATATTAGAATATAAGGATTTTATGTCAAGTGAAGCAATGTAGAGCCTATCGGTACGATGCCAGGCAGGTGGATAAGAAAGTCAGTTGTATCTCATAAGTAACTCGTGCATTGTTTTGTGTGTGTGTATGTTCTTTTTAAAGTACATCAATAACATTACTTAGCATTTGACAGGAAGGGCCAGCAACTATTGGTCTAATTTCAAATCGGTCACATTTAATTTTGATTTCACTCTGTCTTGCTGTTTTGCAGTTTCTGTTCATTTGTTGTCTTTATGTACATTTGGTAATCCATAAAAATTGCTCTGTTTGCTTCTTAATTTTGTATATCAGTTTCTTTTTTTTTTTCAAATGACGTTCATATTTTGAAGAAATTTCTGGTATTTTGGTTTTAAAAATGTTTATAAAAAGATCCAGGGTATGCCGCATCTTATCCCGACTTTTTGTTTACTTAAGTGTAATATATAGAGGATCTTACATGAGTGCTCATGTATTATTGAATTTATTAAACAAGTTGGGGAAAAAGATAAGATGCGAGGCTTTGCCGAGCATCTAATCGGTTTCCCCCAACGAGTTTAATAAATTCAATAATACAGGAGCACAAATGCAAGATTCTATTTATCATATGACACTAAAATCGCATTTTATTAGCAAAATTTGCACTAAAACGTCACGATTTCGCCATTAGAAAACGCGACGTTTTAATGGACGTCAACGTATAACGTTACGACGTAATTTGCATATTTAATCCACTAGTGGATTATCGTTTTTAATGCATGGATTTAATACACTCTCAGATGCGACGTCATACGATAAGATTCATTATTTAACACAGATACTACCTTGTTCTTATCATCTTCTTTTCTCATAATTTCTGACGACCCTTCTTTGTCCGCTTTTTAAATTATGATTGCCTTATCATTTAATAAGGGGAAAACTGTCTTGAAAAATTTCATTTGGGGAGGTAAATCATCGGTGTAATGGTCGGAAATTTCGTTTTACGGCGACGCGTCAGCGGAGCCGTAAAACGCAATTTGCGACCATAACACCGATTGATTTACCTGCCCAACTGACAATTTTCAACACAGTTATCCCCATTCTAATGCACTTTTCCACATTTTCATCTTTCATAATGTACTAGTTTGCATCCATTTCAATCGCTGTCAGCAATATAAAACCAAACGTCAGCAAATGAGAAGCGACGTTACTTAATGACGTCGGGGTTTGCGACAGTATATCGCAAAATATACTGTCGCAAATATTTGGCGTTATTCAATCAGACATCGCGTTATATATTAAAGTGCATTAGAATCAATGTTTTACAGCTTCCCATTCGGCATGTGTTCAGTTTCGTTTGACTTTATTTTGAAGAGAAGATTTTGGAAAATGTTCAACTACAAGTATATCAATGAGCTCATCAAAAGCTTTCATTTCGGTTGTATGGTGGATTAAAATTTGATTTATGATTTATTTCTAACAAGAGAAACGTCTTAATCTTCCGTGTCATGCACCTTTAACATCATTCTTTGAATTCCTGGCGGTGTTTGCGATAAAGGTTTCTTAAAAATACTTTTTTAATGGACGATGGTCGCTTTCTACATGTATGGGACCTTTGGTAAAATGTATTCGTGAAACTTCGATTCTGCGAATAATATCGCTGCCTTTTCCTTTTCAATCTGCGCATTTTTCTGCTAGCCGTCGTTTTGTCATTGTGATAATAACACTTTGTTCTCACATGTTCACATTATGCCCACTAAACAAAGCAAGTAGACGAATACTTACCGCCATGCTCTGTCTTGTCTCGCTCTGGAAAACAATATATAAAGATTCTTGTGACACTATGATTATACTTCGGGTTTGAGGTGTTTTATGTGTCAGTGTAATGTTAGTCGTTAATATCAGTCGCAAGCACGAACAAACAAACGTTCATGATCACCGAAAAAAGAGTGGTTAAAGCTATACTTATACGCTCAAAATTGATTTTCAACTCAATGATGCAAATTATTTGTCTACATCCTGTTTTTAATGCTCCCATGAAGATAGTCAGGGGGCATTTTGTTTGGCACCTGAACGTTTGTCTGTGCGTCCGTCTGTCCATCCGTTGCGCCTAAATGATTGTTTAAAACTGTATAATTAACTCCTCCCACAGTTTTCAAGCAATCAATTTAAAACTTTGCATAGATGTTACAAGCATATTGAAAATGAGCATATGACATCTTAAAGATGAAAACTAGCTTTTAACAAGATTACGGCATTTTTGACTTAGAAAAAAGTTGAGATAAGTCTTTAATGTAGAGTAGCAGATTTGTATAATCTACTCCTCCCAGAGTTTTAAAGCAATTAATTTGAAAATTGGCACCGATGGCACAAGCAGACTGAAGAGATGCATGTGACTTTCTGAAGATAAACAAATAAATCATATTTAAATTACGGCATTAACGACTTTGACAGTTTTGAGGCCAAGCTTCAATATAGAAAAGAAGTTAATGTAATCATCTTCTCCTATAGTTTTCAAGCAATCAGTTTGAAACTGAGCATGTGACGCTTTAAAAAGTACTTTTACTTTTTTGAGAACATGTCGGCGTTTTCGACTTAGACAATTTTGAGGTTAGTCTTTAATAAAGGGAAGCAAGTTTGTGTCATCAACATTTCCCACAGTTTTCAAGCAATGAATTTGAAGTTGTTCACAGATGTTACAAGTATATTGAAAATGTGCATGTGATTTTTGTAGACGGAAAATGATTCTGACAAAATCGTTGTATTTTTGACTTAACCATTAAGGGAAGTTTTCAATATAGGGTAGCAAGTATGTGTAATCAACTTCTATTACAGTTTTCAAGCAAGTAAATTGAGGCTATGCAAAGATGTTACAAGCATAGTGATGATATTCATGTGGCTTTTTGAAGATAAAAAATTATTTTTTGACATTACTGCATTAAGGACTTTAACATTTCAAATTTTAGTCTTTAGTATACGTTGAATGTGTTAGGGGATCCAAGATGGGAAAGTTGCAAGGAGTGGGGACTGGCACAGGGCACGGGGGAGGGCATCACCCGTGTCTTACGGACAGAAGTTTTTAGGTTTTCTTATCATTTATCTGCCTTATGGATGCGTACATTCTGGGTCTAAGGTTATAAAACTTGAGTATACTCTCAAACTCAAAATAAAGCGTACTAATTGGCTGCATCCGAGCACGCGCTCGGAAACAGCCAATCAGTGTGCTTTATTTTGAGCTTGAGAATAAACTCAAGTTTTATAACGTCCGGGCCTGATGTTAGTGAAGCCCTGAGAAGAAAATTCACACTTCTTGTGAAATTTACGAGTTGAGCAGGCTGGTTCTTCCTGAGAGTGAGTTTGCAAGATATAACTAGTGTCTGCATAGTGTAGTTTAATTTGATTAGGCAATGAATATTTTTGAGATTTTCCACATGAAAAAGCAATTATCAACTAATTCACAAGCCACGGCATGTATGCCATTCCACGCTGATACATACAGCATGCCTTGCACTATTAGTAACGCCCTGGTGCCTTTTGTGCATTCAGTATCGTGAATTATCTTGAAGTGTCACCATGATGATGCAAGAACGACGTCACGATGTTGTCACTAAGACGTCGGTTATGTTTTTTTTTTTTTTTTTTTTAATAATAATTGATAGTGCAGCCCCAAATGTTTTTGGGAAAGATCTATTAATTGGAAAGAAGAGTCTTTAAATATATCACAAGTAATTCTAATAAAAGTTTTCGTCTGCACACGCGAAGAAATTTGAATCAATTATAGATATGGGTAATATGTTGGATTTTAAGTCGCTTTCAACACTTCATCTGTCACAGTCACTGCGAACGCGAGCTAAATCAGTTTTATTTTATCTGCTTTACTGCAGTATTGTGCCAAAGACGCATGGACCAGTCATATAACACTGCAATCGGAAGGGCAAGTCCCATCCTATCCGTGTATACTACGTATAATCTGATAGAGACAATAGTTTATCATGTCAATGATACGACCTGACGAGGGTTGTTTGCACCCACCGCCGTCTGAAGTTGCTCTTGCATAACCCATTCCATTCGGGATACCCCTTTAGGCTTTATGGGTATCTGGGCAAACAGTTTGGATCCAGATCCAAACTGTTTGCTGCCTAGACATCACTTCTACAAGAATTGGTTAGACCAATATTGTCAAAATATTCTTGATTTTTGATGCAGACGACAATTTCAGCAGACGACAAAAATACCCAGAATGCAATGGGATAATCTATCACCCTTTCTCGTGACAACAAAGCTATTAAACAGTCAGATGATGAAAAGATACTGATAAACTGAAATACTTACTTTTTAAGAAATCCTCTGTTTGGGTAATACACAATAAAGTGTGCGCCCACGCACCCGTATATTGGATACGAGTTTTATCTTTGTATGAATGAGCAAAAATCTTACGCTTAGAATAACGTGTGGTTTTATACGTTGCCTCCCGATATCTGTGGAGAGCAAAGACCATATTAGCCTGAACAGCTGTACAGACTAATCCTGTTTTCTCTGTATGCTCTGTGGGATCCTCGAACTGGTGAACCAGGCATTGGACACTCTGATCATACATCGCGAAATTGTGCAGACTGACTGTTTACGTTATGCCATAAGGTCCCCTCTCTTCCAGTTCGCACAATAATTATTACAACAATGCATAACGCATCATGTTACACCTGTATATGAGCCACGACACGAGAAAACTAACAGAGTGGTTGTGCGCCCAACGCAGAATCAGATCAGCCTGGGCATCCGCCCAGTCTGATCAGAGTCTTCGCTATCCGCGTGGGGGTAGCTTAGACCCTGAGCTACCCTTTGAGCACTTAACGAAGAGTCTGATCAAACTTGTGAGATGCCCAGGCTGATCTGTGTCTGCGCTGGGCGCACAACCACAATGTTGGTTTTGGCGTGTCGCGGCTCAATTATATAAATAGACAACAATAAGGAAAACCGTGCCCATCCAAGGAATACAATGGCACCATTTTGTTTGAGTAAGCAATTTACAGGTCTAAACACATAGAACTGGCGCACATCAGCCTGTCCCGTCGACCTCTGATTTGACTATGTTAGTAGGTTCGATCAATTTCATAGGTAGGGATTCATGAGATGAGCCGCGACACGACAAAACCAGCAAAGTGGCATGTACGCCCAGCGAAGACTCAAATCAGCCTGGGCATCCGCCCAGTCTGATCAGTCTTCACCGTTCGCATGGAGCTAGCTTAGACTCTTAGCTACCATTTTAAAGCAAGGGAAGACTCTGATTAGACTCGGCCGATCCCCAGCCTGATTTGGGTCTTCGCTGGGCACAAATGCCAATTTGTTGTTTTTGTCGTGTCGCAGCTCAAAATATATAACTTTAAGGCAATCCTTTAAAACTCTGTATTGTGCTCCAAACTGGGTAGATAGGTTGGTAGGAAGATTTTTGCCAAAAAGTACTGATAGCGACTAAAATGTATTTGCAAATGGTAGTGATAAGGATCAAACTATTCCTTGAGAGCAATCTGGTCCGTCAACATTATTAGATCTCTTAACTGACAGTTTTAACTCAGGTCAGCGGTAACCTAGGTTGAAATATGAAAAAGAGAAAAAAAAAAAAAAAAACGCGTAGCTGTGATTTTTCTAAAAGCAACGAATTGTGCTGTTTTGCATTCTCATGCATAAAGGCCAGAAAGGCAGGTTAATTTGAATCAACTATAGTCGCTGTGAATACACTTTAGTTTATGTATTATAAATATATGCATTTGCTCGTAATATGAACGGCTTTGAATAACTCGATCATTGTTACATTATTTAGATATTGTGCAATGTAGCGTATTAATTTGTACAATGCATGTTCGGTAGCTGTCACGTGATTTCAAAAAGGAAAGGCGCGATGTCATAACGTATCACACATTCTATAAAGAGGATCTTACACAAGTAGTCATTTCATATGAAATTTATAAAACGAGCCTTCGGCGAGTTCATAAATTTCATATGAAATGACAAAGAGTGTAAGGTTTTTTTTTTTTATCATATGACCCTTTAAATGGAATATTAACGCCTTCAAACTGAACATTATTTTAATAAGAACACGCGTTGTTAACATGGACCTTGTCAATGACGTTACGTGTACGCGCCAAAGTGTTATTACACGTGCGGTCATACGATTTTTATGAAACGACGTTATCTGCAGAATAACAGCGACGTGATATGATAATCTATTTTAACACACAACCTTACAAGGTCGTTGGGGCACCACAGATGACTTTGAAACAATTCCATTCCACCTTGTCCTGTTTTTATCTGCCCTAGCTGAGCTGGCAAAATTCATCTTTGTCCACTCTTAAGTATCTCTCCATATCATACCTTGTACAGATTTTGTCAAAACCTTCAACTAAGGCTTCCTTTTCTTCCTCGGGTAGAACATCTATGTCATCGGCAAACCGCAGATGGGTAATTTTTCTATCGCCTACGCTAACCTTTCCGTCATGTTCTTCCACAACATCAGACATGATTCTCTTCGAGAAAAATCTTGAAGACGGTGGGTGACAAAAGACATACTTATCTCCAACTGTTGTTCTGAACCATTCTCCCGTGCTGCCATTCATCTGGAATGCACTTGTACAGTAGACCCTTTCTGGAAGGCTATCGTAATCCCGGCCGAGGAGCGAATTCGTTCAAGAGTTGACCCTCATTGAGACAGGAGACAGGACAGAAAACGACAGAGTTGCTTCCTCTAATACTGAATCCATTCATCTTAACCGGGGTTGGGGAATAGGACACACTACACATTGATTTACCTTAATTGAGCTGCGACACGACAAAATCAACAAAGTGGCATGTGCGCCCAGCGTAGAATCAGATTTGTCTAAGCAGCCGCCCAGTCTGACCAGAATCTTTGCTATGCGTTTAAAGGATAGCTAAGGGTTTAAGCTAGCTCCATGCGGACAGCAAAGACTCTGATCAGACTGGGCGGATGCCCAGGCTGATCTGAGTCTGCGCTGGGCGCACAACCACTTTGTTGGTTTTCTCGTGTCGTGGCTCAATTTTTTGGTTAAGGGAGTAAGAAATTTTCAGTGGAAGGCAAATTTATTCCTTCACCTCGCAGAATAATTACCGGAGGCGCATACTTCGATAGTCTTCACTTACAAAATATTTACTGAAGACGTGCAAGCTTAAAACCTTCCTTTGCATAAAATTTACCTGAGAGAGATGCAATTTAATTTCCTTCCCTTGCAGAAGAGTTACCGAAGGCATGCAATTACATTTTCGCCTCTTGCAGAATATTTATCAAAGACGTGCAGTTGTATAACATCACCGTGCAGATAGTTGACCGGAGGCATGCATTTTACTTGCCTCTCCTTGCATAAAATCTTAGACATTAAAGAATGTTGCCTCCCCTTATAGAATATATACCAAAGGCGTGCAAATTAATTGTTTTTCTCTGCAGCATATATACTAAAGGCGTGCAATTCGATTGCTTCCCCAATGCAGACTACCAACAGAAGGAGTGCAATGCATCCCGTTCAGAATATTAACCAGAGGTATGCACTCTAACTGCGTCATCATGTAGAATGTTTACCAAAAGCATGTAATTTAATTGCTTTCCTACGCAGAATTCACTACTCAAAATATTTAAAGGAGCAGTTGATATTGCACAACCCGCAGGTTTGCACTATAATCACTGTGTGAGTCCGTCCGTTATCAGTTAGCGAAAACCGTAATCAGTTAGCGTAAACGCTTATAACTCTTTAACCACATGGGATATTTTGACAAAATTTTGCATACTTATACATGTCAACATTTCTAAAGACTCGCATGCATAACAACCTTATTTGATGGACGAGGCTTTGCTGAGCACAAGTTGAAAATTTACGGCCAACTACTGAATATGCTCATAACTCTTGAACACCGACGTAAATATGGTTCAAATTTTGTATGCTTATGTATTTTACCGAACATCAATTTATTTTATCTTCACCGAGCATCAATTTGGCCGGTCAAGCTCTTTTATTGAAAATGCTCATAACTCTTGGACCGCTTGGTATATTTGCTTCAAATTTTGTATACTTATGTAATTTAACATTGCCCAGCCACTGGTATGCAAAACAGTGACGAGGCTTCACCGAGCATCAATTTGGCCGGTCAAGCTCTTTTATTGAAAATGCTCATAACTCTTGGACCGCTTGGTATATTTGCTTCAAATTTTGTATACTTATGTAATTTAACATTACCCAGCCACTGGTATGCAAAACAGTGACGAGGCTTCACCGAGCATCAATTTGGCCGGTCGAGCTCTTTTATTGAAAATGCTTTTAACTCTTGGACCGCTTGATATATTTGCTTCAAATTTTTTACACTTATGTAATTTAACATTGCCCAGCCACTGGTATGCAAAAACTTCTTATTGCACAACCCGCAGGTTTGCACTATAATCACTGTGTGAGTCCGTCCGTCCGTTATCAGTTAGCAAAAACGCTTATAACACTTGGACCGCATTCTATATTTTGATAATTTTTTGCATACTCAACATTATCTAACGACTCGCATGCATAACCGTCATTTTTGATGGACGAGGCTTTGCTGGGCACAAGTTGAAAATTTACGGTCAAGTAGTGAAAATGCTCATAACTTTTGAACCTCATGGTATATATGGTTCAAATTTTGTATACTTATGTATATTAACATTGTCCAGCCACCGGGATGCAAAACGGTGACGAAATCTAAGCAGTATTGCACGACCCACAGGTGTGCACTTAAACCGCTGTGCAAGTCCATCAGTCTGTTTACAAGTCCTTCCCCTGTAGTCATTGAGTGAAATAGTTCATAACTCTTAACCACATGGTGTAGTTTGATAAAAATATGCATCGTTCTACAAGAAATGACTAATTTCATTTCCATACATTCCTTCTGGCACCAGAAACTGATTATTCTACATTCATCACGCACATTACCATCAGTTGATTTTCCCCATAGACAGTACTACAATATATACCCAGTTCAACGGCCCATAAATTCGACCCCCAACGGCCGAGAATTTTCCATTCTTTTGCAGCATTTCGAAGAAGGATCGAAATTTAAGATTACAAGAAATTCAATAGAACTGACGCCCTAATCATTTCCATGGAACAATTTTAGCAATTTTCGAATTTTCTGAAATTAAGGCATTTTTTTTATAAGTCTATAAAATCTAATCAACTTGAGTTAAAACTGATGCTTTCAAACGGGTTACCTTGTAAGATAGTCGGTTTCGTAAACAAAAAAGGTATTGAAATTTTCCTGATTTTCATCTGTTTAAAGAATTACAAGGTTTTTACCAAAATTCCATTTTTCACAAAAATCAGTCCATGGACAGGTGCAGGATAGATATTGGATCAAAATTAGTGCTGTCGGTAAATTCGAGAGCCTCTTTAAAGAATGGTAAATTGATTGGAAACTCTGTGTCTTCGTCTGTTGAAAGTAAATGACTCTCAAAGTGAGTATGCGTTGCACTGTCGTCTATGGATAAATCATTAAGGTGGTGATAATCACTGATTTGGGGCAAAGAAAAAAATCTGCATAAAACACTCAAAATACCACTGATCTTTCCAAAACTTTGCATATGCCTTCTTTATGTTGTTTCTCACAATTCAGACTCCCAAATTGCAGCATTTGTTAATGTTAAAAAGTGTTTTTATAAGGAAAGATCAAAGGGTAATTTTGTGCGCAATAATCTGAAAAAATAAAATTGTTATTGAAAATATACTTAGTGCTGAGAGTTCCTTGTTGCATAATGGAGAGCGAGCTAGCAATTATTTTTTCAAACTCTTTCACACATTATCAGGCTGAGCAGATGAAAAAAGATGCGGTCTGTGTCAAATTTTTTTTGTCAAAAAACACAGGTGAGACAGGTGAGACTATTTTAACAAGGTTGAACAATTTCATCTACACACCAGTGATCATGTAAGTAATGTATTATTTATACTGTAGGTGTTACATAGGTATGCTTGCCTACCCTATATTTAATAAATGCATCCAGTGTACATTACCTTGTACATGTTGAACATTTGAGAAAAAAGCTACCGTTTTCATCTGGTCTATATTACAATTTGAGAAAGAGTTGGAATAAATAATTGCTAGCTCGCTCTTCATTATGCAATAATGCACCTTCAGTACTACATGAATTTTCAATAACGATGTTAATTTTTTTGATTATTGCGCAGAAAACTACCCTTTGATCTTTCCTTATAAAAACACTTTTTTAAGCAGCATGTACGTCTATTTTGTATTCTAAACTGTAAAGAACAACGAAAATAAGAAGTCTGCTAACTTTCAGGGAGATCCCTTACTTTTTTATGGTTTTATGCGGAGTTTTACATTTACCATAAATCACCACCTTAAGTGCTCCTTTAAATAGTTTGAGTAGTGTATTTACCGAAGGCGTGATTTGTACTAGCATGTACTAGCATCCTATCAAAAATATAATTTAATTGCTTCTCCGTGCAAAATATTTATCGAAGACGTGCAATTTTATTTCCCATGCAGAATCTTTAGAAAAGGCGTGCCTTTGTAGTGACCTCCCTTGCAGAATATTTACCAAAGGCGTGCAATATAATTGCTTCCCTCTGCAGACTATTTGATCCGCGACACGAGGCAATCAACAAAGTGGCATCTGCGCCCAGTGAAGAAAAGGATGCCCAGGCTAATCAGAGTCTTCTCCGTCTGAATGGAGCTAGCTTAGACCCTTAGCTAGCCTTTGAGTGCAAAGCAAAGACTCCGATCAGACTTGGCGGATGTTTAGGCTGAGCTGAGTCTTCGCTAGGGTCACATGCCTCTTTGATGGTTTTCTCGTGTCGCGGCTCATTTACCGAATGCATGCAGTTTTATTGCTTAATTTGCAGCATATTTCTTGAAGATATACAGTTTCCATTGTCTCCCCTTGTCGAATTTTTACCTAATATATGCACTTTAATGGTTTAATTCTGGAATATTTACCCAAGGCATACAATGCAATTTTCTTTCTTGCAAACTTTTAACCAAAAGCATGTAATTTGATTTTCCTGTATTTGCTAAATACTTACCAAATGCGCTCGTTTAATTGCCTTTTCCGCTTGCACTTTAGGTACCAGTAGGAATTTCTGTTTATGGCTTATTTTCATTCCCTTGCAGAAGTTTCAGCCAATGCGTGGAATTCAATTTTACTCAAAATACTGACCAGAAGCATGCAATTTAATTTCGTGTCTTTATAGATTTACCTAATGCATGCCGCTAAAAGACACATTTTTCATTGCATAACACCCTAACCTAAACCTAACACTATAGTACCGCAGACGGTTGGCGCCTGTAACTCGTTCTGGGACAGCTTGAGTCGGGGCCACCGTGTTGAAGTGGTAGTTTTCTTCTGCTACGGAATTTTAGTGTTGTTATTTCTGGGAGTCCTCATGTTTGTTTTATTTTAGTTAAAATTTTGGTTTTCATGTTCCTGAGGTATTACACTTATGAGCTAGGAATTTTCTACGCAAACAGAACAATTAGGTGTCTTATGAATTAAACAGAACCACGGGCTCGACCGCAAACCGGCTAAGTCACAGTAATTTCATTGCTTGACGTCCCAAGGCGACACGTCTGTTTTTGTTTTTTCATGGTTGTTTTGAGTGTTGGTTGTTGATTCGTCTGTTATTGCTATATTGTAGCTTGTCCTAAGATATTGATAAAAAGAAATAGAAAAAAGGTAAAAAAAATTGTGGTTTATGTTTTTTTTTTTCGTAAAAATTGTTCTTAGTGTCATAAGTGATGCTTTCGGTGGTATGTTTTGTTGGTAGTAATTGTTTTGGTTGGGTTAAATCAGTGTCGGATGAGCGAAGGCAGAACCAAGGGCGAGGGTTGGTCGACCACAAACCGATTAAGCCGTCCAGTTATTTCATTACTGACCGTCCCAAGGCGGCACTTCTGTCTTGGTTCTTCTTGGTTGTTTTATGTGCTGTTTGTGGCTTTGTCTGTTATTGATATATTGTTTGCGATGTTAAGGCTAGCCAGAAGACAGCCTACATGGGGAATGGCTGTCACTGATGATGTCTTTGATAGTGACAAATTTTTGTGGTCTTTATCCCCCAAGGTGTCTTGGGTGGGATCTGGGATTGAAACATGCTACTCAGGAATAAGACACACAAGAAGACTTTGGACTCTTATACATGTATAGGGCTAAATAAAGACAATCAATTGTCAAGAAAAAAGAAAGAATATGGTTATAAACGGATATATTTAGTTTGTTAGTTACAGTATGTAATAGAGCCATGTAAATAGATACACATACAAAACAACATTCGTGCATACAGAAGACTCAGATCAGCCTGGTCAGTCTAATCAAATTCTTTTCTGTTCGCATTATCAGTCTGCGATTACTGGAAATCGAAAACCAACAACAACAAAAAACAAAAATGAAAATCCTAATCAGTTCACACACATGAGACGACTGATTTGAATGCTTACTGTTCACTTAAAAATAATGTCAACAGTGGGTATCCCAATCAGCCTGCGAAGCTAAGAGAGAAAATGAAGACCCTGATGAGTCTACACAGATGTGACGGCTGCTTCGAATATATACTGTTCACATTGAAGGTTTATCCACAGTCAGCACTTAAAACAGCGTGCACAGCTAAAACAAATCTGAAGATCTTGATCAGTCTACACAGATGCAAATAATAAATTGTATGATTACTATTCACATTAAAGTTATGTCAACAGTGAGTATTCGAATCAGCTTGCACAGCTTAACAGCCAAAATGATAACTCTGATCAGTCTATACAGATGTGAAAGCTGATTAAAACATTTACTGTTCACATAAAAGTAATGTCAGTAGTGAGTTTCAATTCAGCCTGCACATCTAAATAGCGAAACTGAAGACCTTAATTAGTCTTCACAGATGCGACGACTGATTGAATATAAAGCAATGCTCTCAGTGAGTATTCAAATCAACCTGCACAGCTAAAATTGTAAGTGTAGACCCTGATCAGTCTAGACAGATGTGAAGGCTGATTTGAATATTAACTGTTTAAATTCGGGTATGTAATAGTGCAATAGTGAATAAGCAAATCAGCCTTCACAACTGCCCAGACTGATCAGTCTTCATCTTCGCTTCATATAATTATATGTTTACTTTTTTTTGTTTTGTTTCTTTTTTACAAATACATGTTATATAGTTAAAAAAAAAAAAATAATAATTCTTCACAAGTTTCTGTTTACAACTTCTACCTTACATATTTGTATACAAATCTAACAGAAAGGCGTTTAATACGGAAGCGTATATACGCCACCACTTGCTACATAAATATGCTAGCAAAATTTTAAGTTTTTCGCGCTTAATATTTTATTTGTTCTCTGCATATTATCTGTCTTTGTAAAATGTTTAACTGAAAATGGACATAAAATGTATGACAACGCGTTTAAATATATTGTCATTTGCCATTATTATCTCGAGAAGTCTTGATGTTAACTTTTATTGCTATATATTTAATATTTTTTTCCAAAATATTCATGCACAAATATTAACGCACCGCACCGCACTGGGGTAAAATAATGTACCGAACCGCCGAAGATTTCAGACCACTACCAAACTTTAAGGACGCTACCGTTATCAAACTGCTTCCGAGAATGTATTGATTTAGTAAAATCGTTTGTGTATCTGAAGTATAAAAAATATAATTTTATGCTAAGACTTGAAATTTCCCAGCCACACAAGGAATTTCTGTAAAGGATCTATCCATTTAAATTTAGGGTAACACACACAAAGTAATCCCTTTTAAGGTCACCTGAGCCTATGCTCAGGGTGAGCTATTGTGATGGCCCAGTGTCCGTCGTGCGTCGTCCGTCGTTCCGTTGTTCAAATGATGACCCCAGGGTCCAAAATGGCCCTGCGGCAGGGGGTCCTGAGTTTGAACCATAGAAATACATAGAAAAATATTCAGAAATCTTCTTCTTCAGGACCACTTTGCTCAGATGCTTGAAATTTGGTATGATGCATTGCTTGGTGGACTCCTGCAAAAATTGTATAAATGGTGGCCATGGGATCCAAAATGGTCCTGGGGCGGGGAGTCTTGGGTTCGAAATAAAATATATCTAAAAATCTTCTTCTCCAGAATCCCTTAGTGCAGATGCTTGAAATTTTGTATGATGCATTGCCTAGTAGTCATTTACTAGGTTTGCTCAAATGGTGGCACCAAATTAAAAAATGGCCCCACCCCATTGGGTCCTGGGTTTGAACCATAGAAATAAATAGAAAATTATTCAAAAATCTTCTTCTTTAGAACCACTTGGCTCAGATGCTTGAAATTCAGTATATAGCATTGCCTAGTGGTCCTTTACCAAGATCATTCAAATGATTGCCTCAGGATCCAAAATGGCCCCTCCCCACGGGGTCCAGTGTTTGACTCGTAGCAATACATAGAAAAAAATATTTAAAAATTATCTTCTTCAGAACCATTTGGAAATCGTTGCAAACTATCAGGTTTGTTCAAATGATGACCCTAGTTTGACCTTTATCCTTTTTCGTTCAGGTGAGCGATTCAGGGCCTCTTGGCCCTCTTGTTTTATCTTATTTCATTTCGCAGATGTAACTTAATTAAACTAATACCACTTGACATCTGCTTATGTGTCTCTGTAATTAGGGATATATCGAAGAACAATAAATTCAGTCAGAGAAGATGTGGTTGCATATCAGCCTACATGTACCTTAAAGAATAATTTTTATCTCGGCCGGACAAATGCAATGTTCCCTGTAATTTATGATATTTATTACTGTTCGCTCAAAGGCGGTACTTTTGATATAGGTTATTTCTACTGTACGTTTTGTGTGTTTAAATGTTCTTTTGATATGGGTTATTATTTCTAACGCACGTTTTGTGTGTTTAAATGTTATTATTCCATTATTAGTAGTCATTTCAAGGTTAACTTTATAAAAAACTTGTGCTGTTGAGTGGAGGGGGAGCGGGTACTCTCATATTAAGTCAATTCGGGTATATACCGCGGAAATGCACACACACACACACACACACACACACACACACACACACACACTATTTTTGTGTGTTGCCCATCCACTTCACTTTCGTCGAGATTGACAATGATACATTTTCTCCCTTCTGCTGATTCAAGATTAGTGGCGGTAGTATATGCACGCAGTACTCGTTAACTGCTTAAGATGTCTTGGCCGACACAGGAACTGACCGGCTCGACATGACTTTAGTTGTTTACTGGGCCTTTAAACCTCAACAAAGTCAACTTAATCCACCGTTTTGTCAGTGACAAGTCGCTCCCTAAGATTTAAATCGTACGCAGCACATATACGTATACCACTTTTATATATGAGTACCCCCTTCCCCACCCACCTCGGGGTACTGTTCCCAGCTAAGGGTCCAATAAATCTCAAGGTAGTCAGACGATGCAGCAGGTATATATGGCAAGCCGTTTTACTATTTATAATGCATAGTAGATATCTTATATGGTATATTTGATCTCTAATATGCCGATTAATATATCTAATATGCCATATAAGATATCTAATATAACATATGAGATATCTTAAAATTCTATATAAGAAATTTGATATAAGATATAAAATATCTTATATCGGATATGAGATATCTTATTTAATTTTTCATATAACCTTTCTTATATAATATATCAGATGTCTTTTATACTATATAATATATCTTATATGGCATATAAAATATCTTATGTGGGATACGAGATATCTTAATTAAATTTACGTATTAGATATCTTATATAATATTTCAGGTAACTGATATAGCATATAAGATATCTTATATGCTATATAAGATATCTTATATATTATATAAGATAGCTGATATAGCATATAAGGTATCTTATATGTAAAATTAAAGGAGATATCTCATATCCTATATAAGATATATCCTATATAAGATATCTTATATCCGATATCAGATATATAGGATATAAGATATCTCTTATGTTAAATTAGATATCTTAAATGTTATTTAAGATAACTTATATATTTTGTAAGATATCTTATTTATTATGTAAGATATCTTATAGATAAAAGATGTCTTATACAAAAAAAATAATATTTTATATAATATATAAGATATCTGATATAATAAATGAGATATCAACAGTCCAGAATAGATAGTAAAATGGCTTGTCATAGGTATAGTTTATTTTCATGGAAGTTATCCTGTGACACATAAACATTTCTTGGGTACCATGTGCCTCCTAGGCCACTAATAAAACGTCTTTTCCGAGTGGCCTTGTAGCTCTTTTTTGATACCGTCTCATGACACTATATAGGAATGGACATTTCAAGGCACAATTTAAGTGTTTAAACTGTTAACTTACAGTTGATTTTACCTTATTGTAGCTAGTGTTGTGCCGTGTGGCGGCCGTAAAACCCGTACATCATCTATGGTGCAGATTATATTTTGTTTTCGTCCTTAGATATTAGGACCCTTTCTGATAATAATCAGTCGTTGAATCGACTGCCGTATTAAAATTAAGAAAATACAGTATGCTTTTCTAAGGTTTCGTCACCAGATATTGTCAGGGTCACTGATGAGGCTTTATTAGCCTCAACGACGCAGTCTCGCCCATGTAACTTCTTCTGAATGTGTTCTCTGCTCTTGAAGGAACTCTTACAGATTTTGATTTTACCACTACCTTCCTACTGGTACGCAAAGTGCTATTGAACTGTGGTCGAACAGTAGGTTTTAGTTTAAACAAATAGCGAACTTTTATTGTTTAAGGGAAATGATTTTGACAATTGCTAGATCTTATCTGAACACATAAAAAAAATGTTGATCTTCTTTCGTCTTATTGCGTAAAGTTAAATCGACTAAACGGAAAAGAAATTCCGCATGCTCCTTTTTCTTCGTTTATTACAATAAATTTATTGATCTGAATGAGATAATGAGTAGCAAGTGGACAAAAATATGAGCACCGCTCCTTACATATATATCACGATGCATATTTCAAAAAGCAACTGGCAAAAATAGTGTCATAAAATGAAAAATATTAGTACTACTTGTTATTTTTTCAACAAAGGGCATTAATACTGTTACAAAATATAAATTGTCTCGAACTGACATATATAAATTTATCAATACGACATATTCAACTATCTGAACGAAATATGATTTTCTCTTGCTTGATATTTTATATTTTTGAAGGAAATAATACAATCATTCTACCCCGAAGACAGAAAGTGATCTGCGAAGACGCAAAATCTTTTCGCGCAAAATGGTAGTTTTTAATTAAAAGCAAAAATATTGCCACAACACATATATGGCTATATACTTTCAGATCATAGTGAAATACTTGTTTATCAAAATCAGATAATCATTTGCCAAACAAGAAAAAGTTAGACGCACTGTTTTCTTTTATTTGTCTGTCAACATTAAATTGAGACTAACCGTGAAAATAATGATCTAAACGCACTATGTTTTAACATTATTAATATTATCCCAGTCAAGCCACTTATTTCTGGCATTTTCGTGAGAAAAACATAGTTTTCCGGCAGTTTTATGTAGCAAGTGGTGGCGTATATACTCTTCTGTAGTTTAACATTGCCGGAACATTCAAAATGTTTAGCTTCTAGACAATAAAACATGCTTTTGTTGCATAAATTTTAACAAATAATAAATCATAAATAAATCAATTAAACTACTTGTGTATTCACTAGTTTTAGAATCATAATTAAGTAAAATGAATACACGCTGTGTTTATTATGAATTATTTATTTAGCTTTATTTTATTTAAAGTACACGCATAAACAGATTAATAGCAGTTTCCCCATATTAGGCCCCCTCTGAGGGGTTAATCACTGGCTACCTCACCTCATTGTCACCTAGATAATATTAGCCTTTGATTGCAGCTACGGCTCTAAGTACTGACTATAAGAAGCATCCATTGAGGGTCATGGCTTTCAGTACTAAATAAACCGTTCCCTTGCAGAATATTTTCCAAAGCCATAAAATAAATAGAGGATCTAACATGAGTGCTCATGTTTTATTGAATTTATTAAACGAGTTGGGGAAAAAGATAAGATGCGAGGCTGTGCCGAGCATCTTATCGATTTTCCCCAACGAGTTTAATAAATTCAATAATACAGGAGCACGAATGCAAGATTCTATTTATCATATGACACTAGAATTGCATTTTATTAGCAAAATTTACACTAAAACGTCACATTTTTGCCATTAGAAAACGCGACGTTTTAATGGACGTAAACGCAAAACGTTACGACGCAATTTGCATTTTTAATCCACTAGTGGATTATCGTTTTTTATGCATGGCTTTATTACACTCTCATATGCGACGTCATATGATAAAAGTACTTTCCTTGGCAGGATGTTTACCAAAGGCATCCAAGTTAATAGCATGTTTTTTTGTAAATATTTACCATGTTTACCTAAGGCGTGTAATGTGGCAGCATAGCAAAATATTTATTTTCTTCACCTGTTTGGGTTTTCCCCTTGTAAAACATTTACATGTAGTTCATGTTTGTCTACGTCGGTTAGTGTTTACTATGAGGCACTGTGAATAGGAGGTGGGTAAATGTACAGACCTGCCCAGGTACTTTTGTAGCCCTTTTTTAGATTTTGGGGAAATTAAATCCACTACCAATAGGTACCGATTCCTTTTGGTAACCTCGTCTTATTCTCTTTACGGGAATCAAATGATGACTGCATTTTGCTCAACTTGTCCAACAAGAACATCGGTGAGACCGATGGTTACTCCCCGAAGGTGTTCAACATTGGAATGGGTATCCTTGGGACCAAGCGATGTTCTGTGAAAGTTATTGCAATTTGAGGAAAATGGAGATAAGGAATGAGAGAATGAAATCTACACCGTAACACAGCTTCTTATCCTCTGCAAATCATGTTATACCACCACTGAGCATAATATTGATTAGCCATCACAGTGTTTATGCAATGGTAATCCTTGCAATCCATTTAAAGATTGATCAGTATAAACACCAAAACAACTTGTGTAAGAGTAACAGTTCTTGCACACTCCATTTTCTTTCATTGGTAAAGGTAAAGTTTTCCCATAGCCTAATAGCCGCAGGGGCAGTGGGGGTTAGAGGCTTACTGTATCTTGGGCACAGCTGGTGAAAAGCGGAGCCCATCTCTCTCCTTTCGCTGCCTTATCCTTCCCTTAAGCTACATGTATCAATATATCAAATTTCATTTGATTTTCTAAAACAGTTTTAGAGATTTATTCCAAACAAGCTAAAATAAATGATATAATAAAAAAAAATTGAAAATAACTCCAAAACTAGTAGTAGGATTATATGGTTCTGACAATCTGCACTTTCTCTCACTGTTCTCTATAAATGTGTGAAATTTAATTTAGTCTCTTCAATAAGTTGAGAGATATAATCCAGACAAGCAGAAAAAGAGAAAGAAAGAAAAATCTCCAAAACTACTTGCGGTAGGATTATGGTTCTTCTGCTCTGTACTCTATCTCATTGTCTTCTATCAATGTGTGAAATTCCAATTCTCCTACACGCTTTTAAGGATAAGCTTCGGACACTTCGGACAAGCATAAGTTGAACAAACTAGAGCAAGTGAGCAGGGGCTCACGTTTACCCCCGACCAGTGCCACCGCCTAATGAGAGCATACTTTACCACAAGGCTACAATGCAAATACATGTACAACATTCAAAGTCTGTGATCTTGACCATATGTCAGCAGCAGCATCCATATGTGTAAACTAGTATGAAATAAACCTAGTCATGTATCATTAGGCTCCATTCATGTACATTAGAACTATAACCCAAAACTATTAAACAAATGGCAATGTCTTAGTTATTGACCCCTGTCTCCACCCATGAGCCCAACCCTGCAATGTAGGTAGTCTACTATAGAGATATCATGAACCAAATATGGAAGAAATCTTCAATGCAGTTACAGAGATATGAGCAATCAAAAAGGTTTAACCCAAACTTTGACATAATGAAAATGCCTAAGTCCTAATTACTGACCCTTGGCCCCACCCTGGGGCCTGACCCTGGGGCTAAAATAGTTTACACCAAAGGCAATGCTATAGAGATATCATCAACCAAATATAAAAAGAATCTGATGTATAGTTACAGAGATATGAGCAATCAAAAAAAGGTTTAACGCAAAACTTTGACGTAAAGTTGACGAAGGGATGGACGAACGAACGAACGAACGGACGAACAAACGGACGGACAGACGAACGGACGGAATGACAAAAACTATATACCCCTGACATACTTCATATGTCGGGGGTATAAAAAGAAGAGGAGTACCTTAACAAAAAATGGATAGGGTTATTGTTATTGCAGTCTGCACTCTTTTCTACTGACTGCTATCAGTATTTTAAGTTTCATTCCATTCCATTTAATACTTTCAGAGACCAGCAAAATACTGAACAAAAACTGGGAAGGAAAATAACTTGTTTATTACTTGCGATAGGTTTATGGTTCTTGTGCTCTGCACTTTCTTTCACTGGCATCTATCAATGTGTGACGTTTCATTTAGTTGACTTTAATATCTCAAATATATACTCCGATTTCCAGTTTGAAAATGTCAGGGTTGCTGCAATGAATAAGGGGATAACTGTACTCAGAATTGTCATTTGGGGAGTAAATCGTCGGTTTTTATGGTCTGAAATTTCGTTTTACTGCGACGCGCCAGTTAAGCCGTAAAATGCGCTTTGCGACCACAAAACCGACGATTTACCTTCCCAAAACACAGTTATCCCCATTCCAATGCACTTTTCACATTTTCACTTTTAAAAGTGTGCTACTTTGCACTCATAGCTAACGCGTTCAGCGAAGTAATACCAGACGACAAACAATGACAAGCGACATTACGTAATGGCGTCGGGTTTCCGATAGTATATCACCGGATATACTGTCGTAAATTTTAACGTTATTCAATCAGACGTCGCGTTACAAACGTAAGTGCATTAGAATGTGTCCACATATTCCTCAATGATACGTTTTCTTGTTCAAAAATTCTGAAACATGTAATACATATAACGTATGTGCCAAACTGATCAATATTTATTTCACTTGAACTTCTTTGAATTCATGAAAACAATTGTTTAATTTAATGTCCTAGTAACCATAAAAAACAGATTAAACTAACAAATGTTTCAAAATTTTCATGACTCCAGGAAAGCGAAAAGGGTCATTTCAATAATTATAACTTTTTATTCATCAAGTTATTAGTTTTACACCTTAAATCAGTAATCTACCGAATAATGGGTTTAAAAACTGCTAAACCCATCAATGTCATAAATAGGACAAAGGGATACATGTCAGAATCGGAGCAGACGCCGAAAACTGCGGCGTTTGGTGAGGATCTACATTATTTGCATAAGACAAATCATTTCTCCTTGAAATAAAATAAAAATGATGAAAATGAATTAAACCAGACACCGTTAATTGACAAATGGATTCAGCCATTTCATAAGGATGGAATATCCCACTGGACATAAATGGGTTAACATCGGTTTTGGAACAGCCAGAGGGCGGAACGGAGCATGTAAAGTCATACAACTATGTCTGCAACGTCACGCCAATGTTTGTAACCATGAAAGGCCACTGGCTGAAGTTAACCGACAGTACCTATCGCTCCTGCCTTCGCCCTGCCATTATGATAATTCTTGACAGTTTTTCCTTGAGATATGACAATTTGTATAAAGCTTGTAATTCAGAGCACTTTTTTTCAATGATCCCTCACCCATTCAAATTCGACTTTAACTTATTTCAATGTCTCTTCTTCTTATTCTCAATTGATTCTCCGATCATCTCTATGATCTTATCCTTGTAGAGTACTGTGTTGAACTCCATTAATTGCCATAGCCTTTCATATGCAGTTTCGTCGTACTTCAGATTGAAGGTTCCGTAGGTATCTTTAGGATCACCGAATACTTGAAAATCTCCAAACTTCTTCTCTTCTTCATTCCTTTCTACAACTACAAATACGTTAACATAACTGGCTGGCAACAGTGGTGGCCGTTCTTGTTACAATCTTTTTTTTTTATCTTGTAACCAACATGTTGTGTTTGGTGATTCTATATTTTGATTAAATAAACTTGGGCTAAATGACAATATAATACTGACACTTTTTTAAATAGACTGTAACATGTACCTCTGATAGATCCTCAAACTAGGTACCAACAAGCATTAAAATAGGACCTTAGCGTGCCAGTGGCGGCCATCACGATTGCCATGCGTTGTATGATGCATTTTCCAAACACTTGTTGTGGATCTAACTTTAGATAATATGTCGTTGTAAGTATATCGTCTTCGTTATACATGTATTTAAACAGTTTAGCGCGTTAGGCATAGACGGAATGTAAGCAAGGAACTATTAATCGGAAACGGACATTAAAGGCACGCGTTACATATTACGTTGAAAACAAACATTAATTATGGTGATTTACAAGAATTTAGATGCTTTTATGCAGGTCGGTTGCAGGATATGGCTTTTTGTTGATAGGTAAACATTACTATAGCAATTTGTACCAGTTTATTTCTGTTTTTTTTTTCTTATGTTTATATCAATTCTATAAACATTCCCATTAAATTTTACGGCGGAATCCTGGCAGCTGGTTTCCAGGGGATTACCGTAATAATTTTTGGCAGAACCGTTATTTCTATAATAGAACAGAGCGTGTATTTCTTTAGTACCAACATAATTCTATAACATTTGATATAGCCCTGCGAAACTGGTTAAATTGATATAGATTTGGAAAAGAGGAATTGTATGTGAATTACAAGGTTGTTCTGTTCTGTTTAAATTCAGCTAACGACGTTCCCAAAGTGGCTCAGCGGTACGTGACCATAGTTGCACGCACCAGACTCCCAGTGTCCGTCCAATACAAGGTTCTTGGATAGTCACGTTTATTTATATACCTTAACGGATTATAATTTTTGGTGCACTGATATCAAATAATTAATATGTATTATTTAGCAGTTCTAAATATTTTTTGTGTGTTTATGCCGCATCAATGTGTATTGTTGATGTAAAATTTAAGTATGTCTATGTCTTTCTTTAACTACATCATTCGTCTTTCTCAAATTAACAACAGTAATGTTCATTTTCGCCACTATATGTCGAGACTTATTTTACAGTGCGCCCGTATCAAATACGATAAGAACAAGTAAAATGACTTACGGTATCATTGATATTTCTATGGATTCACCGTATTTTTACGGGTTTGTTTTTACAGTGAATGGTTGAAGTCCCCAGGAATGGAATGAAGTTGGCATGAGAGTAGCTTGGGGAAATTGGTTATCTTTTACGTCCCAGGCAGAGAATTTAGCCAATTATTTTGTGGGCGTCTCTTTTGTTTTTCTTTTTACAAATTGCCAAAGCTGTGACGAAACAAATATGTAATTGCGCGTGCAAAATGCAAACGGCCACCATTGGTATGCAGCACCACTAGTCGCCAGCCAGTAAGTACTGTACAGAAAAGATCATTACTTAATATAAGTTTCTTGATTAATGGCTGTCAGATCGGAACCTCGCGCACTGGGCACGATATCTTGAATTAACATTGAATCAACATTGATTCGCCGTCATGACGTTGAATCAAGGTTGATTCAATGTTGTGTGCATGTCGGGTCGGCGAGGTCACAACTGGAACTTATGTTTTCAATGCCCGCTAAGTAGTAAAATCGGTTACCTGTTATCTGGAGAGCGTATTAATGTGAATGCAGTTATTTCCCTTAGACCCGGGGAGCGATAGGCATTAATCGATATTAAAGATGTCATATCGATGTCCATTTCACAGGATCCGTACAGGTGTTGACCTTCTCTGAAGCCGGATTTGTCATCACAATGTTTAATATTTATCAGCATAATAACAATACGAAGTTTCTTTTTCTCAGATAAAATCAATTTACTTGTTCAGTAGCTCCGTTTCGTTGTAATAAGTCTCTTTGTTTTCCCTCTCTCGGATATTTAGGTCAAATTTCGTAAGAATTGGCGAGAAAATTAATCTGATTATTGGTCAGTTTTGACAGCGGTTTGTTTTAGTTTTTGATAACAAAAACATAAAACAATAATACTTATTATAATGAAATTATGATATTTCGATCCGTTTGACGGTCTCATCTTTATGGAAAGATTAAACCTGATACAGATACCCATCCACCCACATAGTTTTTCTCGTTTCGTTTCTTTCTTTTTTTCCTTTTTGTTCTTTTGCACCGCCCATCGGGGCTCGCGAAATAGATTGGTTGCCTGGTGCTTCAGCGACAGAGCTACTAAACCTTGGTGTCATATCAGGCCGAGCAATACTTGTAGTTCTACAAATTCAGAGGCACATCTCGACATGACTGAAATTTTGTTTACTGTGTCGTTAAACCACTACTCAACAGCAACGATAACCTTTTTCTCTTGAGTTTCTGTTTTGACAAAACTATTTAAAAATTTTATGTAAATAGTGTCTTTCGGCATGTAACTAAGCCGCGATATTTAAAACATTAAAGATAAAAACAATAAGATTAGTCTGACTTTCTATGTGTTTCTGCGAACAAAAATAAACAAACAAATGAACCGTACCACGAAAAAACAAACAAAATGACATGTGCGCCCTGCGAACACTTAGAATAGCGTGTGTATTCGCCCATCTGATATGGGTCTTCGCTGCCCGTATAGAGGTAGCTTAGACCATTGCCTGTCCTGTAAGCGTACAGCGATGATTCTGATTATTCTAGGCGGCTGCCAAGGCTGATCTGAGTCTTGGCAGGGCGTTATGGCACTGCATTGATTTTGTTGCATCGCGGCTCAAATAACTGTTTTATACAAAAATAATCATAATAATGACGTTCGGATTAAATATCCATTCTGACCTTCATTGTCGTTAGCAGGTGTTAATTTTGACAAGACGTGTGACCCAGTGTGTTTTCACACCTTTCGACCGGCAGCGCATAATCAGTTGATGACTTTAGCAAACAATAAAATGAGCCGCGATAAAGGTGCACGTACGCTCAGCAAAGTCTCAGGTCAGCCTGGGCATCCGCCTGATCTGATCAGAGGCTTCGCGATCGGGATGGAGGTAGCTTAGAGTCTTAGCTACCCTTTAAACGCATAGCACAGACTCTGCTCAGACCGGATGGCTGTCAAGGCTGATCAGCGTCTTCGCTGGGCGCACATTCCACTTTATTCGTTTTATCGTATCGCGGCTCATATGAGGAAAGTTATGAACCTTGACCAGAAAAGAAAGTGACCTGTCCATGGCCGGAACACTGACGAGTGCCTTGTAGCTTTCAATTGTTATTTCCGTATTTCTTACTGTTTTTAATTCTATCTCAATTGAATTACCACATGACAACAGCTTGTCAATTTTAAATGGTGTTTGCACAGTCACAGCCTGATTTGATAACACATGTTCAAAATATTTTGATCAGATATTCGGATCAGTTTGAGTTGTGCAGAAACACGAATTAGGTTATGTACAAATTCAAAATAAACTAAAATTGACAAATTATTAACTGATCATAAACTCAGACCAGTGTTTTGCAAGCGCATAAGGGACGAGTCATTTATTGTCAGGTGGGAGGGGGGGTACTTTTAGGGGAGGGGGGTCGGATTTTATTTTGGTGATGTACTGGGGGTCGGAAATCAAAAAGCCATGGAGCAGGGGGTAGGGGGTCATACATTTTTTCTGCATATTTGGGGGGTGGGGGGGGGGTCAGAATTCTTCCCTCAGTCTTCTTTTATTAAAAATGTCTCAGCTTCTGGGGGATAAGCCCCCCTCCAGACCCCTCATTATTTCTATTCTTGTAAACTTAAACTCAAGCTTAAAAAACGTTTATGGAAGTGACACACAAAACTTGGGCGCGTCATTGTTATCCAAAAAAGATATTTTGCATAAATTTGCTAGTAGGACAGTGTGCAATTGTCTATAAAAACATGTCAAGCAGATGACTTTGTTCTTGATTAAATCTTATGCCTGCATTTGTGATATTATCTCTCCAGTTGCCTTGTCATCAGCAAACCTATTGTGCCTTCTGGGGACTGAGCCCCCAAACTCCCTCTCTCCATTACTTTTATTAACAGTTTTATTGAACATTCGACAACAGATTTCTGGCCATCGCCAAAAGCAGGAAGAAAAGTGCAATATATCAAAATATGCTGGTAAAATTAAAGACCATAAACCTGCATCATTTCTCACCCTTGCAGAATAATAAAATTTTCTTTGTGTTTCATACAGGTTTTAATTGAGGTCAGTCAGACATAAAAAAGGTAATACAATGTGTGTGTGAAGGGTACCTGGAGGGTTGGGATTGTGGGGGGGGGGGGTCATAAAAATTTTTGTCACCTATCTGGGGGGTCGGAAAAAAATTCTGGTGAGGCTGGGGGGTCGGAAAAATGTTGGTGACTCGTATGAAAATGTAACTGCTCCCCCCCCCCCGAACCCCACCTGATAATAAATGACTCGTCCCTAAGCTGGTCTGAGTCAGTTTGCATATATAACTAATTCTATAATTTGAATTTTGCAGCTTTATATTTTTTGCATTTATTTTTCTTCATATCATGATGACTTTATAACAAAATTTAACGGTTTGACAATTACGAAAACAATCAAGAAGTAATATCGGATTTTATGATCGATAATCGCTTAATCCTCGTGTAATAAGCATGTCAATTATACTGTATATTGTCAACAAATTCCGATCAGCTTGCGCAAACTAATCAGACACTGTTCAGTCTTATCAGTTTGCACATATCAGAGGCTGATTTGCACATATCAGAGGCTGATATGTTTCCGCAGATGCTCAGTTTTATTATCGTAAGTACTCATATTAGCAAAAATACAGAAAATAGCACAAAAATGCTTTCACTATTCCTTTCTTGTTTCACTTAAACCAGTCATAGATTAAAGTGACAAACTTTCATTATGAACAGAAATATTAAAAATAAAGTTGAGGATAAAAAAAATTCTATAGTCTTGCAAGAAAAATGTTCCATAGCAATTTTTCCCATAGCGATTAATCCTTACACTACCACGTTTACGAGAAAAAATCTTCATCATGATTTAGTTTCTTACAATAAACAATTTCTTTCGACAGAGAGAAATACAGTGTATGTATCTCAGTGTCTCCTGATTATGAATGAGCAAATCTGCCTGTCGATAAAACAATTCTGTGCATTCTAAGATTCTACCCTGGAATACACAAAATACGCGCCACCACACTCAAATAAATTTCAATCAAAAATGTTAGCACAAGATAAGCAATTAGGATAATAATTAATAGATTGAACAATACCAAAAATATGTAATTATTGGTTTACAAAGTTTTTTTTAGCTTATAAAGGGATTTGTTTAAAACTACAAGTAGTCAATTAACTGTCTATTCATTTTTGATGGTTACGTGTAGGAGTAACGTGACTTCATTCTCATTTCTTCTTTCTTGTGTTCATTCGTTTATTCTTTCTTTTCTTTTTTCTTTCTTAATAAGACAATATCAATATTCTTCCTTTCTTAGTTAGATCATAAAAGCATATGTATAAATATATAAACAAAACATGAATACAAAGAAATGAAGTGGTGTAAGCCTTTGAGCAATATAGGCGGATTTGGACTTAAACTATTTGAAACTATTATGAGCGAGGTTGTTTCGAAACGCGACTTTCTGTATGTTTAGAGATCGATGGAAGAAACTTATAATATACTTATTTTATAATGAATTACGTCAATGTAAACCTAATAAAAATCTCTCATTGGTTTAACTTATTATAGTTTTATAGAAAATCCGATCATTTTCAAATTGTAGGCTGAACATAGCTTCTTAGCCATTTTCGACATTACTCTTATATAATTTCATGTGATTGAAGCTTCAAACTTCAAAAGCCGTTGGAAGAATCAAAACATGAAGTTAATTTGTATATTTTTATACCATATTAACGGACAAAGACTGAAGTTTATGATCATAACTTATAAAAATTGTCGTAATTTCATATATGTATTTGATTTCACATTTTACAAATATATTCCTATGTAATTGCACATAACACTCGACATTATTTGAACAGGTAAGTTCTCGGATTACTCAGATTAACCCGTAAGTCGGTATCGGTAGTTTCCGCCATATTGAATCATTAAGTTCCCTATGCGGCTCCGATCCAACAGCCATCTTGAAGATTGGGACCCCCGTTCTCACCCCAATATTCATATTAGTTTCGTTTACTTACATAGCTTTCAGCTTTTATGGTATTTTAATTTTTTTATGTTAGACCGATATGTTGACCTAAAAGACTGTACTCTTATGTAACTTAGATACCACATATTGTATTGTAGTAGAATTAAATAGAACCGCGTGTCATAATCTAGTCCTAGGTCTGGTTAAGGTGTATTTGGTAAAAAATAAATTGATTAATTTTTATGTTTATAAATTGAAATGTAATGTATAATACTGTCCATCATTGTGCCGGCTTCAGTGGAACTCTATTTTCCAAACACTTTTAACTAAGCCCATTGATCCTAAAGGACCAGGGACCGTATTTATAAAACGACTTAATTGGTTGCTTTGCTGTTGCTAAGGGTAAATTTCTATGTTGGAGATTCCCTACAACTATGAAATTTGCTCTGGAGGAACAGTCTGCTCGGAATCTCCTTTATAGAAATTCAGCCTTAACAACAGCATAGCAACCACCTAAGTCATTTTAAAATATGGCCCCAGAAAGTAATGAAGTATGGAGACAGTAAACTGCCACCAAACATAACCTTACACCAGCTGTAGTGAATATAAATAATTTAGTATTTGACATGGAATTATTGTATTTATAATACTGTTAAAAGCTTTATTACAAGACCTAATAACTAGTTGGACGTATCTAAATAAGGGGCGTATTAAAGGTTCTTAATATGGTTGGGGGGCGGGGGCCTTAGAAAACTTTTTAGTGGGGCATGAGGGGTGGCCATTATGCATTTTAAAATTATTGGGAGGGGCTTTCCTTCTCCCCCCCGCTTCCCAAACACCTCCCCGTGCCCTTTCATCTTCCTACGTCTATGTAAATGTTTAAAGGACATACCAAGAAATGCCAATTTACGATTGTTTCTGCTTCAAAGTGGGGTGGGGTATCAATAAGGTGGGGTTTCGGCATCCTACCAATGTTTTCGTTTTTAACTGGTGGTATACTTTAGTGTGTCTAGTTTATTGAACCATATGTTACTTTGGTCGGAGAGCCCTAGTTACTGAGCTATGGGTAGACAGAAGTGGGTCGGGGTATTTAAACATCGTTTTAGTCTGTCTTGTAAAACTATTTGGTAGAAGAGTACAAAAGACAGACAGCGTTTGATAAAATGATTAACATAACATCTAAAATGTATTTCCATATAATTTTTATTGTTTAATGTTACCATATGATATCAAAAAAGACTTCCCTTGACAGGTAGCATTTTTTGATATTTCTGTTCTCTATTTTCAATATTTCTTGGCACTATTGCTAAATAAACTGACTAGTAATCATCAAACGCATGTCTAGGAAGTACCTTGACCAGGATAATCGGCTGATTTGACTAGAATATCACCATGACCTAGTTTTCATGGTTGAATGAATGCATATACTTGCTTGGAAGAAGGTTTTTATTCAACTTAATAACCTAGAAATATAAAACTTTGATTAATATCTTTACAGCTAAATTTTGCCCCCACCACCACATAGAGACGTAATGGTTTAAGTGCGGATCCCATAGTCTGTGTCGTCATCGGCGTGACAGTTTGTACCTACTATGATTATTGTTTCTTTAATCCACGGATGGAATTTTACCAAACTTGCATCTGTGGAATTTGATCAAGCTTACTTGGACACTCAATTGGACAAGCCAAAAATCTGATTCGATTTTGTTTAATATGACCCCATTTTTAAGGTCACAGGAGGTCTAAAATTGTTAAGTTTCCTGCGCCGACAATTTCCTGTACCTAAGATATCTTTTGAAACAAGATGCGCAATTCCACAATACTTGCATGGATATATCATTAAGACAATTTAAGAGGTGATCAGATTTCGGTGACCTTGACCTTATTTTCAAGGTCACAGAAGGACTTTATATGTGACGCAGACATAGACGCTGACACCAGCGAGATCCACAAATTGAAGTCAATATGTATTCCCTCGCCTTTATTGGTGGGGGTGTGAGGCATAATATAGCAGTAAAGATATCAATTTGACCAAAGGTTCGTAATTGTAGGTCATGAAATTGAATTAAACCATGTTCTAAGCAAGTGTATGTGTTCAGTCAACCACAAAAACTAGGCCATTGTGAAATACTGGTCACATACTCCGATTGTCCTGGTCAAAGTTCCTCCTTGACATGAGCTTGATGATTACTGGTCAGTTTATTTAGCAATGATGCCAAGAAATATGGAAAATAGAGAACAAAATTATCAAAAAATGCGGTATGTCGAAGGAAGTCTTTTTTGACAAAATATGTTCAAACTAAACCAAATAAAATGATATGGAAATACATTTTAGATGTTCTGTTAATCATTTTATCAAACGCTGTCTGTCTGTTGTACTCTTCTACCAAATGAGGATAGTTTTACAAGACAGATTAAAACGATGTTGAATTACCCGACCCACTTCTGTCGACCCATAGCTCAGTAACTAGGGCTCTCCGACCAAAGTCACATATAGTTCAATAACCTAGACACACTAGAGTATACCATCTGTAAAAAAAAGAAAACTTGGTAGGATGCAGAAAACCCACCTTATTGATACCCCCCCCCCCCGCCTTTGAACACAATGAATCAAAGACTATTATATGACTGACACTTGTTGCTACATAGTCTACACAAGGTACATCAAAATAAACTTCAATTTTAAGGTGAACGATTCCGTCTGCTGACGGAATTCTGTTTATTTGATCGTGTGATGTTTAGGGTATTTTTGTCAAATAGATTTATTTCTCTTAAGAATCTAGGTTGAATGTTTGGCACTAGATATGAAATCTCTTGAACAGTTTAATCTTTGCATGATTGTAAATTTGACATCCTGCTTAGTATTTATTATATACCTCAGGTGTATTTCGCATGTTCTAAATGCCTATTCCAAAAGAAGGAGAAAGAGAGAGAGAGAGAGAAAGAGAGAGAGAGAGAGAGAGAGAGAGAGAGAGAGTAAAACGCTTACTTTCATTATCATTGTCAAGTTTCTTGTCTCTGAATTCATTGTTTATGAGAACAAAATGCATCACAATCGGACAGTCTGGTTCCTCTTTATTCCTGAAGATATAACATTCTACAGTCTTGCCGTTATCATCTTTCGTAGCTGGAAGTTCCGACTGTATGTTTGGAAATGGACAATGGCAAACGTCAAGCCAACTTTCTGCCTTTAGAAGTTCCTGGAAATAAAACAAAAGGAAATTATCAAATAATGTATTGAACCATCGACAAAAATTTACGTTGAACAATGTTAACGTTAACACCTTGGCAGGCAACAAACAGCTTTACAGTGAGTGAGTGAACTCAGTTTAACGTCCCATTAACAAATAGGTCATACGAAGACGGGAGCTCGGTTTAAAGCCTTATCCAAAAGACCGGAGAAGCGGAGGGTGGATCGTGCGATCCCTGGATTGATAGCCCAGCGCGTTACCCACAACAATACCGCCGCTCCTAACAGCTTTACACAAAAAACCTTGTTCAAGAAAAATCGATAAGAGCGATTGTTGTAAGGCAATAGGATAAAAGCAAGTAAAGGGTCAAATTTTCATAAATCTCAAGTCTATTTCTTGACGCATATCCAAACGTTTTCAATATATATTTTTTTGGTTCTGTTAGTACGTTACCAATCGCATCGGTATGGTTTTGACTCCCACATATGTTCAAAAAAGTCCTTCACGTTTGCTGGTCTTCAAATCTGACGTGCACTAGTACAAACGCTGCGATTGTTAATTATGTCTCCCTCCGAAGGGTGTCGCAGACATATAGATTTTGCCCTGGTCGTCTGTCCGTCCGTCTGTCCGTCACAAATCGTGTCCGCTCAATAACTATGTAACCGATTGGGATAATTTCACGAAACTTGGTACAAATATAAGCATTATTAGACAACGTACAACTATAAAGCATCATGAGACGACATGCAGAGAGAAAGACCCGTTACTCCACCTACATTTTTTATGGAATTATGCCCCTTTGTAAATTTTAGTATGGAAATTGTGTCCGCCCCATAACTCTCAAATAATATGAGACATTTTCATGAAACTTAGTGCAAAAATAGAGCATTATCAGTGGCTGTACAGAGAACAAGAACCGTAGCTCCACCTACATTTTTTACGGAATTATGCCCCTTTGAAAGCTTTAGTATAGATATTGTTTCCGCTCAATAACTCTGCCACCGATTGAGATAATTTCACGAACCTAGGTACAAATATAAGCATTATTAGACGACGTGCAAAGAGCAAGACCCGTAACCCCATCTACATTTTTATTGAATTATGCCCCTTTGTAAATTTAAGTATAAAAATCGTGTCCGCTCCCCGCTCCATAACTCTAAAACTATATGAGATATTTTTTATAAAACTTAGTACAAATATAGAGCATCATCAGAGGATGTGCAGAGAACAAGAATCATAACTCCACCTAGCAAGAAATGTAACTCCATTTACATTCTTATGGAATTATGCCCCTTTGTAAACTTTAGTATGGAAATCGTGTCCGCTCCATAACTCTACAACTGTATGAGATATTGTCATGAAATTTAGTATACATGTAAATATAGAGCACTATTTGTGAATGTGCAGAAAACGAGAAAGGTAACTCCACCTACATTTTATTGAATTATGCCCCTTTGAAAAACTTAACTCTGTAACCGATTGAGAGAATTTCACGAACATTTGTACAAATATAAATCATCATCAGACGACGTACAAAGAGCAAGACCCGTAACCCCACCAACATCTTTTGGAATTATGCCCCGTTATAAATTGTAGTATGGAAATCATGTCCGCTCCATAACTCTAAAACTATATGAGATATTTTCATGAAACTGAGAAGAACAAATATAGAGCATCATCAGAGGATGTGCAGAAAATAAGAATCGTAACACCACCTATATTCACGAAACTTAGTACAAATATAGAGCATCATCAGTGGATGTGCAGAGGACAAGAACTGTTACTCCACCGACATTTTGACGGAAATATGCCATGAAACTTAGTACAAATATATAGCATCATCAGTGGATGTGCAGAGAACAAGAACCTTAAAGGTCAATTACGAAGAAATTGTATTATTGCTTAATTTTGAAGCAAATTAATAGTGTAAGAGAGAGGAATATAATGCTACAAACGGCATAGAAAAATTCCTATCCGTTCAAAAGTTATGCCAGTTTAAATATCCCACGGCTGTTTTTTCCTACATGACTTATCTCCCTTACTTTTTAAAGTATTTCTAACCACAATGCATTATTCTGTGATGTCCTTGATGGTTTTATTTTTCTAAATGAATTTTTAAACTAATTAACAACCTTTTATCTAAAGAGTAAATGATTGTTATCTTACAGTTTTTATTATTTTGATCTTTGTTTATTAGCTGGGTAATTTATTGGGAATGGTCATCCACAAATTTAAATTTTATTCAAAATTTAAATTAACTTTAAAAATTTAAAAACAGATTTTAAAACATTTTCTTTTACTTCAGTACACAAAAGTAATTGTCAGAGACCTAATTAACAGATCTAAAACTACTATGTTCAATTATGTATACTGATAAGCATGTAAATTGAAATTTAACAAATTTTAATTAAATATTTAAATTTGAAAATTTAACTGCTAAAATTGCAAATATAAGCAATATTTTGAATTTTGGCAGTTGCTATTAGTGTCACAAATAATACAATACATTTTTTAACCATTTTAGAATGTTCAACAAGAAAATATTCGACAATTTAAAAATTTTAAATAAATTTAAAATCTCAGTGTTCATCGATGACGTCATCGAAGGCCTCATGAATATTAACGAGGCGGCTCAAAATGATTGTCAGATGTCATAAAATTTACAAATTCAACTCTTTATATCTCGAAAACTATTAATGATAATTTGATGCGGTTTTCGATACTCAGTTGCTTAGAGAAAACTGCTTTCATGTCTGTAATAAAAAAGCACATTAATGATTGACCTTTAACTCCACCGACATTTTTACGGAATTATGCCCCTTTGAAAATCTCAGTATGGAAATTGTGTCCGCTCAATAACTCTGTAATCGATTGAGATATTTCACGAAATTTGGTACAAATATAAAGCATTTTCAGATGACGTACAGAGAGCAACACCCGTAACTCCACCTACATTTGTTATGGAATTATGCCCCTTTGTATATTTTAGTATGGAAATAGTGTCAGCTCCATAACTCTTACAACTAATATGAGATACTTTTATGAAACTTAGTACAAATATAGAGCATCATCAGAGGATGTGCAGAGAACAATCATCATAACTTCACCTACATTTATACGAAATTTTGGCCCGTTGAAAATTCTAATTTGGAAATTGTGTCCGTTCCATAACTCTGAAACTATATGAGATATTTTTGCAAAACTTAGAAAAAATATAAAGCATCATAAGTCATTGTATGGAGGAAAAAGCTCTAACTCCATCTACATCTAACGGAATTATGCCCTTTTTTAGCTCACCTGAGCCAGCGACTCCGGGGGAGCTTATAGGATGGTAAGGCTCCGTTGTTCGTCGTCCGTCGTCCGTCCACACTTTCAAACGACTTCTCCTCTGAAACCGCTGGGCAGATTGTAACCAAATTTCATATAGAGCCTCCTGGGACCTTAGGAACGAAAAGTTGTTCGAACGGTCCTGGTCACATGGCCAACATGGCCGCCATGCCCATATATGGTAAAAACCTGAAAAAATCTTCTTCTCCAGAACCAATAGGTTGATGGCCTTGAAACTTGGTATGTAGCATCGAGTACACAAGTACTATGAAGATTGTTCAAATTATGACCTTGGGTTGACCTCGACCTTTTTTACGGTAAGGTCAAATATGCTTCCTTATGCTTTTATATGGCAAAATGCTGCAACATAAGATATCTTGGAAACTGTTGATGATTTTGGCCTAAAATTTGGTACATACAGTCATCTTAATGACTTCATGAAGATTTATAAGTACAAGAGGTCAAGGTCATTCTTTGACCTTTGACCCAGAACTCTCATATTTTGACAATTTCAAACAATCTCCTCAAAAACAACTAGTCCAATTGTAACCGAATTTCATGTAGATCCTCCAGGGCTTGAGGGAATGAAAATGTGTTCATACGGTCCAGGTCACACGACCAACATGGCCACCACGCCCATATATGATAAAAACCTTTAAAAATCTTCCTCTCCAGAACCAGTAGACCGATGGCCTTGAAACTCGGTATGTAGCATTGGGTACTCAAGTACTATCAAGATTGTTTAGATTATGACCCTGGGATGACCTTGACCTTTTTTACGGCAAAGTCAAATATCGGAAAATGCTAGAACATGAGATTTCATGGTAAGTTTAAAGATTTTGACCTAAAAATTGGTATATACAATCATCTTAATGAGTACATGAAGATTTGTGTGTACAAGAGGTCAAGGTCATTCTTTGACCTTTGACCCAGAAATCTCAAATTTTGACAATTTCAAACAATCTGCTCTAAAACCACTGGGCCAATTGAAACCAAATTTCATATACAGCCTCAAGGGGTTGAGGATATGAAAAAATTTTCTAAAGGTCTTGGACACATGACCAACATGGCCGCCACGCCCATATATGGTAAATACCTTTAAAAATCTTCTTCTCTAGAGCCAATTGACCGATGGCCTTGAGACTTTGTATGTAGCATTTGGTACTTGAGTACTTTCAAGATTGTTGAAATTATGACCTTGTGTTGATCTTGACCTTTTAAAGCAAAGTCAAATATAAAAAAATAGTAGAACATAAGATTTCATGGAAAGTTTTGAAGATTTTGGCCTAAAAAATTGGTACATACAGTTATCTTAATGAATTCATGAAGAATTATGAGTACAAGAGGTCAAGGTAATTTTTTTACCTTTGATCAAGATCACTCATATTTTGACATTTCAACCATTTCCTCAATAGCCAAAGGTCCAATTGTGAACACATTACCTATAGAGCCTCCAGGGGTTGATTGAATGAAAATTTGTTCAAACGGTCCAGGTCAGATGACCAACTTGGCAGCCATTACCACTTATGGTATAAATCTTAAATATTTTTCCACTCCAGAACCAATACACCTATGGCCTTGAAACTTGGTAAATAGCATGGAGTACTAGAATACCACCAAGACTGTTCAAATGGTGACCTTGGGTTTACCTTGACCAATTTTGCGGCATGGTTAAATATGGGAAAATGGTAGAACATAAGATTTCATGGAAAGTTTTGAAGATTTTGGCCTAAAAATGGTATATATGGTTGTCTTAAATGAGTACATGCAGATTTATGAGTACAAGTGGTCATGGTCATTCTTTGACTTTTGACCCCAAACTCATATTTTGACAATTTCAGACATGATAAGTAAAAGCCACCTTGCTAATTGTTCAGGTGAGCGATTCAGGGCCTCATGGCCCTCTTGTTATATTTTAGTATGGATTTTATGTCTGCTCAATAACTCTGTAACCGATTGAGATAATTTCCTGAAGCTTGGTACAAATATAAATCATTATAAGACCACATGCAGAGAACAAGAACCATAACTCCACCTACATTTTTAGGAATTATGCCCTTTGTAAATTTTAATATGGAAATGGTGTCCGCTCCATAACTCTAAAACTAATCAGATATTTTCGCAAAACTTGGTACAAATATAAAGCATTATGACTTGATGGGCAGAGAAAAGGAACCGAAATTCTGCTTACATTTTCTACAGAATTACACCCCTTTGAAAATGTTAGTATAGAAATCATGTTTGCTCCATACCTCTGAAACTATATGAGTTATTTTCGTGAAACTTGGTACAAATATAAAACATCAGACAATGTGCAGTGAACAAGAACTGTATCTCCATCTACGTGACTTTTTATGAAATTATGCCTCTTTGTAAATTTTAGTATTGAAATCATGTTTGTTCTATAACTTTAAAACTGTAAAAGATATTTTCTTGAAATTTCATACAATTATAAAGCATTATCAAATAATGTGCAGAAAAACAAGATCGGTACCTCCGCCTACATTTTAATGAAATTATGCCCCTTTGTAATGTTTAAGTATAGAACTGGTGTTCCCTCTGTAGCTTTCAAAGCGTTGAAGATATTTTTTTACAAAACTTGGTTCAAATATAAACCATCAGCAGAAGATAGGCAGAGAAAAGAACCATACATCCACCTACATTTTTCACAGAATTATGCGCCTTTTAATTTTAAGTTGGCGACGGTATCCACCCTTGTAACGTTTCAGCACGGAGATCTTGTCCCCTCTATAACATTAAAACCATGAAAGTTGGTACAAATATTAAAGCATGGTTAGTTGATGTTCAACGAATAAGAACCATAACTTAATCTACATTCCTGGTGAGGGCTTGGGAAAGGGGGGGGGCATCTGTTTTTTGTTTGAAAAACAAACATCTAGTTCTTGACTATTTTACTGAAATTTATTTTCTGGTAATTGGCGCTTGTATCTGCAAACAATAAGTTGTCCCCTAAATTTTGATACTGTGTGCTTGGCACGTTTAAAACATCTCTAAATTTATTGTACATAGTATACAATTATTTTTAGTATATAGTAGGAGCGTTGAAAGCATTGCAGTCTAGGTAGAGTCCATGTGCTTTTCAACTCACCTACCGTCAACTCCCGATATCTCGAAGTCGACTTTAACCCAAACCACCGATATCTCAAAGTAAATTTTCTGGTACCAGAAAATTTACTCTGAGATATCAGTAGTTTGAGATAACAGGAGTTGAAATGTAAATAAAAATAGGAAATACATTTTTAATATAGGAAGGTACTTTTTGAGATGCCAGTGTTCTTGATATCTGGAGTTGACTTCATATTGTCTGTTATGTAAAAAATTCTACTAGTAAACACGGATGAGCACTTTGATAGAGGAATATAGGCTTGGAAAAATATATACGTGCCTAACCGTGAAGTATTGTGTTATAGTCTTGAACTGTGCTGCATGCATAAGATCTAAGAAGTGATATAATCTCTGATTCATCAATACTAAAGGTGTTTGTATTTTAATAAAAAGTGCATAAAGATAATACTGAAAGGTCATGTAATATATCATAATTCAATTGCAACATACTCGTCAGCAATGCTTCATTAAAGTATGTTTACTTACGTAATGAATTTCATTTTTTCTGGTGTTTATCGAAGTATAAACTACATTGGGTCGTGTGCAGTGTAAGTGAACCCCGAAGGTTTCATGTAAACATCACTAGCGACCCAATGCAGTTTATACTTCGATAAACACCAGAAAAATTAAGTTCATTGCTTATATTTAAATTCTTTTCTGACTATTAATTGACCACAAATTTGCGTTTGGGGCGATAGTTGTAGCAGAAAAACATTTAAACGCGGCAGTATTTCTTCTAACAGGGGATCAGCGACAACGACGTCATAAAGTCGCCTACGGCCAATCAGACTGGAGAGAACCATGATTTATTTTGATGTCACTTAACCTCGTGTAACGTCGCATGAACCGATGCATTCATTGAAATATAAACTACATTAAGTTCTAACGGTTTTACATAGGGCTTTTCAATAAATGCACTGAGAATGTAAATATAAATTTCTAGCGTACCCATGGCAAACCGATGGATATATGGTATCTTTCGAAGTGTCTTTTAATGTAAGATCAGTAGAAAATCTTATGATAAGGTTCTGTCATATGGACGTTCGATTTGTTAAACATTTACTACATACCCCGAATATAACGTTTATATCGTTGCTGTTACGAGCACTAAAGTCAAAGGATAAGATCAGGTCAACTTCTCGTTCCTTGCGAAGCACAGGTGGGTAAGGCGAATTGAAAGCAATTCCAGCATCAACCATGTACATTTCTGATTCGTTGGTAGGAAACATCTCGTATATGTGTGAGTAATCTATTGAGAAACTTCGAAAATCAAATGATGGCATACAAAACTAATAAATGAAACACAATAAGGACAGGTAGTAAATGATTTGAGATTTAATTTATTTTTTCTTTAAGAAATGTATCTTTTTGATTATGCGTTCAGCTTGTTATTGCTCTGAGTTAGGGGATAACTGTATTAAAAATGCCCTTGGAGGAGGTAAATACTCGGTTTTATGGTCGCAAATTGCGTTTTACGGTTCCGCTAATGCGTCGCTGTAAAACGAAAATTCCGACCATAAAACCGCCATTTTACCTCCCAAAAGGACAATTTTGAATACAGTTATTCCTATCCTAATGCACTTGTACATATTTATACCTCTCAAAGTGTACTAATTTGCATGTAGCAAATGTCAGCCAATAAGAAATGATGTTTTATAATGACGTCGGGTTTGCGACAGTATATCGCAGGATATACTGTCCTATTTTTTGACGTTACTTATGACTTAAATTGATGTCATCGTTACATCACAATGATAAAAAAATCCCAAGCATAAACAAGTGAAAAGCACAGCATTAAAATTAACAAGAAAACTGCAGCAAAGCTACATCGACAGTTTTTAACACAGTAACAGCTTTTGTAATTTAAATTTGTACACATTTCTGAAGGTCTGGATAATAATACACGGGAAACCAACAAAGCCTAATCGAACTGTATCAACGGTCTGGTGTGCCACACATAGATAGAAGTGCGTAGGGACGCTAACTTGAGATAAGTGCGGTTCTTTATATGATAAGCATTGACTTCACGTCTAATATTTCACGACGTTGACGTTTATTAAGCTGTGTCCCTCTTTGTGCTATATTGGTCCATTAAGTACGCTGGCGATTCAATTTGAGTGATGGTTTCACAAGATTTTTATACCACTTAACAATTCGAATACCCAGCGATCTTTCTAAGTCTCCTCAAAATTAAGGCCTCAATATGCGTTGTCGAGCCGAGGTTACATCTCGACATCCGCTGACCTGCTAAGCTACCAGGCCGGGTTCCAATCATAATGGAGGCGGAAATCCTCCCATCTCCATCATCATACATTTCGAACAATAATTATAAATGTCGGCGATAAAACTTGCATAACGTGTTACATCTATAGCCTTGTTTATATTTAGCGGTCAAAACTATATTGCGATTAATTAAGTCAGCAATATGACTCGATGCTTTTGCAAATCGAATACTTCGAAAAACATGTATACTGGAGCATTTCTATCTGAAAATGAAAACCCATTCGATATACTATCATAAATTTCAATTTGAAATAAAGTCATTACAATTGATAAATAAGCCAAAATTTCGTAATGATTCAAAATACATTGTGATAGTTTCATGTTCATCAGTGTTATAAATTTAAAAATGATGAAAAAATCTAACCAACTTTAAGCGGTATTTCTCTTGGCTCAGGTCCATCTGAAATAGAAATTCAAGCAGTCTTTAAAAAATCCTCGCCAAAGTTTGAGAGAGCCAAAAAATTAAACAGTGCAATGCAAATTTACTTCTTCCTGCTTTACAGAGCCGCCTTACAAGCTACGCCTCAAACGCGTAAAGATATAATTCGGGGAGAAAGGGAGGCACATGTCATTTAGGGGATACTCAAAAATGTGATTTTGGAAGGTAAATCGTCTGTTTTATGGCCGCAAATTGCGTTTTACGAAACCGACGATTTACCTCCGAAAATGACAATTTTCAATACAGTTATTCACATTCTAATGCACTTTTCATATTTTCATCTTTAAAAGTGTGCTACTTTGCACCCATAGCAAATGCTTTCAGCGATGTCAATAGGACGTCGCGTTACATACGCAAATGCATTAGAATATGAGCATCATGAAGTGCAAGCATGGTTTAAGACACACGAGAACGTATACAATGCTGTTTTCAATGCCGAATGTTGCGTAGCAATCTGATTTACCCTACATCTGAAATTGGCAAAGTGTCTGTGGTAGCCTACAGCACGGTAGCTGATCGCTGTTTGCCTATAACCCCTGTGATCATATACCAAGGAAGAAAAAATGAGTAAGTGTAACGCTTTCTCTCTTTCACTCTCTCTCTCTCTCTCTGTTTCTCTCTAGCTGTCTTTCTCTCTGTGTGTCTTTCTCTGTCTCTTTGTCTTTGTAGGTGTGTAAAGTGAAGGATGCTTATCGCTGACCTTTCCCATATAGTACATAAGTTCTTAAAGGTTTGATAATTGACAGCAGTAAACACATTGATACGAATGAATTTCGCCCATCGTTTCGCACCTGCCTGTATCATACCTGGTGTGTCAAAGGAGCTGTCAATTTCTAAGTCTTTGAGGAAACTCAAAACCCTAGCACTCCTCATATGAATTGTGTTCATGAGAGGTATGTTATCTTTGAGGAGTCTTTTGAAAGTATTCCAGCCTCGTCCAAACAAATTTGGTCTATTCTCAGAGATGTTCTCCACAGGCGGTGTTGATATTCCATACTCAAGTCGTATACTCTGATCTGTAAAGAGATGTAAATGTGACCAGAATAGTCACAATATAAAAGACCTATGTAGATACACGCCTATGAAAAATGAACTAAATTTGGCGTGAGAACGATAATATAATCATATCTACATTTAACACAATTTCAAAAACAATATTAAAGTTCATAAATTAATATCCCCAAACCTGAGAAACTAGTAGAAGTAATATTGGAGTTAATTCCCTTGAGTAGCTGGTTGGTGCTTGTCTTAGATGTAAAGGCTCTGTAAAATTTTCAGTTATATCAAGCTTTCACCCAGACATAGGGAGAAAGAAAAGAAAAAAGTATGGATCGAGAATAAGGGAAAAACAACGACAAAAAAAAACACAACACAAAAAAAAAGGCAACGCCCATTCTGCACCTGCTGCACCACAGCCGGTCTTTGAACTACTATTATTCCTCTGTATTCTGGATCTGCCATAGAGTAATGCCTACAATGCGCAGATGGAATGGCAACTGCAAAGACCTTGATCAGACTGGTTCCTAAGCTCCCAAGGAACAATCTGATCCCGGCTTTCACTGTTTGTACAGACCTATCTGCCTGAAAACTTAGGACCTTTACGTATACAATTAAGAGTATGTTACATACCTGTACAGCTCTACAGTTGATCAATTACATCATGAACAATAATTCTGTTTTGTTTTAACAAATAAAAAAAACCCAGTTATTTATGATCTTTCTACCTTAAATAGAGAGGGTTGTTCACCATGACTTGATGATGAGCATGAGATTTCAGCTGTTTCATTGTGCTATTTTTCAGAGAGTTATCCCCTTTAACGTTAGGTGACATGTGACCTATGACCTTTTATCACTTCAAAGAGAAAATAGAGTTTATTAGCCCCGTTTATATCCAGCGTCCCAAAAAGGGACATAGACAGATCATATACAGCAGAACACGACTAGTGACCAAGCCTGCACCGTTAACATGAAAATAATAATAGTAATAATAAAAAACAGAACTTCCGCAACTGATGATAACATTAAACTGGAAATATGGCCACAAGACATGGATGCCTCCGCCTAGTGCCGTGAGCAAGAATGCACCTTGAATAATTCAGGTACTGGCAGTTGTAAGATAACCATGTTTATAGAAGCCGGCTTGTATACTGTAAAAGGGAAAGTCAAGGGACCATGAAATAAGTCAAAGAGACTTACATTTAGTCTCCAGTCAAAACTCAGACATGTTTTCATTATGGCTAGCTTAAATGCGCACAGTGACTTTGACCTTTAAGCAAGTGACATGGTTGCACGCAACAAATCGTCTTGTCAAATAGTTTTGAAATCCCACCATGTAGGACAAAATTACAGGCTGGATACGAGCAGGTTTTCACTGTAGCCAAGCAAATGTTTTACTGTGATCTTGACCTAGAAGCTAGCGATATGTTTCTAGCACGCGACAAATTGTCTAGTCATGATAATTATCTATGCCAATCGGTTTTGAAATCCCGTCTTTAAGAACAAAATTAATTGGGCCGTACACAAAACGGTTTCGAATATAGTATGTACACAAAATTAATCTGCGTGGTGTGACCTTGACCTTCAAGCTAGCGACATGGTTCTCATATTTGACAAATTATCATTTCTTAAGGATCATTCACGCCAAATAATTTTGAAATCCCACCATGCACGACAAAGTTATGGGCCGGACACGAACATGTTTCAGTGAAGCATATGCGCATAGTTTAAGTGCAGACTGTGACCTTGACCTTTAAGCTAGGGACATGGATCTTGCATACGACACATCATTTTGTCATGGTTATTATTTATGCCAAAAATTTTAAAATGCCACCTTACATTACAAAGTTATGAACCGAACACGAATAGGTTTCAGTATAGACCAGTGTTCTCCCTAGACCATTTAGGCGTGTTGCTTACAACATGCCATCCTCTTCAAATGTTCTTTGCAACACGCCTTAATTTCCAATGAAAATTTATAAAAAAAAATTCTATATTTTTCATTACTTAGCCAGCAAAGTTGTTTTAAAAGCTTAAGGATCATCAATTAATTATTCATAATGTAAATTTAGGCTAATTTTGACAAAGCATTGCTATATTAAGGATTTTAAAAATTGATCAACAAGTCAAAATCTGATTTTTATATTAAAAGTGACATGCCTTCTGAAATTTCTAGGGAGAACACTGATAGACTATGCACAAAATGTATGTGCGCAGTGGCCTTGACCTTTAAGCTAGCGACATGGATCTTACATGCAAAACATTGCCTTGTCAATAATCAATTGTTCCAGATAATTTTGAAATCTCCCACCATTTCACACAAAGTTACGGGCCGGACACGCACAGGTTTTCACTATAGCCTGTGCTCAAAGTCAAAACGCGCATTGTGACCTTGACCTTTAAGCTAGCGACAAAGTTCTAGCACGCGACAAATAACCTTATTATTATTATCATTTGTGCCAAATAATTTTGAAACTCTACCCTGCAGTACAAAGTTACGGGCCGGGGAGGAACATGTTTTCACTGTAGCCTATGCACAGAGTTTAAGAGCACAGTGTCACCTTGATCTTTGAGCAAGTGACATAATTCTAGCATATAATAAGTAAACCATGTCGCCAGCATACTGGAAATGTTCGTTACCTGAGAAACATAGGTACCATTTTTACCGATTTTTGAATAGATGTTTATATAGTGTCATATAGTGTTAATAGTGTTTGTTCGTAATATGCATTATGTAATGCAAATAAAATATTTCAGAAGATATTTAGGCAACAAATACTTGGTAAAGTATATAAAGGCGCGACGATCTGAATATTTGGAGTCATTTGTACTATTTCATTTGTTTGTGTAAAATTATGGTAGTTTCTTTCATCAAAAAAAAGGCATTTTGCCCTTTTGGCTTGGTATTGTAAGCCACAGTAACTCTTTTTATTCTGAGGATACATTTTTCTTTCTGTGGAGAATAATAAAGTTCCATTTCCACAATGGTAAGCTTTCTATCTACATGCATTTCAATATCGATTTAGATGAGGATCTACCAATAAGAGACAGAATTCATAAAAAAAATCATCCGGTAGCATAAGCTACTGCCAAAACACAGAAGTCTGATGATAAAAACTGTCCGATTGTAACTGTATTACATATATAGCTTAGTATAAAACATTTCTCAAAGTGTGAGGTGAATGTATTGTTAGTTCAAAGACTGAAGGATAAAAGTAGAGAACTTTCGGTACTTTAGCAAATTGACCAGTTTTATCCCCATTTTAACAGATCGCGACCATCTTTAAAATTGTGGACTTTTAGGTGGCCAACATTATTATTATAAGTTATATATGATTTTATTAACAAAATATAGAATAGTACCAACCTGCTAAAGCTTCTTCGGCATTTCGAATGTCGTCTACTGTAGGAGTCCTATTGTCCTGCTGCCATAGGATCAGTCTCCAGAGCTGAATAGAATATGCACTGCCCCAGATGCCTGTAAAAATTTAAAATCCTTAAGACCGTGCAGAAAATCTGTCTTCATTCGAACAATAATTCAACAAGTACTACCACCCTTCTATTAATTTTGCATTTACTTCTTTGGGATGGGTGAATTTGTAATAAACAAAATCAAATGTCTTAGTAGACTAGTTTAAATAAGCTCGAACTATCGACTATCCGACTATACTAAAAACTATCGGTGAACACTGTTCGTAATGAAGTACGGCAAAAAAATACCTACAAGAGCGTATTGACAGGCATTTACATTCTCAGTTCATTTATGGGAAAGCCCTATGATATCCATTAGAACGTAATGTAGCTTATACTTCAACAACTACATCGGTTCACGCCACGTTACATGAGTAAAGTGACGTAAAAAACCCGTCTGATTGCAACTGGACGTAGGCAACGCTATTCCGCTGTAAGTAGAAAAACTGCGTATATTTTTTCTGCTCCAACTGTAGTCGTTAACGCAAATTTGTGGTCAATTAATAGATTGAAAAAAAGTGAAAATATAAGCAATGAACTTAATTTTTCTGGTGTTTATTGAAGTATAAACTACACTGGGTCGCTAGCAAAATTTACATGAACCTCTTAGGGCTTCACTGTCTTTGCACGCGACCCAATCTAGTTTATACTTTGATAAACACCAGAAAAATGTAATAACATCATAATTAGGGTAACACTTAAGGCCATATCGCATTCCTATAAAGGAAGGTGTACCACAGATGCCTGACTCCAAAATATTTTTAATTATCTGGAGGTGTCAAAACAATCTTCCAGGGACAAAGGAGAAAAAATCTAGATTAATATGACAAAAATGGGGACACACGTGGACCATATGTTTATAGTAATTCGTGGTGATACAAATGAAGAAACATAAAATGGTGACGTTGAATGCTGATCTTTACAATTCTTTCTTGGCAATCAATTTTACACTTTCGTTGACCGCATTTATGCTACTTTACGTTTCACAGTTCCGAGAAGAAATTCATACAGCACTTTATTAAACATTTTGCATTTAAACGCCCAATTGCTCTATCTCTATCACTATTAAATATTTTATCGTGAGGTATAGCTGCAAGCTTCTCACATAGTATCGTCATTAAATGACCGTGATTAGCCATTTTTAAACTAATAAAACATCCTTGAGTTCACTTTAAAGGTTTGAGGACTGATCTAGGCCATTTAAGTTGGCAACTAAAATGACCTACTGTCGTTATCATAAACTTGAAAAAATGGTAAAATTACAATGTATAAGCGTGGAGCCCTACTCTTTGTCCCGCTTATATTCCGTAGCTCGACGGGAACCAGAAAACGAAAAGTGTATGTTGTAGAGCGATTTGCCTTTTTTTAAAAAAAAACAAAAAACAAAAAAAACATGTTCCTTCTACCTTTAGGTAGTTTTATGACTCAGTATATGCAGATCAACCGGCATTTTATCTACAGACGTGAAAGTTAAAGCGCTTTTCACAATGATTTGTATTTAGACTTTTTTACCACTAACAGGGTATGGAAACTTGAACATTTATCGTCGAGTTTAAGAGTCAGTCATAACGTACACGTCATACTCCACTATTTAAGCGTCATATATCGCAGCTTGCAATATAAAATGTTAAATGAAGTATAAGGTACGAAGTAGTTACAGCGTTATTCGAAGTCTCGTGTATTACAAGTGCGTAGTTATTTGATAATTCAGTTTGCATTTTTTTACAGTTTACAGTTTTGGCTCAAAACAATTTATGACAACGAATATAGAGAGACGAGCTCTTTAACACCCAGTCACTGCCACTACGATCACAAGTCTGTTGGAAACCTTTAGTGTATTCCCATATTATACCTCATACCTTATGAAACAATGTGTGAGATCTGAGCTGTCTGGAATCAAGCCTTAATGCTGAGCTGTGAAATATGAAGTATACAATATGAGACGTGAACTTACAAATAGCATACGTTCCTGTTCATATTTCACACCCTACTTTACAGTTCACTACTTTACTCAATATATGCAAATCAACCCACACTTTATCATCAAACGTTATTGTTGATGCGTTTTTGTCATAATGGTTTGTGTTCAGACCTTTTACCACAAGCAGGACTATGGAGACTTTTATACTTTCCACTTTGTATGGTACAATTACCAACTATAAGTTATGACGGATAAACTGTGACTCTTGAAAGTATACTTAATAGTTTTTAGTTTGCATTTACATGTATCCTGATTCGCCCGACTCCCATCCCGACTCCGACAAATTCTGGGTAAAGGGGTAGATAACCTTATCAACTTTTTAAATAAAACGTCCTTCAACTGTTTGCCCTCTGTGTTGCCTTCTCAGCCTTTGCCTTTTACACGTTATCATTGTCAAGGACAATCTTATGATTGAGGACATACTGTGGTCATATTGAGTCTGCTATTTTCAATTCTTTGGTGTATCCCTTGCTTCTAAAGGATGTAACTGCTCATGTTTTTTGTCAGTTCTCATAACGACGTTCCCCGGGTGGCTCAGCTGTACGTAACTATAGTTGCACACGCCGCCGAGTGTCCTTCCCTATCTAACTGTTCAGAAGTCGTTCATATTCACTGCAGCTGGTGTTGTGTCGTACATCATATTGGAAGCTTATATTTTCTGGTCCTTTGAGATCATTGAGTTCGTTTCGAAAGATGTTGAAAATAGTATTTTGCTTAAGCGGGTGCTGGGAGAGTGACCGGTGTGCAAATTTCATTACTGGTAATGAGCAGATTCAATTTGACCGAGTCTGCTCTGTTCGTTTCTCTGGTGTATTCCTTGCTCCAAAAGAATCTAACTATACACAGCTTATTTACAAGCCCAGCTTTGGTTTGATATTTTTCCTCATATGTTATTTCTCTTATGCCTACAATTGACTCCTCCGTTACACTCTTGTCTGTCCGTGGGCGCCGTGGTCGAGTGGTTAGAGATGCTCGGTTATGGTGCAGAAAGTCGCCGCAAAGTCGTGAGATCGCGCCCTGGTTTTGCTATGCGACGACTGAAAGACTCTCTGTCAACCAAGCAGTAAATAGATACATTTTTCGAATAAGGGAAGGATGAGGCAGCAAAAGGAGGGGAAAGGTCTCCGCCTTTTATTTACTGTGCCCAAGATACAGTGGGCCCTCAACCCCCAATGCCCCTACGGCTAATAGGCTATGGGAACCTTTACCTTTTACGTTTATCAAAAGTCAGAACTGTTGAAGATAATTATACGGGTTTGGAGGACAATCCTTCTATTCCATGCACGGTGCTTGTGTCTCTGTGGGGCTTCAAAGATAAAGTCTCGCAACGTCTTTGTCATTGCTTCGAAAGAATAGAAGGAATGTATCTATTTGTACAGAGGATAGGACAAGGGTTTTACGGCTCTTCAAGAATATTTCACTTTTGTCATGCAGTTAAGCAGAGATGGGTGAAAACCGGAGCATCCGGCGGAAAACCACCTCACCTTCGGTAGGCTGAACTTGCCTTTCTGCATGTACGTGGCCGAGGCTTGAACACACAGCATGTTTAAGCCACAGAGGCCCGTATATGTACTTAAAAAAGTAAACATTCAAGTCTCTCGTCTGCCATCTTGATCAGCCTTTTAAGATATATGGTTGCTCGAAATGAGCCCTGATAAGATTAAATATTGAGCAGGCTGACATTTGCACACTGCAGCTTAAACCGACTGCAAACTGCGGCTGTAGCCACGGAATAGACTCTCTTGTCAGTTCTCGTTCAAAGCAGCTAGTCGATGGCCCGATATAATGAATAGGAATCAGATAAAATGAATGCAAAGACAGATTGGTATGTCCGTATAGAAGACGCTTCGCACTGGAGAGTTAGCTGTTTTTGCTTAAACGTAAATTGGGATCGTCGATTCGTGCGACGGTGATAAGTAAGTTTCAATGTCGGAGCGCCCTACTACATGTAATTTGGAAAACAGGATGGCAATGACCGGCTGCAGTTGCAGCAGGTGTGGGCTGGGAGTTTTTTTGACCGTATTTAAACCCTGTTATCTTCTTTTTCTTTGTCGTTTTCTTTGTGAGACGGTTCCATATAGACTGAAATACTGTCTCAAAGGTTGTAAAGCCCCTTTTGGAGGAAAACCAAATAAGGAATTTAATTTTGTGTCAATCCTAGTTTATTTTATATGTTGTAATATATATATGAGCTGTGACGCGACAAAACCAACAAAATGGCTATGCGCCCAGCGCAGACTCATATCAGCCTGGGCAACCACTCAGTCTGATCAGAGTTTTCGCTGTCCGCATAGAGGAAGCTTAGACCCGGGCCTACCCTTTAAGTGCCAAGCGAATGGTCTGATCAGACTGGGTGGATGCCCGGGCTGATCTGAGTCTGCGCTTTGCGCACAACCACATTGATGGTTTTCTCGCGTCGCGGCTCATATATGTTACGAAAAAAGAGAAATAAAATATGTTTAAACTAAGACCCAGACTATCAACCCACCAACTCATGGTATACTATTCTTTTAAAAGTTTCGCAGAATATCTATTCACAAGAGTGAATGCGCACGCTTTTGATGCGCTTGAGTGACCGGCAGAATCAGTTTTTATCATCGTTTAGTATTAAAGAATTAGTTAATAAATTTGATTATTATTCGATGAATTCTTCGGATTTTACAAATTGTCTCCACACAAGGCGCATAAATGAAGTGAAACTGATTAAACCATAGTCAACCTACGTTATTAAAAATCAAAATATATCCGGTGTGAATCCGCCACCCGATAGTCTTACTGCAGTCTTACCTCACTGCAGCTGGTGTTGTGCCGTGTGGAGGCCGTAAAACGTCTCCCCGTACATCATCCATAGTGCAGATTATATTTTATTTACATCCTTTGAGATCAGAGGATAGATTCTGAGAAATCTAAAATTTGAGATCGATTAGACTATGATTCTAGATATTAGTCTTTTATATTATTTGGATCCTTTTGGTTTAAACAATATTTTATTCAAATAAATGCATATATGTAATACAATGCATAATGGTACAGGATCTGGCAGTAAGCAAAGTGCTTATATATAAGCCATCTCCTGAAACAATCTGGAAATTACAATATGCGTGAATGGCTATGCACAAAATATTGCAAACAAATAAACAAGCGTCACATAGACAGAGAGAGAGAGAGAGAAAGAAAGAGAGAGAGAGAGTTTTAATGTCTATACACCTAACTGTTTGCTATTTTACAGAAATATGACAGTTAAGATAAAAATGGTGTACAATACATTTTCTTATCATAATAAATATAGTAGACGAGGTTGGTATAGCTGCTTATAAGAAAAGAACGAAGAAGCAATCAAGAGAGCCTTTGACCGATTATTACCTAAGTATCACTCCCACGACAGGCAATTGAAAGTAATGAAGAGACGTCATGAATTTAGAACTAGTAAACAAGTAAATGTTCAAAATCAGAGCTGGAGCCGGTCAGAGGTAATTTATTGAAGAAATCTTCCTGACCTGATGATGTTATCTTGTACCTTTACGAATAGAGCCTCGTTTTCTTGGTCTGTCATACTATCTCTCCCGAACAGAAAGTCGTGGGTATTGTATCTATGAATATCACTGGGTAAGTATCTGTTTCTAGCGGCTGTATACTTAGGACAACAGAAAAAGAAATGATGTGGACTTTCGAAACCGCCACATTGACAAGAAGGATCCTTTTGAAACTAATCAGTCTTTGAATTGACTGCCCAATTGAAAATAAGAAATGACAGTATGCTTTATTCTGCTTTCGTCACCAGATATTGTCAGGGTCACTGACGAGGCTTTATTAGCCGAAACTACGTAGTCTGGCCCATGTTCCTACTTCTGTATGTATTCTCTGCTCTTGAAGGAACTTTTAAGATTTTAATTAGTTCTTAGTATGGTTATAGTTGATAGTCGAGCGCTATTTAAATTAGTCTAGTAGTCGTTTTAGAACTATAGAGTACTGTATATAACTATTATTCCGTGTGTGTGTGTTTCTTTCCTGATTGGTTTTGAGAGCAAGATGTGGGATTTGGACTTATTTATCTTCACTGCTGCTGGAGTTTGTGTCGTGTGGCGGCCGTAAAACGTCTCCCCGTACATCATCATAGCGCAGATCATATTTTCTGGTCCTTTGGGATCATTGAGTTTATTTGAGTAATTTAGACAGTAGAGATCCGCTTAAGCTGGTGCTAGGGGTGTGGCTGATGTCGCACATTTAATTACTGGTCATGAACAGACTCAGTTAAACCGATTCTGCTATTTTCTGTTCTTTGATGTGTCCAAAGGGTCTTACTATTTAGAACTTATTTGACAGTATCAATTCCTGATCATTGCATATCTTTTTATACTTTTAACGGACGGTAATAAATTACGTGCGGCTTAATTTTACTAGTTTCAAACCCTCGCCCCTACCATCCGCAATGGCTGAACCAGAGCAAATCAAGAGGGCAATGAGACCCCGAAACGCTCACCTGAGTATGGTGGTCATGTAGGTCCTGTTACCCAGAACGCTTGAATAAATTTTCGTTCTCTTAGCCCCTGGAGGCTTTGTATGAAATGTAGGTACAATTAGCCCAGTGGCTTTTCAAGAAATGTTTGAAATTGTCAAAATATGACAGACATCGGTAAGAGGTAAAAGAAACTCTTATACGCGTAAATCTTCCATGAACTGATTCGGACGACTGTATATAGCAATTATTAGGCCAAAACCTTTTAATTTATTTCATCAGTCACACTTTTTCGAATTTTCGGCCACTTGGCCTTTTTCAAGAAACAAATTCAATTTATACAGACAGCTACATGACTAAACCACCATTTTGAAAAGTTGTTATGATATGGGAGACAATGATGACGTGACGTCACTTTCAGTATGCCAAATGAAGACATACAGAATCCTAACCGCTAAACGACGTCACATCACAATTGACTAAAAGGCACAAAATTCTCATTTTAACATGGACAACTACACTCTCATCATGAAGTATAAATAAATAAATAACTCAATAAATCAGAATAAATAAATAACTAAATAAATAAATAAATAAACAACTAAACCAGTATAAATACATGAGTACAATAAACAAATAATATTAACAATTGCATCAAAAATAATTAAATACCAAACAAAACACAAACAGAAATAAATAGATAAATAAATAAATCCATCAATGAAAATAATAATAATAATAATAATAATAATAATAATAATAAAAGACATATATAAAATAAAAATAACAATTTTTGTTAACATATGATTATGTAATATTTAAGTAAATAAATAAGGCTATATACCATTTAAAGAATTGCATACAAATAATTACAGTGGTTATTTCCATATAAGCCACATCAGGTTCACAGTAAAGAAGAAGAGAACCTTCACTCCAGGGAAAGGCAGGATTTGTGGCTAGACATGTACATAGAGTTGGTCAAAACAGACAAAGTGAACAACTTAAAAAGTGCGCAAAAGTTGAATCTCACACCTGCGGAACATACAGCATTTCTCATACGTCCAGCGGATAAAGGGTCTGGTATAGTTGTACTGGATAAGTCTGAATATATGGAGAAACTGAAGAAGGAAATGGCTAAAAGTGAATCGTACGTGGAGACAGAGAGAGAGAGACCTGACCGAGGTGGCATGGAAGCAGGTTAAGAAGCTGGTCAACAGGATGCAGGCAGCAATTACCAAGGAGTTGAAGCAATATTTGGCTTCCGTTCACCCGAAAGCAGGAATATTAAAAGGCAATCCAAAGCTTCATAAAGCATGGGGCTCCATTTCGGACTATAGTCAATGGTATCAATACACCTACAGAAAAGCTGGCAAAACTTGCAGAGTATGAATTACAGGAGTATGTTCTCGGTTTCCCTAGCTATGCACGTGATACCACAGACTTTGTAAACAAGTTAAAGGAGATAAAGGAACCAATACCTGAAGGGGCATTTCTCTTCTGTTTTGATGTTTCCAACCTGTATCCGTCTGTTCCTAAGCAGGAAGGGATGGAGGCATGCCGAGAGGCCCTGGAGACAAGATCTGTTCCAATAATCCCTACTGAGTATGTGATGGAAATAATTGAGACAGTACTGGAGAACAACACTTTCAGCTTAGGAAACCACCATTACAAGCAGACAGAAGGGATTGCCATAGGCTCCAGACTTGGTTGGAATTTTGTTGGTAGCTATATGCGTAAATGGGTTGAGGAGCTGCTTAAATCCAAAGATCAGCCTATGATTTATAAAAGGTATATAGATGATGGATTTGGTATATGGGCAGGTACCCTGGAGAATCTGCAAGAATTTGCATTATATACAAACCAGATTTATAAGAACATTAGGATTGACCTCCGATACAGTCAAGAAAAGATTGAATTCCTGGACACATGGGTGAAGCTTGAGAAGGGTCACATTTACACGGATCTATATAGAAAGCCATCTGATAAACAGTTGTATCTACAGAGACAATCTTGTCATCCCTCTCATACCAAGACAGGTCTGGCATAGGGATTGGGTTTGAGAATCAGGCGTATATGTGAGAAGGACAATGACTACTATCGACACAGAGAAGAATTGAAGGGGCAGCTTAGGAAGAGAGGCTATGCTGGGAGGTTTGTTGAATCACAACTGCGAAGAGTGGATAGTATGAGAAGGGATACCCTATTGGAACCTAAACCAAAGTCGGCGAAACAAGAGAGAGTACCTCTGGTAATGACGTTTTCAAAGCTCCTACCAGATGTCAGGAATATCCTGCGAAAGCATTCCAAGGTACTTTACAGGTCTGACAGAATGAAGGAGGTATTTGACGAGCTCCCTATACTAGCATACAGGAGGGATAAGAACCTGTGTGACCCTCTCGTCCATGGTAAAACGGCAAAGCTTATCCGTGCTGGTTCAGAGGAAAGTCAGTGTAACTGAAAGGTGTGTCAGGCATTTCATGAGGGTGACATCCTGGATACAGCAGGGAAGCAAGCTTATAAACCTATGTCAAAACCAGCTTGTTCTCTACGGACTGTGGTGTATGCTCTGCTCTGTGAACCTTGCAAGAAGACAGTATATGTTGGAGAGACGGAGAGATCAGTTAAAGAGCAGAATGGTGAGCATATGAGAGACATAAAGAATCAGGCAGAGAAGCCTATCATGAGACATTTCAGTGGTCATTCGGTTGCTGATGTAACATTCGTCGTTTTGCAGTGTGCAGGAAAAGATGGGAAGGTTTACAGACAGTTGGTAGAAGAAAAATGGATAGTTAGCCTAGGGACAAAGGTTCCAACAGGATGTAATGTGCAAATGGGTTTTTAAACGACAAGAAGCTAGCCATAATTACGTTCTTCTACTAGTGGGCTTGGGCTCAGCTGCACTATCAAATGATGTGTATGGAGTGAAGACTCAGATCACTCAATACTTTCGTGTTGTTTGTTCGGGGGCTTCACTGCTGGCTGGGTGCAGGTGGGCCTAGGCCTACTAGTTAAGAGCTATAACAGAATGTATCTGACCATGTGTAACCCTATATGAACCAAAAGATTGACTTTTGCCAATTGTTTTTTATATATAAAAATAAAGGTTTGCTCATGATGTGGCTTATATGGAAATAACCACTGTAATTATTTGTATGCAATTCTTTAAATGGTATATAGCCTTATTTATTCACTTAATTATTACATAATTATATGCTAACAAAAATTGTTATTTTTATTTTATATTTTTTTTTTATTATTATTATTATTATTATTCTTTTCATTGATGGATTTATTTATTTATCTATTTATTTATTTCTGTTTGTGTTTTGTTAGGTATTTAATTATTTTAGATGCAATTGTTTATATTTTTGTCTATTGTACACATGTATTTATACTGGTTTGGTTGTTTATTTATTTATTTATTTATTTATTTATTTATTAATTTATTCTGATTTATTGAGTTATTTATTTATTTATACTTCAAGATGAGAGTGTAGTTGTCCATGTTGAAATGAGAATTTTGAGCCTTTTGGTCAATTGTGATGTGACGTCGTTTAGCGGTTAGGATTCTGTATGCCTTCATTTGGCGTACTGGAAGTGACATCACGTCATCATTGTCTTCCATATCATAACAACTTTTCAAAAAGGTGGTTTAGTCATGTAGATATCTGTATAAATTGAATTTGTTTCTTGAAAAAGGCCAAGTGGCCGAAAATTCGAAAAAGAGTGACTGATGAAATAAATTAACAGAATTTAATTCCCTGTGGAATATTTTATTCAAGACCAATGTACAAAATATTTTAAACCCAGAAATCTTATGTTCTAGCATTTTCCCATACATTTGAACCTGCCTAAAAAGGTCAAGGTATGCCCAAGGTCATCATTTAAAAAATATTGATATTACTTAAGTACTTGATGCTATATACAAAGTTTCAAGGCCATCGATCATTTGGTTCTGGAGAAGAAGATCTGTAAAGGTTTATGCCATATATTCTCACTGCGGCCATGTTGGTAATGTAACCCAGACCGTTTGAACAAATTTTCGTTCCGTCAGCCCCTAGATGCTCTATATGAAACTTGGTTACAATTGGCCCAATTGCTTTTGAGAAGATGTGTGAAATTGTCAAAATGGGACAGACCAGGGTAAAAGGTCAAAGAATGACCTTGACCTCTTGTACGCCTAAATTTTCATGCACTTATTCAGATGACTGTATATCCCAAGTTTGAGGTTAAAATCTTCAACAGTTTCCAAGGAATCTCATTTTCCCATAAAAAAGTTACAGAAAGCAAATTTGACCTTATCGTAAAAAAGGTCAAGGTCAACTGAAGGTCAAAATATGAACAATCTTGGTAGTTCTTGTGTACCTGATGCTACATAGCAAGTTTTAAATCATCACCCTATTGGTTCTGGAGAAGATTTTTAAATGATTTTATCCATATATGGGCATGGTGGCATTGTTATCATGTGACTAGGACCGTTTGAACAATTTTTTATTTACCTGCCCTTAGAGGCTTTACATAAAATTCGGTTACAATTGGCCCAGTGACTTTTGAGGAGAGGAGCTACGTGAAATTGTCAAAGTATGAGTGACCAGGTTCAAAGGTCAAAAAATGACTTTGATCTCTTATATGCACAAATATTCATGTACTCATTACGATGACTGTATATACCAATTGTCAGGTCATCTTCAAAGTTTCCAGGAAATCTTATGTTCTAGCATTTTTCCATATAAAAAGCTTTTAGAAAGCAAATTTGACCTTACCGTAAAAAAGGTCAACCCAATGTCATAATATGAACAATCTTGGTAGTACTCGCATACCCACGTTTGAAGGCCATCGGCCTATTGGTTCTGGAGAAGAAGATTTTTAAATGTTTTTACCATATATTGGCGTGGGGCCATGCTGGTCATGTGACCAGGACTGTTTGAACAAGTTTTCGTTACCCGCCCCATAGAGGCTCTACATGGCATTTGGATACTATCGGCCTAGCGGTTTCAGAGGAGAAGTCATTTGAAAATATTGACGGACGGACGACGGACGGACGATGGACGATAGACGACGGAGCCTGCTTATGCTATAAGCTCCACCGGAGCCGCTGGCTCAGGTGAGCTTAACATATAAGTATGTTTTGATACACTGAAGTCGATTATTGGTACTAAACATAACACTTCGAATTACCTTGTAGATAACGCAGTGGCAGCTCCACTGAGTCTCCAACCTGACGTCCAATGAAAAATCTACTTCCAAAATTTTCTGGAGCAAAACTGATTTTGTATTTCGGTAATCCTATCTCATATGGAGTAAACTCTACCCATTCTATAAGAAAAAAAACACTATGTTAGAAGAAACTGTTGTATAAGACGCAAAATCCATATCCGTTTGTTCTTATGAAGTGAAATATTGCAACGGAAGTGTTTTGCTTATCTTTGCCATTAAAATATTACACGACACAATATATGAAATAATTTCAAGATAGTTGCTTTAGACCCAAATGAGGCCAAGGGGTAGTATCTTATATTGGACTGTATGACTGCTTGTATTTTTGAACAGTGACGTGATGGAAGCATGAATGCATGTCACCAAAGAATCTGTATAATTAAAGGTAATTGAAATTTGCATGTTACAAAGTATTTCAGCTTCTGTGCGTTCTTGAGTCACAAGATTTCATTAGTGCACATACCATATCATATTTGAGCCGCCTCACGCGAGGAAAATGATGACAACCGAGGCCAAAAGGCCCCTCGGGAGATGTTGAAACCCGAGGCTGAAGGCCGAGGTTTTCAACATCTCCCGAGGGACCTTGCAAACGCTGATGCATTGTAAAACAACGTTTGATTGCTATAATTGCACAAATTCATTCACAATGCTATAAACATAACGAAAAAGTGGGCGCACTATTTTTTGGCTTCATCGCCATTACCTTGCTGAGTCCTACACGCACTATGCATGTCTATAAAAATCCTCGTATCAGACCATGATCAGCTATCGTTATGTTTTGAGCAACCTTAAGCAATATTTCACAAGTCATAATCATGCTCATCAAAGTTTTCACTCGATGTCGTCTACACTTTCACAGTATCCGAATTTTTATAACTCCTCCGTCAATGTCTTAAACCGATATCTTCAACTGCAGTCTGACGCTCGTTTCTATACTGACGGAGTACTGCCCTGCAACTTAGATACGAAAAGTCGCTACGATGGTCATAATCGGCGTGTGAAGACCATGTTAATACATGGTTTTATGTTCGTTAAACATGCCTATTAATAGCGTGTGACATCGATATTTATGCAATAATATTTTGTTTATATATGCAGCTGACACCTCAAGTCCAACAGCCTTTAGATAAGTAAAAAAGCCGTGTCTGACTCGGAATGCAGTCCCTTAAGTAAACACATACCATGAAATGTTTTAGCAGACGTATCGTTCTTCACATGAATGCTTGAGTATATTGGCATAGGGCATTTCCCATTCTCTATTTTAGATTTTTGATCCGTCAGCTTGCAGGCTGATCTCTGAAATGAAATCAAAAGGAAGCCGACTTGGGCAACAGTTATGTGTATATCTTCTTCAGATTTTAATCTTAGTGTTGTGGCGATGTGTGGCGGCCGTAAAATGGCCCTCCTTACATTATCCATTATGCAGATTATATTTTATACTGTCCTTTGAAATCAGAGGACATATCCTGAGAAATCAGACATTTTTTATTGGTTTAGATTAACATTTTAGATCATCGCCTTTCACTCATCTGGACCCCGTTTGATACAAATCGGTATTGAGATTTTAATTTAGAATGTACACAAGATAAAGGCAAATCATTATTTCGCTTTGAAGCTAACCTGTCCCTTTTAACGTATTAAAGATGTTGCACTTCAAACAGATGATATTCATGGCCGCGAGAGTCTTACTTTGCTAAGGCATTTTTACACGGTCTTTATTTGTTTGGTCGTAAGGCATTGTCAGGCAATGGCCGTGACAAAGAGGCCAGTTTTGAAATAATATCTCTGCTATTTTCTTTCTGTGTAGAAATGTCGACTCAGAGATTGATCTAAGCGAGGCCTAGTGTTCCGTAGTTTAATAAAATTGTTAGATAAGTTATAAAATGAGCCGCGACACAACATAACCAACAATGTGGTTGTGCGCCCAGCGCAGACTCAGATCAGCCTGGCATCCGCCCAGTCTAATCAGAGTCTTCGCTGTCTACACGGAGGTAGCTTAGATCCTTCGCTAGCCTTTGAGCAACGAAGACTCTGATTAGACTGGGCGGATGCTCAGGCTGATCTGAGTCTGGGCTCGGCGCACAACCAAATGATTGGTTTTCTCGTGTCGCGGCTCAAATGTAAGTGCCTTCAAACCAATCTTATTTGGATATTAACTTCCGTTTTGGTGTCGTTACAATAGAAATCCCGTTTAAAGTAATGTATTTTAAAGGTAAAAATATGCCTTACCAATCCTCTACCATAGAGCTCCCGCTCTTCCAAAGCTCCTACGAAGCCTTGAATTGCAGGCGCTACGCGCCTGCAAACAGGTGCTCGCTATAAATTTCCGAGTATATAGCTGTCGTTCTCTGAAGGCGGTGTTATTTAGAAACGGGAAACAAGTCAGCCTTTCCCAAAGTGTTTCAATATTCACTAATAAGTAAGCCGCGACACGGAAAACCAACAATGTGGAACGTGCGCCCAGCGAAGACTGAGCAGCCTGGGTATTTGCCCGGTCTGATCAGATTGTTTGTTAACCAAATGGTGCACGTTTAGACTTTATGCTACCCTTTAAGGTCACAGCAACGACTCTGATCAGACTGGGCGGCTGTCCGGTTTGATCTGAGTCTAAGCTGGGCGCATATGCAACTTTGTTGGTTTTGTGGTAACGCGACTCAAGTAGATTCAAAGCCGCACTTGCAAAGAACTGATAGTCGGTGAAAGGCTCATCAATCGCCATATAGACATTAAGATAAACATAAGACAATGTAAAACTTATTGTATATGACGGTTTTATGCCTCAATCTTTCCTAACTAGTTCAGTTTATTTACAATTGCTTTTGGAAACAGGGAGGAGGTGTTAATGAAGAAGAGGCGTTAATTTGAATTCGAACGGAGGAATATGAGCTATACATTTAAGAGAATAAACATATATGTAATTTCTATTAATAAAATATTGTTTAAACCAAGAGAATAAACACTAGAACACTCCAAGCACTTACCCCTCTGAGCAGTATGTATCCGAGCATTTTCCCGAAAGCGTCGGTGACTGTGTAATTGCCACCATGCGATTGCCCGACAAAGTAGTGATAGAATAATTGACCAATAAAACCGGGTTTAGATCTTCCGCAGCTGTTTGAAACCATGCTTGTTTTTAATTCTGTGTCAGCAATCTCTTTGACAGTTTTATCAGGCCACTCCGGATGTGAGTACAAGGTTGATAAGTACCTGCAACAATAACAAAATTAGTCTGACGTAGATACAAACATAATCCGATGGATAATTTATAGGAAAGGCTAACTGTTTAGGTAAATAAACATATGAATAATCAATAACCATGAGCTACGAGTTTCTTGACTGCTAAATAAAGCATCCTATCTCTGAAATTTTAGTTACTGTTCTTATTAATTTCCGCTAATGCAGCATATGCGCCAGAATTTTCTTTTCTTTATAAATAATGATGATGGCATGAACACTTCGAAAGAGCTGAACCCTTAGCACTTAATGGGAGGGACTCAGCACCTTCCTCGGTGCTCAGCAGGAGTTCATGCACTTAAACCCAAATTTAAAGAGTAACTACACTTCAGGAACTGACTGAATCAGATCCCAAACCCTATCCCCAACATCAAAGGGAAAGGTTGACAAAGACATCCCAACAAACAATAAATTACAAGTGATAAGCCGAGTCAGAAGCTCTTTCCCAAATAGATGGCAACTCAGCTATCTTTATTGAACGAAATAATTTAGACCAACAGACGTGTTACAACAGACTAAGCAAATTATATGAAAAACATTTAACAATTATTTTTACCTATTTTCTATTTTTATGATAGAAGGGTAAAACTGAGAACACAATAAATTAAACAGCACCGAACATAAAACAAATGCAACCGCAACAAAAGTACCGCCTTGGGACGGTCAGTAATAACTACTGGGGGTTTAAACCGGTTTTACTGGGCCCAAACCTTCACCCTCACCCTCCGCTGCTTGCTTGTGGAGATATTCTCTGTGGGGAAATCTGCAATACGCGGACCGCGAGTAAGTCAAATCGAGAAAATCACCTGCTGAAAGCCAAATCTAGGATTTCAACGTACAACATAAACATAAACGTATTCTTTAAGAAATTTCCGATCTAGTAATGGTTATCTTCTTGATAGTCTGATTAAACTTATCTGAGGATGTTTTGAGGATGTTCCTGTAGTATATATTCTACTAAAATACACAAAAGTATTTCCATGTAATATGGCTTTTTCAATATCACCCGATTTATCAGCCCGATACTCCAATAATGGTACAAGGGCTTGCCCGAGGTTCGATATAAGTCAAGGGCTGATAAATCGGGTGATAACAAAAACCTTTGTTATGATCTGTTTATAAAACAAAGGACCTGGTATGATATGGGCCATATTTGGCCCCCTCTCAAAATTTATTCAAATATTGTTTTTTTCATTAGTCATCTTATCAACAATATAAATCTAGAATATGGAGATGTTACGGCATGTACAAGGAAAATAACAGCCATTTGTTTGTTCATACATTTCTAGCCTGTTTTTTTTAGCAAAAATTAGGGGGTAGAGATACATTTTGTCCTGGATAACAAGGTAAAGAATTTAAAAGTAGATGCTAAGTATCAGACCACATAATGTATGTAATATTAATACTAAATCTCTTTTACATTTATTGGTCTGCATCTTATCACATGTATAACGGGCGATAACTCTTGACCAATCACTGAAATTGTCGGATTACAGAAACGCTTCATCAAACAGTTTTTCAATCGAAAATTAACGTTTAAAGGGCCTGCCACAATCGCAGTATTTTGTCTTTCAAGGGAATTTAGATAAACCATTCATTTCATGATCAATTCATGTGCAGCAGTCACTTTTTCTCGGAATAGTACATATAAGTCTGAAAGAAAATTAAGAAAGAAAGAAGGGAGATAACTCATAATTACATTGAAACTGCACAGCAATTAATGCTAATGAACACATATAGTTCTATAACTGCTGACTTGTTTGGCAAACATAGGCCAGATTTGTTATGAGCTTCCTTTTACATGTATTTACTTTATTATTTAAACAAAATAAAAATTAACTTTTTTACCCCACCCGTTTCAATGGCAACGATTTAAAAAAAATAAGATGGAGCGAAACAAGACAATAGACAACTTTCATACTTAATTGTATCGTGCGGCTCATTATTTTCGCACATTTTTAAAAGTTATTAATATGCCCACCATATATGTAATAAAAAAGACTCTTAATTGCAGCTAATCGACAGATTAAGTCGTATTTCCATATATGAGAGTGGGTGGGGTTACTAAGACAGAGTTATTCATACGGTAATACTGGGTAACTGGTTATTCACAGTCTAGTCTTATTATATAAACAGCCGTAGGTATTGGAAACAAAGGGCAAGGAATATTTTTATTAAATTATGCATTGCTCATACTTTGCCATAGCCGGAAAATGGAGTACTACACAAGTTTTTTAGAGCTATGGCAAAGTCTAAAAAAAGAAAAACATATAAGAGGACAGTAAAATATGATTTCTTTTAGACTTTGCTATCGCTCTAAAACACTTGCGTAGTACAACATTTTCCGGCACCCGGTAGCGCGTTTTTCTCGTGGCTAGCAGCATACCAAGATCGCGCGAGTGAGAATATCGCATGACAAATAACTATTCTTAATTTCTGCCACTGTTAGTTCAAAATGACTCTGTGCTACAGTTGGTTGACCTATTCCGATGCACTCGTCTGTTTGGAAGTATTTCGTTTTTTTTATCTCCGGCGGAAAACAATATTTCGGCGAAATATGTTTATGGACATTTTTTCAACACTTCCTGGTCAAAGCCACATATAGGCCTAGCAATGGGTTCGTTTCTGTATTTGAGGTACCGAAAACTTGGTTTGAAACTTGTTAACACGGCATATTTAGCAAGACAATTTAAACGCATTTTCAGACCAATTGTGAAAAACGGTCAGGACAAAATCTGTGTAAACGGATGTGTGGTGAAAATAAAAATATGTCCATTCCCCATTCTGCAAGGAATCTCTGCTGATAAATGCTCCATTTGACTCTGATCCTGACTGTTCTATGGAGATTATCTCTTCAGCTTTGAGCCTGTTCAAGCTGACCATTGGCATGGCTTTGCTCGGATGACTGCTGAGGCTAATGGTACTGTAGTTCTGGCAAAGCTGTAGCTTGCCGTTCTTAGGAAGTGTATTAATCAGCGACTTTGTCCTGGGGGTTAGCTAGTCTTCTGTTCTCCAGATCTTTATCAGTCTTTATCAAATCTTTGTAAAAACAATAATATCTCCTTGTCTGCGTTAACAAATTCCGCTGGTCTTTTATCAACTACGGCGGACATTGAAAAGTGCTACTACTGCAATCTTAACTTTCCCACAAAGATCTTTTTGACGCTGAGTGCAGTCCAGAACTGCATTGTCGCCATAACACTCATGACTGTATAGCTCAGAGCAATAGTCTATCTATCTGCTGGGAGTTTATCGTGCTTTTGTTAGACTTGTCCCAGACTTGTTCTGGATAGTTAGGATCTACCCCGTTCTCTGAAGTTTAATCCACACCAGCTGAGGTGCTCACTTGCTGTTGTATTAGTTAAGGTAACTTCCAATCTCTTTGTATCGAGTATACCTTCTGAATGCGTCCTCCCTTGCTCTCTTCAGTGCTTCTGAACCGTTTTGTAAACATTCCTGCATTCTTTAGCTCCTTCTGCTTCATACCGCACCTCCCCTTCAAATCCCTCCTCTCATTGCAGAGGTCGAGAACATCCAGTGCCCAGTGCCTTTACCTGCGATTTTCGTTCCCAAGTATTTCTTTGGCTGTGTCACTAGCTGCTGCATTGTAGGGCGCAGAAAAATGTGAGGAAGTCGCACTAGTTTAAATCGTCCCGTCCGGGCATGATTTCGAATAATGTTTGATTTGATTTTACTTTTTTGCGGGTTGACACTTTCATAGAACATCTGCTAGTAAAGTACATCCGACAGAATATTGAAAAACAGGCGTGGCCCCGTCTTTTCTCAGTCACACAATACCCACTTTCATATTACTTGGTTTCATTTTATGGAATGGGAGAAACTTTTACATGCATTTTAAAGAGAATCTTACAAGTGATAAGCATAACAAATATTGTTGGATGATTTGAGGTCTGAAGCATGTTTCTGCACCCCCATCCCTCCCTACACACACACCACCACCACCACTTTATGGATTTATGAGTACCATATTTCGGTCCCATCTTTTATGCGCTGTCCAAACCGCAACAATATTGCAGTTGCATGTATCCTTCAGAATCAAGAGTTGTTTCTGACAGCAGGTGAAGCGTCGTCATGAATGATGAAGCGAAAAACTATATTTTGCATCATTTGTCCCAGTATTACTTACCAAAAAGAAGGTAAAGCGGTCTGTTTTCGTTGTTTTTACTTAGTAATATATCTTAGCGATCCGTAGATCGTCTACCTTTAGTCCGAAAAGAGTTCCGGTCGCACGCGCGTCCTTGTAAGTCAACCGTTGTCAATGAGGCTATTTTATTTAGAAAAGTTTAAAATTAGGTGTGAGCGCAGGAAAGTGCACAGCTGAATTTTTCACACATTGTTGGTGTTCTTAAAATGCATTATTATGCAAAAAATTCAGCTGTGCACTTGCCTGCGCTCAGGTAGTTTTTGGCCCAAATGCAAGAAGAAAAATGGCCAAATTGCCAAAATCAGTAGAGGAGGGGTACATTTAGAGGCTCGTAAGAAGTTTAATATCATTAGAATATAGATTATTTTCATCAGAACTGATGGTTAAAGGTTTAAACTTATACATAGAGGGAACAGAAGTTAAAAAAGTGCAATTTTGAAAATTCATAAATGAGGGGGCCAAATATGGCCCAAATCATACCAGGTCCTTTTATATTGAGATAAGAGAATTTACAGAAATTAATGCTATAAGTCAACATTTTCAATGACCATTGAGAGCCAACTACCACAGTGACTGCTAAAACCTACAGATACGAAATTTAGCAAGCACAGGAGTGTAGACGTCTTATGATAAGTATGTTAACTGGATATGTTACTGTTTTCAAAAACAGGCCTCCAATCGACCCAGTGGCTTTTGAGGACTCAATTAAAATTGTCGAAATAAGAGCGACCTTGGTTAAAAGTCAAAGCATAACCATAACCTCTTGTACTCACAAATCTTAATGCACACATTTAGATAGCTGTCAATCTTTAGGCCATAAAGGACATAGTATGATAAGGGCCATGTTTTGCCCCCCATTCAAATTCTCTTAAAACTGCATGGTTTCTATTGCTTATTATTTATGCGTGTGGGGACAAACAGAAATAATATGTTTCATTTTTGTTAATTCTCAGAATAACATGATTTCTGATATGCTTACATTGGCTCAATAATATGAAGGGAAATTGCAAGAAAAACTGAGTTGAATAATTTTTCCTTTAAAGGAACAAGGCATTTACAATGGCTTTTCAAAGCTCTTGATAACAGGCTTTTGATTAAATGCATATACGTTGGGTACCATGGCTAATTACCTGTGCACTGCACAAGGCCTGTCAAGGTACCCCACCCACTCAAGTTTGCAAGTCCAGAGACGCTAACCAAATATTCCAACAGATCAAAATGAAAAGTATACCAAATTATTCCTTGTGTTCTAACTAAGATAATGAATACCCACAACATATGTTTATTTTGTCTATGAGCGGAGATATGGGCGTTTTTGTGTTGAGAAAACAGAGAAAATGTTCCAAACGCTGTCAGTGTGGTAACAAAAAGTTAAAATACAGCCCGGTCTCCAGCACATTTAATATTTTCATGGCATGTAAATATATCAAAATTATGTCTGCATATAAAATATAAAATGTGCTGGAGGCCGGGCTCATATATTTTGAAAGCCGCGCGCGTAGGCTACCAAATTCGTCAATTTCGCCAGAATCCACTGGGGTTATGGGTATATTCAAGATTAAAAACACAAATATTTTATGCAAGAACTGGTTGATTTTGTATTTGCTGTTACATTTTAGGTTAGAACTTTCCTATGAATGCATTTTAGTTATCGAAATAGAACTTTTGAAAAATGAGTTTTCTGTGGACCAAATATAAGCCTTATCATACCAGGTCCTTTCTATAATTTTCGTGAACTTTTATGTTATAACATTTTCCCATTTAAAAGCACAAGAAACCCAATTTGACCTTGCCGTAAAAAGATCAAGGTCCATCTAAGATCAGCGTTTGAAGAGTCTCGGTAACTGTGCACCCGATGCTACATACCGAGTCTAAACGCCATCTGTCAACTGATTCTGGAGAAGAAGATTTTTAAAGGTTTTTATCATATGTGGGCGTGGCGGACACATTAGTCATTTGGCCAGAACAATTGGTAAAAAAATTCGTTACATCAACGCCTGGAGGTTCTATAGGAAATTTGGTTACGACTGACCCAGAGGCTTTTGAGGAGTTGTTCAACATTGTTGAGATAGGAGAGACCTAGATCAAAGGTCAAAGAATGACCTTGGACTCTTATATTGATAAATCTTCATGTACTCATTAAGATGACTGAATTTACCAATTATTAGGCCAAAATATTCTACACTTTTGATGATGAAATCTTATGATCTAGCATTTTCCCCTGTAAAAGCACCAGACAGCGAATTTGATTTTGCTTTAAATAAGAAATATCTTTAAAAACGATAAACGTAGCCAGAGATATATTAAGTGATAAAGTGCCGGGCACGGTACCTCGGTCGGGAGCGTGTCCACTGCAATGCGAGCACCAGAAAGAAAAGTTGACCTTGCCGTAAGAATGGTCAAGATCAACCCAAGGGAATCATTTGAACAATCTTGGTGGCACTTGTGTACCATATGCTACATAATAAATTTCAAAGTTCTCCTGAAGGAACAAATCTATCAAGCATTCATATTGCTTCTCCAACAGTCCGAATACCTGTATTTGTATGATAAAATGCTTTATTACAAAGACCGCTAAATAATATCAGTCTGGTAAGACCAGATAAACAAATAGGTTATGAATAAAAGGATCCTTTCAAAGCAATGACTTCAGCAAAGAAACGAAAATAGCAGACTCGTTTTAATTGGGTCTGTTCATGACCAGTAATGAAATGAAGGTGTGTTTGGTGTCCGGTGAACGATTAAAGCTCTTCAAAACCTAAAAGCCTAACTTGAACTAAAAGCGCCGTGGGCATGCATGAATTTCTGTTTAGCCCGTTTACCCAAAAAATCGAGCTATTCATACTGCAGACTTCTATGAGCATTTGATTAAACTCGCCGAAACTGAGCTCAAACATGTAAAACCTTAAATTGTTGAATATTTTAGCGTTTTAAGTATTTTAAAGTTATCTAAAGTCTTAACCTCAACAAATGCGTCAAACCGGGATAACAGGTGTGCAAGAGGCTTAGATGATATTCATTTTCCCTACTGAGCGTATAGGAAGCGCCGCCGTGTAAAAATTGTGATAAATCATGCTGCTAGCGTCGCAGTGTGAAAATTTTGCGCCTTGTTGATATCGGTTGCAAACATGTGCTTCTGTCGGTGTCCGCTTCAAAATATCCTTATTATTCTGTAAAATGTAAGAATCAAAATAATTTTTCCTAACCGGTAAATCATCACTGGTTAACATGGGGGGTTTCGGAATGATACGAATATTAATTCACTCCGGCTTTGCCGCCGTGAATGAATATTTTGTGATCTGCCCTCCAACAACATGTGTTACCTAGCGATAATTCACCTGCATCCAGTAATTCTTAAGTGTTAAGTTTGTAAAATAGATTTATACAGTGAAAATATAGATGAAACAGTAGAAAGTGTTTGGAAATTTAGGTTGAGACGTTGACTATCTGGTACACAGTATGACGATATGCATTGGTTTTCTAAGTATACAGTAAAATTAATTTAACATTCTATGAGACAAAATAATCATAATGTGTTTGCCGGCTAGGGGGCGGTATGGTCTATGGCCATTGTTATAGTTTGTGAATGGAATGCCATTTCGGATTTGAGTAAATACTGTTAGCTATCCTAAAAGCTAAACTATGAGATCCACTATGCAATTTTGACATTGACTGAAACCCATTTTTAACATGCCCTATCAGTCTTTTAAAATTGGGTATACATGTATAATTTACATGTAGTGAAATATAGCTAGTTAAACGCTATAAAATGTGTTCTTACCATGCTGATCCGGACAAGCCAGCGCAGTATGTAACCATATCAAATATACCAGACCTCTGAAGCCCGGCCATAGCTCCACTGTAACCAATGGTTGCCCTGAACCCACCGCCAGATCCCAACACAGCTATTGTAGGTACGTCTTGTTCACTCTGTAACTGAAAAAAGAAATTCTCTTTAGAGTTAAACATCAGATTCTATAAAATATATCAGCGCATGATACATGTATCATTTTTAAGCACAATAGTGCAATAATGTCAGCAATGTGTTAAAAATTTCAGCTGTGTAAATTTATGTGTTGACAATTAATTTTTACTTTTTATTCAAAATCACTTGCAGTTACATGAAAATTTGTTCGGTTATTTTAACATAAAATGCCCATTTCTCCTCTCATAGACAAAATAAACATATTCTTAGGTAGAACACAGATAATCATTTGGTACATATTTGATCCATTTATTTTTTTATTCAGCGTCTCTAGACTTGAAAAGTTGAATGGATGAGGTATCTGGATAGGCCTTGAACAGTACACATCTGATACGCAGTGCTTAATCACTAATTAATGTATCTCCGAAAAACTATTATCAAGTGCTCGCTAAAGCTGTTTTAACTGTCTAATTTCGCTAAATGAATAGCTTCTAAACACAGTTTTCTCACCATTTTGTTTAAATTTATTGAAACAAAACAGGTATGTCTCACGTTATGTTAGTCTGACGATCCATTAAGAAGAAACATATAATTTCTGCATGACCCCATTTATTCAGATAATAAGCATCACAAACCATGTTATTTTAAGTAAATTTGAATGATGCCAAAAATGCGCCGATTCATACCAAGTCCTTTGTATAATGGAAAGGCAAGGACCGAAGGTGCTTGCAGCAAGTACAGGATGGTATTGTTTGGATATGTTGTTCTCGTCGCTTATCATCCGTTTCCTTTTCCCTCTGTTTAGAGAGAGGGCGCAATAGAGACTGAACTACTGTCTCAATTAAACCGCCAACCAACTATCCAATTAAAAGCTTTAGGAGTTCCTTCTGGAGGAGAGAAAACATTCAAAAGAAGAAACATGGACCAGACTACGCAGTTACGGCTAATAAAGCCTAATCAATCAACCAACCAACTTCTGTCATTGGGAGGCTCTCTGAAAGGAGTAAATCGTTCCCTTTCTTTATTTTGAAAGAAGTGGACATTTTGTAAAGTCTTAAAACAAAGCTTATTACTTTATGTATATTTCACGCTTTATGTCGAGGATGCTAAAAAAATAAAATAAATAAATTCGATTGTTTCAGTTCTTGTTTTTTGACACTATTTTCCGACTTTACCTTCTCTGCAAACTTTTCGGCAAACTTTGTTTTCATGGTGTTGTAAACAATAAGCTGGCGATCCTCTCTAAACCTCTTTTCGTCTGGAGATAGTTCTGATCCCAAACGTAGATCCGTTCTTAATAAAAATATATAATCGTGCGTTAGTACAGTTTTCTACGTGAAAACATTTTGAGGCATTCTGAATATGTATACTTCTTTAGATAGATTCAAAATGATTGAAAACATTGCACGATTTGTTTTTTAGTTTTATATATACGACAGTTTCCAATATGTATTTGTACTTGTGTTAAGTTCTATGTAGTGGCAGCAAAATCTTGTCGTACTTCATCAGTGTAAACGTACTATTCTTATAAATGTCCTTGGTATCGTAAATACACCAGTGCATATAAAATTACGTACCCAGTCACAACTTCCAGTGTTACTCGGACACGCATTCCAGGAATCTGAAAATATTGCCAGAATATATACAATATGGATTTGAGGAAGGTATTCTTAAAATATTCTAAAACAAACAATCACTCTTGAAACTAAAACAGTTGCTACCGTCCCATTTTCGGGCTCATTGAGCTTTCTTGAAGGATTCTACCTATCAGTGTTCGTTGCAGGGGTTTCGTTGATGTTAAGCAGTTCTTTTTTTTTAACCAAAGAGATTAAGTCTATATATACTGTTCACAAAAAGTAGGGGGTATTCAGTTATGAAAAATTGTAGCATCTACAACGAATGTGAAATCCATATGAAACGCTAAGTATTGATATGATAAATATCTGTAAAGACGTTTTTTATGAAATTTTGGACGATATATCCTGTCACATGAGCTGGATACAATTTGGTTCAGACAGGGGGTCAGGACTTAAATGTGGTAAATTCGAACAACATTTTATATAAATTCTTCAACTAAGCTAACCTTTTTATGCCCTTTAAAGTTTTGTATGCTAAAAGCTAAAAAATTTTTTTCTCCTTCAAAACTGTCATTTTGGAAAAAAACACAGAAAAACAAAATTCGTACAGGTGCATCGAGCTACCGAAAAATTTTGACGTTTATGGCTTGCACTCTTTAGTTTGATGAAACAGTGTTTAGAACCAATTTTCAGTTTGTTAAATGAAGCATGACGAGTGTTTCTGTGTAGATCTAGTAATTTGACACGCATTCCTGGAATCTTGAAAAAGTTGTCACACCAGATTCATATGAAATTTGGGTGTCGACCCGCTGTCAAAAACGAATTGCACGCAGATCACGTGATAGGATACACCATCCAAATTGTAATGTAAAGTGTCTTATCGAACATTTGTCTGATGGATACTTACCGTTTCAGATGGATTTGGTATTTTCTCTAATTTATACAATTTTTAATAGCTTAATATCCCCTTTTTTCTGTGAACAGTATATTATAACATGCAAAACAAATTAAGAAATTCTAAGGATCATATACTTTCTCATTGCTTGGGTAAATATCGAGCAATTTTCGGATTTTTTGCAATTCTTTTCTTCTTTAAATTAATCTTGGTAGAAAATCTTGCATTCTATTTTGAGTTTGGCTCCCGCCCAAACTATCATAAACATTTTTGTATCAAAGAACTTTTATTGACATGCTTTTATTGAAATGCACTCACGCATTTTATGATATTTTATGACAAGCCATTGCACACACGCGGTATGTGGTTTCACATACATGTGTGTATTCACAGGTTTGGCTTCACGAATATGCCGCTTCTATATTCTGTGTTAACTAAAATTCCTTTACTTTATGGAGCACCGTCTTGGTACACGTACAATCTTGTAATTTTAAGTAAAAGACTTCACACACAACATCCAAGCCTTTAAAACATATAAAATTGTTTATGCTGTCACATATACTGCATCGTTTTAACTTGTATGTTTTCACACTTATACATGTTATATTATCATCGCACATGATACATACATATATAATGACATAGAGACATACATATTTGTAAATTTTGTCTATTATCGTATTGGAAGAAAAACATCAGCACAACTCTAGAAACGTTTTTTTTGAAAACTAGTTTTGGGTTTATTTCTTCATCAGTTAAGTGTTCAACTGTATTGAATATTTCTAAGACGTGATGTAAAGCATAACTTTATGACGTCAAAAACGCCAAATCAAATGATATTTAAACATCAAATGAAATGCCGTTTCCTATTGGCGTTACGATCAGATGGCAAAAGTGCATAAGGAGATGAGTTAAATATAAATAAATCAAGTCGAAAGGGAAGGATAAATCTTCACGAAAGTAACAGGCCGGACCGGGATCGAACCTGAGACCTCCGGCTCTTAAGATAAATGGGATACCAACTGCGTACACGCCCGGCTATAAGGAACTCTACCAAGTCAAATTGTACAAAATGGCCGAATTTCGAACAGTCTAAAAAACTTATGCTTGTCCTATATGTTGTTAGCAGCAAGTATGCAAAAGTTTCGATAAATAAAATAAAAGCACTTTGTCCTTGACAAGTTAATATATGGGCTATGTTAGCACGCAGGAGCAAGTAACTCGAAGACGAAATGCCAAATTTCGAGCTTGTCGGAAAGTTTATGCCTGTCCTGGTTATCAGCAAGTTTGATCAAGTTTCAATACAAAAGAAAGTTGTTATGCCCGCGACAACGTTTTCCATATTGCAAGGCAATTGGCTTTTTTTTTGGTCTTAAAGGGCAAGTAAAGACTAAATAGATATTCCAATATGGCCTATTTTCGAACTTGTTCGAGATTTGATGCATATCCTGTTTATCTGCAAGTTTAATAAATTTGCAATTAAAAAATAACCTTTCGGTTTTCATGTCAACCAGTCATAATAAGCGATACGCGAAATTCAATGTTTGGTAAAGGACTACTCCGGGAACGGTTTTGTGACAGTTTTGTCAAATATCTGCAGTAGCAAAGAAATAAATGACAATTTCTACTTTTCAAATTTTAAGTCTATGGAAACTTTAATTGTCCATTGGAACCAAATACAATAAAAATCACACCTTATCTAGAGATTAAATGATGTTAACATGTATGCATGGATTCAATTTAATTCTCCTTATGGCTTCCTCGAAGAAGAATTTTATTCTATTTTAACAAGTTAGCCTTTCAGTGCATTGGAAACCAATCCGAATCAGTGATTTGGACAGGATTCATGTGGTTGGTAAAGCAGATTTCGAGAAAATATTCTACTTTTCCCATTTTAAGTGCACAGAAAGTCTAAACAGCAATAGCACCCGATTAACATGGGCAACTACATTAAAGACACAATTTTGTATGAATATGCATGCAGTGATTCAGCTTCATTCTCCTTATGGCTTCCGAAAAGAAGAGTTTTAGAAAAATTAACATTTGGTTGCAATGTCAACCAAGTAAAATCAGTGAGTTGGACATGATTTGGTTGGTAGAGGACACTTCAAGAAACATTTCTGTAAAACTTTTGTCAAGAAAGCAATTTCCACTTTTCTTATTATAACTCTTTGGAAAATTTAAATGGCCATAGCAACGATAATGAAAAAACATAATTTATGTAAAGGCTTATGTCTTGAACACAAAGTAAAGTATCAGCTTTTAATCTATTATGGCGTCTGAGAAGAAAATTTTTAATATGTTTCGAAATTTTGCCAGTTATGTAGCCATGGCAACCGATCGAATTCAGCAATTTGGATAAAATTTATATGACTGCACAGAGAACTACTCAAGAAACATTTCTGTAGGAAAAAAATACTAACTAACGGCAGTGAGACCGCGAAAATTTCCAGCTTCCACTTTCCCCTTTAAAAGTCAATGGAAATTATAAAGTATCATATCAACTAAACTGCTGGAACAGTTGTCATGAAAACTTTGTAATTCTACAGAAGTTGGTAAAAAGATTCTTTCTGGAAAGTTTAAATTTTATCAGAAAGTTTCCGAGGAAACGATTGTAATACGTTTACTATTTTAAACATTTAGTTGCCATGGCGAACAACCAATTTGTATCATCTGAATAAATTTCACTTGTATGGTACACGAGTTTTCTAGAAACACTTTTGAAAAAGTTTTGTCAAACATCTGTAGCAACATAAATATAGATACTAGTTTTCATTTTCCCAATTGTAAGTCAACAGCAAATGTGAGTTACCATAGAAATCAAACTGGTGTTACCTACTGCCATTAAAATCAGTATTTTATAGAAGCTAGTATTAAGATACTTTCTGAAAGGTTTTGAAATTTTGAAATGTACAAAAATACATTATAGCTTTCTCTGTCTTTTGTTGCCAGACAATTACAAGGATATTGAATGGGCTTTGTTAGCCGAAACTGCGTTTTCTAGCCCACTCCACTTCTTTCTTTGAATGTTTACAATGGTCTTAAAGGGACTCGTTAATGATTTTATTTGGGCTTAAGCCGCCACATGGTTTTTGAATATTTTTTTCTATTATTTACCATTCGGTTGCCATGGCAAGTAACCTAGCTGTATAATTTGCATAAATTCCATGTAGTTGGCAGGGAAACTAGCCTTGAAACATTTTTATAAAATTTTGGTCAAAACATCTGCAGCCATAAAGCAAAAATGCAAATTTTACAATCTTCTCCATACAAGTCAATTTCTATTCCAACCAAAGCTCTGAAGCGATTCAGGTCAATAAAATTATTTATTATTATTATTATTATTATTATTATTATACTGGTTCCCTCTATAGATGCTTTATACAAATCTTTGGACTATTTGCTGTGTAGTTTCAGAGGAGATGTCGTATTGACGGGCGAACGACGGAAGGACGACGGTTGCTACCTATACTATAAGCTCACCTGTGAGCCTTCGGCTCAAGTGAGCTAATATACACGATATATAAAAGCATATGGTATCGGTATGGAGAGGAAGAGTCCCAAAGGGAACAAATGAATATTTTCGGGAAGACTTTTATGAACTTATAGTATCACAGAATATTGCTTTTTCAGATAATTTTAATCAAATCTTTTTAGTTACACATTTTTCGTCGCAGCTGCTTTACATGTAATAGGGTACGATAGAGGCGTCCAGTTTTCCGGCAGTCCGTGCGTATGTACGTCCATCCGTTAACAATTTACGTCGACCCTAGCATTTAAGTCCATTCAAATAAAACTATTGCATCGATGGCTCTCAAATATAAAATACTGCATGATCAGACTGCAGAACTTTAGAATAAATGAAATTCAGCCTGGTTGAAAATCCAAGAGTGCTGCCATTAACAGAAGCTTAGTATTCCATTGATTATAATGATGTATTTGTTTTACATGAATAGCTCAATGGGGAGTTTTTTCCCCTGCACGCCATGTTTTTGGTAACTACGAACAATAAGCTTGTCACGGCCAAAATTTTCTAGGTTCAATCTATAAAGCGTAAAGATATTTGAAGGAAAAAAAATATTTGTGACGAAGGGCTTAAATTCACAGGTAGTATAGTGTCATCAATTTGACACCGTAACGCTTATCCTGCGAGCTGGTTTATGATGATCCAAGCCAGAAATGCTCTGTTCACCTCTTTTGTGGCACAGTGACTTATACAATATCCATTGATTGTATTCATATTTTCCTATTTTTCTCTGCACAGCAAAATATAATTTCACTTTTGTTCCACATCTCACAAGATTTCATTGGTCAATAACGCATATGTCAAAATTTTGTCAATAATATCAAAGATCAATGAATATTCAATCTTTGTTGTTTTTGTCCTGTTATACTGCACTGCGTGAGTACTAGCACTCTGTCAGATGTAAATTCAAAATGTTTCTATTGTTTGTAAATTTACAATGAAAATTTTATAGAAACCAGACGCAGTTATCCATTTTTTTTCTTTCTTGTAGATCTGCTTTCAATTTCTACTTCTCAAGATTCAAAATGGGACAGCTCAATCTTGAGATAGATCATTGTCGCTAATCAATGTCAAAATTACGATTGTGGGAGCCTACCGACATAGCTCACTTGAGTCATTTTCATGAAAGTTATTCTCAACTCTTCACCTTGAAACATATTACAAAGTACGAGTCAATTCAATCTGCGCCATTTATCTTTTTTCTTTTACAAAATGATTTCCTTGTTTCTTATCACGTTCATATAGGAAGGTATACATTTTCATAAGAATAAACTATTTTCTTACTTCTCTATTAAGATATTGGCTATGTACTGATTTTGAAAGAAAGTTTGATAAATATGGAAGACAACAAAAGGCAAATGCAAAATGGAAAATAATATCTACCTTTTCAAAATGCACATTTTTAGGATTGTTTATTTCAACATCCCGAAAATTGGTTTTCTGTGATGCTATCTCTTTGCCAAAACGGCTTCCATCAAATACAGAAAATTCTGCAATGTAGAGAAATTGTTAAGAACATGGTTATCAGATTGGAAATATGTAGGGATCATTTTTGAGTGAGTATACTCATTGATTGTTTGTAATGACACAGTCGATGGTGTGTGTATACCGGGCGTGTTTCCTGTATATAAGATACTGATTTTATACTGTGCTTGCAAAGTGAGACCAGACCTTTTTTATAAAAAAAAAATCTTTCTTACACCTAAAATAAATTCAGACTATATGACAGATTCAAATACCCTGGAGCAGTTGTCTCAGATGATGGCTCCAAACAGAAGGTTCTCTCAAGGATTGCACAAGCCACTTCAGCTCTTACCAAGCTGAAACCATTTGGAGAGATAACAACATATCTCTTGAATAAAAGGTGAAACATATGCGCTCCCTTTTCATTTCCGTATTTCTGTATGCCTCTGAACCATGGAACTTGAAAGCAGAGTTAGAGAAAAAAAACAGGCCTTTGAGATGAGGTGCTACCGAAGGTTACTGAACATTTTGTTCAAGGACCATATAACCAATGAGGAGGTTCGCAGAAAGATCCAAGCAGCCATTGGAGAATATGATGAACTCCTGACGCTGGTCAGGAAACGGACACTGGTTTGGCCACGTCTCAAGGTCTTCTGGTTTAGCAAAGACGATTCTACAGGGCACAGTGAAAGGAAAAAGAAGAAGAGGTAGACAGAAGAAGAGGTGGGAAGACAATATTAATAAGTGGACAGGGATGGATTGTGTCATCTCAAATAGGGCAGCTGAAAACAGGACAAGGTGTAAAGGGATTATTTGAAGTCATCTGTGGTGCCCCTACGACCTAGTAACGTTATGGGATAGAATAGAGAATAGAATAGAACATGACATTAACAACAGTGCCAAAATGACATTAACGAGAGTGCCAAAAATGATACAAATATATCAAGGATGAAGAATGATTCTGGAAGACAACTAGTAAACTATTTTATTGAGTGAACTACGCATGACCCGCGCTAAATAACAGAGAATTAGAGAAACTCAATTCTCTCCCGACTTATGATAGACGAGTACGCTCTATAAGAATAATATAAAGGAATATCATGTCTCAACCTGCATCTGTCCGAGACAAATATGTGCTCAGATCGCAAACTGAAAAGCCGGGGGCAGATAGAAATCTCAGACAGATATGTGATGTGAAATTAAAATCTTAAAAAGTTCCTTCAAGAGCAGAGAATACAAACAGAAGTAGGAACATGGGCCATACTACGTATTTTCCGCTAATAAAGCCTCGTCAGTGACCCTAACATTATCTGGTGACGAAACCAGAAAAAAGCATACTGCAATTTCTTACCTTTAATTGGGCAGTCGATTCAAAGACTGATTAGTTTCGAAAGGATGCAAATAATATAAAAGACGATGATCTAGAATAATAGTCTAAATCGATCACAAATTTTAGAATAAAATATAATCTGAACTATGGATGATATACGGGGAGACGTTTTACGGCCGCCACATGGCACAACACCAGCTGCAGTGAGGTAAAATTAAAATTTTAAAAATACTTTTTCCACAGACAGACTTTCAGTACATAGGAAAAGAAAAGTAATATGACAGTAAATGATCAGGAACTAATATAATCGCTTCCCTGTATCCTGCCCTTCAAACACGAAGGGAACAAATTGACGGCAGTTCACAGAAAGAACGCACGGTAAGCCAAACTGACAGCTGTTTTCCCAGACAGGTGATCATATGGCTACCCAAACTAAAACGTCAGTCACATACACTTTTCCATTTATTACTGAGAGTTCAAAAGTCTTAATTCTGTTGTGGTTTCTTTCTGTTATTTGTTCTTGTTGTCCATGTCGGTGCCTTCGGCCACCAACAAGACTACCCAATCACTGAAAATATTTGAGACGCGACACGACAAAACCAACAATGTGGTTGTGCGCCCAGCGCAGACTCAGATCAGCCTGGATATCCGCTCAGCTTGGCCAGACTCTTCGATAAGAAGACTCCTCGACCAAGAAATAACAAAACTTTTGCGGTTTTCGTGCTGCGAATTCCACTTAATAACAGGGGTATGATAACATAATGTGATATTAGGTCACTTTACAACTACGCTTGTATGATATCAGACAGTGCCGATATGCTGTCAAATAATGTAAACATTAATTTCTTTTCCTTCAGGGTCTAATGGCGGGATAAGGGATCTGATTGTATTAGCGCCTGTCCGTTGCCTATCCCTGTTTACTTTACGATGTTTAGGCTTTAAATTACATACATTATTGAGCAAATGAAAGGTAAATGCGTATTTGCTTCAAAAATCATTGTACCGAATCTCTTCTTTGATTTGGTTGTACTTTCATAAAACTTTGTACAAAAAATGAGACATGCAGCTCGTACCCGTTATAATGTGTAACTAATTATAATAAGATATTGCCTAAAAATGTCGGCAAATCGTCCCTCGAATAGATCTAATCCGTTCCTCCTGGTTTATTTATTTCATACGCATTTGTACACGCTCACCTAGTTCTTCAGTTTGATCGAAAGTGAACCCATTTGGAAATGGATCATTCCAGATGGGATTTTCCTCGTTGTTTATTATAGCTGTGGTCGCACGGGGTTCAGATGCCTTTTTGCATAACACTGCTATATACGGGCTTGGCGTGTTTCTCCCTGAAGTACAAAACGATTCTGTTTATGATTCGTGCTTATTAGCATTTAATATAGTTAAAAGCATAAAAGTGTATTTTGATATCAAGTTTATCAGGGACGACCAGAAATGGCGAAGGAAGGACAAGGCTTGCTGAGTCATTCTTACATGCTTCCGGTCAAGCTTATGAAACATGATATTCAACGACACTTATATGTTTTTCTTTTTATCATGCATCATTAAAAGAGTTTTAGACATATAGAACGCCAAAAAAAAAAGACAACAACAAATAAAACAAACAAAGAAAAGCAAACGCTGGTTTGTCGGAACTTGCTGGCGTTGCCACTGCATGATGACGTAAGTGGGTGATATCACGATCAACGTTACTATATAGCCGATCGTCTTCAGAGATCACGGCTAAACGTATTGCCTGATATCATTCGCGTAAGCGCAGTGCTAAATTAACGTAATATTACAATACGTTATCATACCCCTGCTATCAAGTAAAAGCTTGCAGCGTATGCATGATAAAAATCTGTAGTGTTCCTTATACACTTTCAAATTATTACTTCTCTAATATTAGAGATATCAATACACTGTTAACAACAAAATGATCTACAGTCATTACCATTATACACGCATTAAAAAAAAAGGGAAAGTTGATATCATGATGTCATATATGACGTCATCAAAAGTTGTTATTTTTCAAGATGGCACTGTAAATGGAAAAGTGCCAGGACATCCTGCTGGTCCTGGGGCAGCCCTGGTTATCGAAAAATAACAGATTTGTGGACGTCATGTATAAGACCATGATGTCAATGTTTCCTTTTTTACGTTGCATGTAAAATTGTGTTGTCTGTTGGTCATTTTAATGTGAATAGTGTATTAATATCCGTATTGTTAGAGAAGAGGTAATACATTTGAAAGTGTATCAGCTATTATGAAGGACCCTGTATATCAGCAAATTATTTCGGATTCTAAAATACGTGATTCGGTGAGGCATTTGTCACGGGTCTGGAAGTCTTTGCTTCAAGCAAACAAACTTTAAGGAGACAAGAACATGTATTTCTTTTGCGGTAAATATATTTTATGTCAGTTGGTCCAACACTTAATGTAGGAACAACCCAAATCAATCAATCAATCTACACTTTGATCAATAAACCATAGAAGAACATTAGGGTCGAGTCGGGTAACTTCGGGCAGCGGATAAATTCGGACATACCGTTGCAAACAGTGAAAATCCAGATGGGACTGAGATTAGGATTTTCACTGTTTGCTCAGTTAATTTTGTTTTAATTCCAAACAACTTATATACAAAGGAAACAATGTAACTGTCCAAATTTACCCGCTGTCCAAATTTACCCTACAAATGTACCCTTTGTCACCATGGTTGTCAAATATAACGCTCTTTATTTATTTCTGCAGGCGTGTCTTTATTCACATATATAGTTTCTACTTACAGAAATGCCACCAGATCTTCGAAACGTTGAATCCTTCAATCTTCTTAATACGTAGTATACGATGTGGATGAACCTGCAGCAAAAAAATCAATTTTGTTTGCAAGTCAAGAAAAATAAACAAATGAAAAAACCCAAAGAACAATCTGTAACAGTCGCTATTTCTCATCCTACGGTAGTCGGGAAAAAAGTGAGACATAAAAATTCTTTTGATTTATACAAAAAGTAATCATTTGGTAATATCATAGTCACACAAAAATCAAGGTTCCTTAGATACAGCCATATTGAGGCTATTGTAAATGTCACCAGTTTACTTTTCTGTTTTCTACGCTCAAAACCAAGCAATTACCGAATTTAAAATTGTTAAACTCTGCTTAAATAATAAAAAAATCCGTTGGCAGCGCCTTCCCATTATTAAACCAATGAACGGTCGACTAGGAGGCCGTGAGGACCAGACGAAAACCCTCAGTCCATGTCATTATGAAGTCGGAACTTCAGTTCCAAAAGAAATCCCATTACACTTTAAAGTCTTTATGGTATTTAAAGAAATGGCTTTCAAATAAATTAAGTAATAAAGACATTGAGTTTGCAAGACAATCAAACAAATTTCGAAGAAAAAAATAAAAAAAGACAAACAGGTATAGAAAATGCAGCATCTAAAAAATCTCTATACGTTTGATTCAAAGGGAGATAATCTGAAACTTTTTAATCTTTAAACTTTTTAGGTTGTGATTACAATTAACATAAGCGTTTATAGTGTTTTCTGTGCGTACTGGAACTACTATTTATTGCGTAAACTGAAAACTTTCTTCTGCGCATGCGTAAATTAAAGTTCTTGTCTGTAATAAGTTAGATAACTTCGGACAGGACAAAAAAGTACCAATAATATTTCATAATTTAAGTAATCAGACGTCTGTCCAACTTAAAAAAATCCTTATATACATTACATATTTGGTAAGGTCAAATCTGGTAACTGCGGAAAGCGGGTAAATTTGGACATACCATTGCAAACAGTGAAAATCCAGATAAGACCATTCATCTCGAACCGTCTCATTAGGATTTTCACTGTTTGCCCAGTTAATTTTGCTTTAATTCCAAACAACTGACATATAAAGGAAACAATGTCACTATCCGAATTTACCTGCAGTTCGAATTTACCCGACTTGATCCTTTAAAAGGCGGAACCCATCGCTCAACTTTCACTTACTCATTCTTTCCTGATTCGAAAAAGGCAAACTTTCACCGTTGAGTTGATAAATAGAGCTTTCCAGTAGCAGACTGGCCGAGGTGCGAGTCGAACACGCGACGTTCTACACCATAATCAAATCTCTAACCAACCCCATCACACGCCTCTCTCTTTACCATATATTTTGAAAAAATGATCACATGGGTACTCCATCAAATCTGAGCAATTCATAGAAGAATTCAAATTTTTGTTTCGCAGACGATCATAGTAGGCCGTTCAAGTCCATCATCTAAAATTTGGTACCCAGGGGCCGTATTTATAAAACGACTTAAGTGGTTGTTATGCTGTTCCTAGGGTTGAATTTCAACTACGAAATTTGCTCTGGAGGAACAGTCTTTTAGACTGTTCCTCCAGAGCAAATTTCGTAGTTGAAGGTAAACGCCTTCACAGAAAGTTCGTCTAGCAACACCATAGCAACGACTTAAGTCGTTTTATGAATTCGGCCATAGGGCTACAGGAGCGTTGGAAGTTTACTGGCAATGTTTATTGAAGGCGGAAGGAAGTGATCACAGAAATTACACTAAGATAAAATATAAAACCCAGACCGTATTTACCATTAGGCTATGTCTTGTCGATTTTGATAAAATATATAGTATTAAATACTCGTATTAAACAGTTTAATTGAAAATCAGTTATCTTTAATATCAAGCGGAAACATACCTCAAAGTTTCTGTATGGATGATTCCTGTAAAACAAACCACACTCATATTGATAATATACAGTCTTGTTTACGCATTTTATGGCTTATATCTCATTTTTAACATGTTAATAGAAATTGGTGTTAATCATGTTCAGCTAGTGTAGTCCCTGAGCCAACGCGGCGTACTGGCTAAAGTCAAGGCAGACCTGACGCTACTCTTCAATACGCTTGGAACGACTGGAATTCAACAGTGTTCCATACCAGGGAAACATTTAAATTTAAAACAAAAATAACCTTGATTGCACATTCTAACTAAATTTCATGCAGGAATAAATATCAAAGAATAGTAAAGCAATAGGTATGTTCGAATAGACCCATTTATCAATTGTTTATCTATAAAATTAAGTTAAGCATAAGTTCTTACTTGTTTAGAATGCTACACACATTTATGCAAACTGAAAACTGTTTATTTTATTAACCGGGTTGGATCGCTAAGAATATATGCCAGAATCCTTTGGTAGATGGAGTAAGTTCGAAACAAGGAACTTCTTTTTATAGAAGTCAAGCGAGGGCTGCAGATATATTTTGATTATTATTTAAATTGCACTCTAATGAATCAATGAGGGAATATCAGCATCATTTAAGATAACCAGATTCAAACCAATGGGATATCATAGCAATTTATATTAATAAGGCAAATATAAACACTTTTGCTGTGGTTTAATCTTATCAAAAAGAAAAAATGTTTTCGCCCATTTCATTGGGGGTTCTCTGAACAGAAGATTTTGTTTCTTAGAATAGGAAAAGGAAATAGGAACATTCTCAGGAACTGACACAATTCAATTCCAGATCCCACCCGAGATACCATGTGGGAAAATACAACACAAAATTAGTCACCACCTAAGAAATCATCAGCGGTAGCTATTAGAACAGCAGTAGTAAAGGGTGGCACTCTGGGGACTCCCGGCCGGAGACTAAGTCCGCAGCCTGGGGCAGTCTCGGGCCGGGAGTCCCCATAGATGACACCGCTTTAGTAAGCTTGAAAAGGCTAGTTTGAAATAACTTAGTCTTTTTCAGGCGGGAAGTCTATGTAATATGGCATAGGAGATGGCTTAAGAGGCTATACAGTAATATGCGTCTGCTATGAGTCTCTTGGCCCTGTATCTCAAGACCTCACTATACCAGAGGCATAACTATAGCGTCAGTTGATAGTGTGAGTTGGTGTGGCATACTCTTGTTCATTCTGTTCAATTTCTGAGGCTTTACAGTAATATGCGTCTGCTATCAGTCTCTTGGTCCTGTATCTCAGGGCCTCACTATACCAGAGGCATAACTCTATAGCGTCAGTACTTGTTCCTTGGGGATTATAAAATCTTGTATCTCAAGATTTGAATGTTCTGGACTGAAATTATTTCTTACTAGCCTTCTAAAGCCTGACTACTACATTTGATGACGAGAAGATCTCTGCTGCCAGTGTGCTTGAACTTGTGGGTATCTAGTGGAAGGTCCACATATCCACATTGAAATTGTGGAGCTGATGTGGATGTCAAGTGGAAGGTCCACATATCCACATTGAAATTGTGGAGCTGATGTGGATGTCAAGTGGAAGGTCCACATATCCACATTGAAATTGTGGAGCTGATGTGGATGATGTGGACTTGATGTGTATGCAATGTGGAGGTTATGTGGATGATGTGGATCCACAATGTGGAGTTTCCACATGTCCACATCTACACATTAGACAAATCGGCTTACCCTGTCCCATTTCTGACAGACTGACACAATGCATCTCAAAACCTCACTGTTACAATAATAAGAACTAGGAAGAAAAGAACAATTAACAACAGTTTAAATTCAGAACAACTTTATTTGTCCCGCTCATCTATTCATTACGACAGACAGAGGATTAGGACCGTCCCTCTGTCTTCGTTTGCATAATGATCATTAGTCTTTCATAGTAAATAAAACTTTTTGATATGTCCCACTGCAGGTCTACTATTATTTAAATGATCTCAATGCTTTGCCATCGCTGAAATGGTTAATTTCAAAGTCCTATCAAGAATCAATGTCATTGGGTTTCCTCTTCAACAGTTAAAGTTGGTCTTTCATATTCGTCAAGTTTTCGTTCAAGTAGATATCTTCTTTTTTTCACTGCATACTGCATCGCCTCTTCTTCATCATAGTCTTCATCTTCTTTCAATCTGTGAGCTGTTGATATTACTTTCTTGTGGATAGGATCTTTTCTCAAAGCAGACCCGAGTGCCACGAGGTCTTGATACTTGGTAACCAGCGTTGATCTGTATTTTGGTTTCAGTTCTTCATATGCCATTTCCTCAGCTGATTCAACATCGATGTTAGGTGTCTCTTGCATGGTATTTTCCACTGTTTCATCGAACTGATCTTGATTGTCTCTGTAAGTACTTCTCATTAGTCTATCCCAAGGACTTGTCTTTTGAATTTTCCTGCGTTTGGCTTTCTGTTTTTCCTCTTTACTGGCAGACTCACTGTCTGTCTCCACTTCTGACGGTTCTGTGTCTGGATCGTCCGAGAGTTTACTATAATCATATTCTCCAAAGATATCATGTCCTTTCATTCCCTTCAAATATTTTCTGTTTGTAGTTACATCCGATGCTTCTGAGATAGTACTTTCTTTGCTGTCAGACATAGTTGTAGTTGCTTTACAAACACCACTGGACGTATGTCTTCTCAGGCTGTCTGATCGAGCAAATTCACGGAAGCACTGCTTGCACTGGTATCGACCCATTAACGACTGGTTGAAGAATGAAGTTTTATCCTTTGACTCTTTCTTTTATAGTCTGCAATAGATATTGAAGAACTTGTGCTAAGTTTGGTAAACCACTGCAATTCTTACATTTTTACCAATTGCATGCACTTTTGTGAACTAAATGATGTAGAAAAGTGTGAAAAAAATGTGTATAATTTAATATCAGTTTTATTAATTCTGTCAATAGTCTAAATACCAACTGAATTTTAACAAACCTACATTTAGTAAACTGATACAAGTTTCCAATGTTACTCAATCATCATAGCATTAAAAAAGTGACTAACACTTTATTTCATTGTTTTTAACTCCAGCTTGTTCCCTGTCTGTCTGTTGATATCTTCTTTAGCTTCACTACGTCTATGACATTTCTGACCCCCAGAATCATTCTTTGTCCGCCTGGAACGTCTTAACTGTTTATTCTTCTTGTGTATGTATCCTTTGAGTTTGTGTTGCTTTTCTTTCTCCTCACGACATAATGAACGAATTTCTGCTCTGCATAGTCGGCAATATTTTAAAGGTCTACCCTCTCTGAGCCTTTTGTCCAAAGCAGTTGACAATCGTTTCATGAGGTATCGAATCTGTCCAAAGGTAGAAGGATTTCTTTTTCTTTTTTGTACAACAGGAATGACAGGCAAGCCTGAAGATTCACAAGTTAGCCCACAGTGTGCTTTTGTTAGGTTATTGGAACTACCAGACATTCTGCTTTCTCTCAAGATTTTACTTGAAATGGTGACGTTTGTAACAGTGTGTTGTATTTATACTTATTTTGTATTTCTTTTTTTATTTATTTCGCCGCCTGAAATGTAACTTAATTAAAGTCTTTCCAGAGCTGAACTGAATATTTTTACCGGTATCACCTTTGATACTGATATGAACTTGATCAATATAAGATTTTCCCACTGGAACGTAGTGCATGTTGACAAATTCTTTGTGTGACTGCTGAGAGCGTTTTGAATTCTCAAATGGTACAACTCTCAAAATAGGGGCCGTCACGTCACCAAGGTATGTATAATCAACTACATCTGAGTACACGTACAAGCGATTATGCAATATATTTAGGTCTACTCCATATTTGAAAGCATACGATTCGTTTCCAATGGGGTTTTCTGACATATCCGGATTAACTCCAAGAGCTTGTCCAAGTGAAGCTGGAAAGCGAATCCTGACCTGGTTTGGATTTTGTGCAACAACTTTTAGACGATTTGTGCTTTTAACATAAGTAATGCTGATAGAAGCATTTATTTGTTTCATTAAAGATCCATGTTTTGTATCTATAACAGATTGCATCTCATCCACCAAATGCTGTGGAGAGTTGTAATTTCCTTCAGGAAGAAATAATTTATATTCATGACAGCCCTCTCCACTAGCACACAAATCCTTTGTGGTATCTATTCCTTGAGCATTTAATACCGCTTGGTCCAGAAATGACAAAAAGAAAAAGTTATTGTTTTCTGAAATATTATTGACTCGAGATGGTGTAATTAATTCCACCAAAGCAACTTCCCACTTTTCGCTTTCGATATTTATCGGGTGATCTAGTCTCACAGTAAAAGAGCTTTGTGTGTTTTGAGGGAAAGTTTTCAGAGAACCATCGCTCAGAAGTGTCAGATAGAAGTCCTTCATGATCAGGAGATGAATTATGACTCATCAAATATCTTAAACTGCTTTGTTTTTTTCTCTTGCTTCTTACTTCTCTCTGTTCAAAACTAGAATGAATTCATATCTGAACATCACACTTATATACCGGATAGCATTTTGAGTTTCATTTATTATTTCACACAATTCTCATCAAAATTATAGTGCCACAAAAATGCAATCTTTATTTCTTGCATGCCAGTAAAGAAAAAAATATGCACTTAAAAATTAAGCAAGAAGAGTGTGCTGTACAGCACTATTTCTTCCCCGGTCGGTTACCCTATGCCTGGGAAGCCCTGGCGATTTGAAGCCATATCTACATGATCACAAGTCCTGAATGTCGCTATGGACCAGAGACCTGCCAGCGGAGGTACCTTTTACGGAACCATGGATGTTCCGACCCCTTAAGCCATAAGGCTTCTACTGTTTCACATGTAATCGATAGACTTCGCATCTGCGGGCCCAGGCGGTATAACCGTTGTGCACACCAGTTCCAGTCCAGTGGTGACCGGCAAACCAGCAATATTAATATGTTAGTTTCCAATATATATACCTAAACATAAACCCAGTTAACTGGAAACAAGTTAAAAATTTGCATATCATGTATATGTTATTTGAATAAGGTCATGTTACTATTTATAGTAACACATTTTAAAATATAAAAAATAGGTAGAGAATAATAAAATCTACATTTTGGTGTTTATTTTATCAAAATCGGCCAAAAAATAACGAAGTTATTCAATTTTTTCATATTATGGTGTGATTACAAGGGAGGTAAATCTGTATTGACTTTGTTCATTCTATAAATAGACAAAACAAGTAGTAGCTTTCAGAAAAATGATACAAATGAAAAGTGAATACATGTATGTATGTATCACTTCAGTTATGAGTATATTTTGTGTTAACTACTAGCTCTAAAATAAAAGAAGCATGTTTTGCCAGGCATGTGCACTGCGCATGCGCGGAATTTGGAGGGTAAGAAAACTGTAATAACTCCAGATTGCCTTGATGGCTTTTCATAATTCTTTTTTTATTGGAAAGAACAAGTCAAAACCTACCAAATACTTTTAAAATAAATTGTCACACTGCGCATGCGCGGAATATGGAGGGTAAGAAAACTGTAATAACTCCAGATTGCCTTGATGGATTTTCATAATTCTTTTTTTATTGGAAAGAACAAGTCAAAACCTACCAAATACTTTTAAAATAAATTGTCACACTGCGCATGCGCGGAATATGGAGGGTAAGAAAACTGTAATAACTCCAGATTGCCTCAATGGATTTTCATAATTCTTTTTTAATTAGAAAGAACAAGTCAAAACCTACCAAATACTTTTAAAATAAATTGTCACACTGCGTATGCGCGGAATTTGGAGGTAAGAAAACTGTAATAACTCCAGATTGCCTTGATGGATTTTCATAATTCTTTTTTTATTGGAAAGAACAAGTCAAAACCTACCAAATACTTTTAAAATAAATTGTCACACTGCGCATGCGCGGAATATGGAGGGTAAGAAAACTGTAATAACTCCAGATTGCCTCAATGGATTTTCATAATTCTTTTTTTATTAGAAAGAGCAAGTCAAAACCTACCAAATACTCTTAAAATAAATTGTCACACTGCGCATGCACGGAATATGGAGGGTAAGAAACCTGTAATAACTCCAAATTGCCTCAATGGATTTTCAATTTTTTTCTTTTATTGGAAAGAACAAGTCAACACCTACCAAATTTTGTTTCAAAATAATAAACCACAATATGCATGTACAGAATAGAAGGTAGGAATCAGATATAACTCAGAATTAGGATGTATGGGAAACAAGTGAACCCCTGGGCAGTTGGCATTGTAACAGTGAGGTTTTGAGATGCATTGTGTCAGTCTGTCAGAAATGGGACAGGGTAAGCCGATTTGTCTAATGTGTAGATGTGGACATGTGGAAACTCCACATTGTGGATCCACATCATCCACATAACCTCCACATTGCATACACATCAAGTCCACATCATCCACATCAGCTCCACAATTTCAATGTGGATATGTGGACCTTCCACTTGACATCCACATCAGCTCCACAATTTCAATGTGGATATGTGGACCTTCCACTTGACATCCACATCAGCTCCACAATTTCAATGTGGATATGTGGACCTTCCACTAGATACCCACAAGTTCAAGCACACTGGCAGCAGAGATATTCTCGTCATCAAATGTAGTAGTCAGGCTTTAGAAGGCTAGTAAGAAATAATTTCAGTCCAGAACATTCAAATCTTGAGATACAAGATTTTATAATCCCCAAGGAACAAGTACTGACGCTATAGAGTTATGCCTCTGGTATAGTGAGGCCCTGAGATACAGGACCAAGAGACTGATAGCAGACGCATATTACTGTAAAGCCTCAGAAATTGAACAGAATGAACAAGAGTATGCCACACCAACTCACACTATCAACTGACGCTATAGTTATGCCTCTGGTATAGTGAGGTCTTGAGATACAGGGCCAAGAGACTCATAGCAGACGCATATTACTGTATAGCCTCTTAAGCCATCTCCTATGCCATATTACATAGACTTCCCGCCTGAAAAAGACTAAGTTATTTCAAACTAGCCTTTTCAAGCTTACTAAAGCGGTGTCATCTATGGGGACTCCCGGCCCGAGACTGCCCCAGGCTGCGGACTTTGTCTCCGGCCGGGAGTCCCCAGAGTGCCACCCTTTACTACTAACAGCCATTTGTAATGTAGGTGGTCATCGGACTAGTCTTAACATCATAAACAATATATCAATAACAGATATAGCAACACACCCCGTATAGGAGTTACCACCACTTTTGTCATCCATGGAAGCAAACATAAATTGAAATCTATTAGAGTTCCATCGAGGGCAGAGAACACATTCATAGACAGAACATGGGCCGAACTTCAAAGTTTCGGCTGTCCAAGCCTCATCAGTGACCCTGACATGATCTGGCGACGAAAGCCAGAGAAAAACCTCTATGATCCATCTTATGCACAGCATCCATCACTCTGAATCCTTTTTAAAGAAACTAATTTGCTCCATAAAAATGCACATTCTGTTGGTTGGTTGGTTGATTTGATGCTTAACGTCCACGGTAAACAGCTAAGGTCATGTCTGGACGGTCAGTTAACCTAACCACACTATTCCTGGGCAGGCGTAGACCTCCTAAGCGGTTAACCAGTACTAAGTGCACATACTTTCGCCAGTAACTGACAACTGCCCTTCTTGAATCAGCGGAAGGAGAAACGAAAGTATGTGACCAGACCGGGTTTCGAACCCAGGACCTCTGACTTATGAGTCAGGTGCCCTACCGATTGCGCTACGCGGCCCGGTGCAAATTCGGAAGCTGGTAAAATTAGACTGGTTTACAGCTTCCTAGTATGAAATTGCGAACACGCAACGATAAAAGTCTATTACTACTATAAAACTGATTAAGGACTGTTGTTCAGGGCTTATGCCCTCAACAATGATTTTTATTTCATAACACATTATATAATACAGTGGACTCGACAGTATCCAATCATCGACGGCATCGAAAACACGACGTCTGATCAGGATCTACACTATTTCTATAGGACATGGAATTACTCGAAAAATGAAAGAAACAAATTACAAAAACAAACGAACACAGGTACCTGTTAATGGACAAATACTGAATTAGCATTCAAATAAAATATAAACAATGTACTTTGTGTTCGCATATACAAATCATATAGGAATATGATCATTTGATTGGTTTCTTGTATCTCAAGACCTTTAATAGTGCATGTTTTTATATATATTCCTGTATGTATAAAATCATAAAAGCCAAAAAGTTTCATTATATGTATATTGTAGAACATTTAGGCAGTATAAGCTAGGTATGTTTAGTTTCGTTTGAGAGTCATATCTAAAGCCGTAAATATCGATTTGGGGAAATTTGAAAAAAATGATACTCACTCAAACTTGGCCGTAACAACTAATTCGAGACTCAAATCCGGTGCCTACAAAATATAAGTGTCGAATTAGCTTATTAATAATGTCATTGGTAGTATTTATACAATATATGTAGTTCGACTACATATCTGAAAAGTTAGAGCTTTGTAACGAACTTTAGTCAATGTCAACGACCGATGCCAAGAGGATGTAATTAACAAATACAACCACATACCGCAAACACATTAAATGTCGAAACGGAAGTGGCTGAATCCCTTCACACTAGACCTACGCCAATTATTCAGTTGTTTATATTATGCTTTTTTTATATTGTTTTCAAAACCAGAATGATGTATCTTTCTATTTATCTATCCCTCTCCTAGTAACAAAAAGCTATTAATGCCAGTATCACACACGCATGATGGTATCAGTATGACACACGCATGATGGTAGAAAGTGAGCAAAATCACATACTGTACTTGCATAATGAGCATTTTCAAACTATGGGCTGGACATAAATTCTCTACGAGATATCTACGAGTTTCAGCTATAACAACGCTTCTTATCTCGACCACGACAGGCAAAAACATGCGAATCTAACATGAGGCCAATGTATAAGTTGTAAATGTGGTATCATATCTACGTCGTAGAGTGGCGCCATATTGTTTGTCCATGACGGTAAAAAGATGACAAATATCGTCTTTTTTACCGCTTTTGACGTTAATGTTAGGACCCTAACAATGTTCCTTGATATCGTGTGTTTCTGTCATAATGAAAGAGAAAAAATAAAAATTAAAACGTTGAATAAATGCATTTTTAGAAGCCAGAAGCTCTTCGTTGAAATCAAAAGTTGGAAACAAAAAGATATGTAACAAAAAAGCGTTTATCATGGGTGTGCGGTAAAGAATGCAATTCCGTCACTCGGGATCAATATAAAGTAAACCTCATGATGAATTTTTTATCCTCACCTAACACCCATAAATTATACGTATAATATCGCACAGACAAACAGAGAAACGGACGTCAAAATAGGTATTGTGAAAGGGCATTTGCTTATGTGTCTAGCAGCACCTAATTAACTAATTAGAATTATTACAACCGCTGGTCCAAACTAAGCTAAACAGACACAGTATGCAAAAATATTAGACTCTTTAAGATGGTGTTTAATCTTTGATTTGGGTTAATAAATAATGCTGTATAAAAAGATGAAAAACAAGCGATCTAAAAAATAACAGCAGACGCCTGTTTTATTATGTTTATCATTCTTAGAATCCGAACACGACATATTTTGCAACAAATTACCATTCGCTCTTTTCTTACTTAATCCCTTCTAAGTATTGACAAGTCTCTCAGTTTGGAATTCTTAACTGTAAAAGCAAACATTAAGAAGAGATTTGTCAAGTTTTGGGAAGATTTGTTGTATCTTCATTATTTTATGCAGATTTTCGAATTCCCTACAAATTAGTGATTATATAACCATCTTTATAAAACTGACCTCAGTGAATGTAATGGTATCTAACTTTTCAGCTATCTTTTCTGTCGACGGTAGCTTGATAGTTTTGGATGCAATTTTTCTAAAATGCTTTTTCCGAGGTTCATTGTAGATGGTTATTGCTGAAAAATAGGTAAAATTCAACAAAATTCGATTTTATAAGAAAGTTACAAAGTGAAACAATACACTGCATGAAAGATGGTGAAACCTATTACGGTTCACAGCGGTTGACAACGTTGCAAGGTGTTTTGTGCAACAAGGCCTATCGGAGCCTGAATTTAATGGTGACTTAGTATATAAATTACACAAAATCGTAGGGAAAACAGAATTTCCTGATCAATTTAAGAAAATTGTCATACGATTTAAACGCATTGGCTATAATATAGATGTAATGCGACAGTCTGCATGCTTAGTTGTTAACCGAATCACGGTTGACAACTTTGCTGTCCTCTTTAATTGCACGCCGGTGGGTCGGGGTTCAGACTCTATGAGAGCCCCTACATAAAGCTATATATTAGTTGGTTTGGGCCGGATGTTTGTCTATTTCTTGGCCCACCGGGGTTCAACTGGTGGTCTTCTTTTGCTCCAGTGCTCCAGTGGTGTTGCTGACGCCCCAGGGATCTCCAGGTGTCTCAACACTTTTTGGCTGTCGAGTCCTCATACTTGCATCATCATGGTGTTTTCTTGATTTTAATTGTTGACCGTGATGACCCTCTGATGAGTTAGGGGACCTCCATACGTACCGAACTACCAAATAATTGTGTGCACCGCGGCGGAGGGTGAGGGTGAAGGTTTGGGCCCAGTAAAACCGGTTTAACCCCCCCCCCCCAGTAGTTATTACTGACCGTCCCAAGGCGGTACTTTCGTTGCGGTTGCATTTGTTTTATGTTCGGTGTTGTTTAATTTATTGTGTTCTCATTTTAACCCTTCTATAATAAAAATAGAAAATAGGTAAAATATTTGTTAAATGTTTTTCGTATAATTTGCTTAGTCTGTTGTTACCCTTCTATTGGTCTAAAGTATTTAGTTCAATAAAGATAGCTGAGTTGCGAACTATTTGGGAAAGAGCTGCTGACTCGGCTTATCACTTGTAATTTCTTGTTTGTTCGGATGTCTTTGTCAATCTTTCCCTTTGATGTTGGGGATAGGGTTTGGGATCTGATTCAGTCGGTTCCTGAGGTGTAGTTACTCTTTAAATATGATACCCTCTTCAACAGCGCGACAGTGAGTCGGTCCTCAGCTATATGACCACACATACTTAAACAGCGCGACAGTGAGTCGGTCCTCAGCTATATGACCACACATACTTAAACAGCAAGACAGTGAGTCGGTCTTCAGCTATATGACCACACATACTTAAACAGCAAGACAGTGAGTCGGTCTTCAGCTATATGACCACACATACTTAAACAGCAAGACAGTGAGTCGGTCCTCAGCTATATGACCACACATACTTAAACAGCAAGACAGTGAGTCGGTCCTCAGCTATATGACCACACATACTTAAACAGCAAGACAGTGAGTCGGTCTTCAGCTATATGACCACACATACTTAAACAGCAAGACAGTGAGTCGGTCTTCAGCTATATGACCACACATACTTAAACAGCAAGACAGTGAGTCGGTCCTCAGCTATATGACCACACATACTTAAACAGCAAGACAGTGAGTCGGTCCTCAATTAAATGACCAGTACTTGAACAGCAAGACAGTGAGTCGGTCCTCAACTAGATGACCAGACACTTAAACAGCAAGGCAGTGAGTCGGTCCTCAACTAAGCGACCAGACACATAAACAGCAAGACAGTGAGTCGGTCTTCAACTATATGAAAACATACACTTAAACAGCAAGACAGTGTTCAGTCCTCAACTAAATGACTACACACTCTTAACCACGTGACAGTGAATCGGTCCTCAACTAAATAACAACACACACTTAAACAGCAAGAAAATGAGTCAGTCCTCAACTAAATGACAACATACTTTGCAACCGCATGACAGTGATAGGTCCTCAACTAAATGATCAGACACTTAAACAGCAAGACAGTGAGTCAGTCCCAAACTAAATGACCACACACACTTTAACCACATGGCAGTGATCGGTCCTCAATTAAATGACCATACACACATTAACAGCAAGACAGTGAGACAAACCTTAACTAAATGACCACAGACACTTCAACAGAAAGACAAGGTGTCAGTCTCTTAATATATGACAACACATTATTTAACAGCACGACAGTTTGTCATCAACTAAATGACGACACACTCTTCAACAACACAACAGCGAGTCGGTCCCCAGCTAAATGACGATAAACTCTTCAACCACATGACAGTGATCGGCCTCATCCAAATGACTACACGCTTTTCAACGCGCGACAGTGAGCCTTCTTCATCAAAAGTGACTATACAGCGGTAAAGTTATTATAGAGAGACCCTTTGCAGAGATTGTCTTTGGTCGGGCCAATCATGTTTCAATTACTGATATGCTGCTCTATTGGCTTTAGATTGCACTGAATACATCATAGTCTTTTTTTTATTATTTGATATATTTATTATGATGTCTCACCGATGAGTTTGGAATTCCAAGAACGAACACTTATATTTTTGATAAACATTAGGACAACGTGCGAGGTCCTTGACAAAAATTAATTTTAATCCCAGTATTTGCTTACTGGCCGTTCCAAGGCGGTTCTTCAGTTGCAGTTCCTCTGTCTACAATTAGTGTGCCAGCTATATTTTTTCCGTTTTGTAGTTCGTGTGTCTCACTACTTTTTGGTGTCTTGGGTTGTAAATACCTTCCGTTAGTATGAAGTGCTGATAGTAAAATCCGTCTCGCGGGTCGCCGTTCAGCATCCAGAGGTTTGCCGATTGATGCCAGATGGATTTTCTATTCTCACCTCATACCCACGATTGATATTTTTCTTGTATACCTTTTGATATATAACGTTTCGTGTTAAACGCGTAGAACTTACTAATATGCTACCATGCACAGTTCTGTTCTTTGAATGGTTTCCTGGTCTTTGCATACTTTTTACTTCTATTTACCGCATAGTTTCCAATGCGCAACAACAAACAATTACTTATTTACCTATTTATCATAATTATTCTTATTATTATGCACGGGAGGCGGAGACGGCGATAATAGCAAAATTCAGGATATCACTCAGTCGCAAATATAATGATACTAAAAATCATATACAGGTTAGATTTTTTTTATCGAATACTAATTTTTGGATTGAATAAAAACTGACTATCTGGGAACAATTTGATATATTATTGGAATCTATACTGACCTGCCTCCGAGAAGAGAGTATAAAGTAGAACAGGCGCCATAGCGCATTCTCTACAAGCAGAAATTGATTGCCTTGCCATATCTTCAGCTAATATCAGTGGGAAGTCGCAGTGCCAAAGTTTCATCACCCTCTTCTCCACCCAACTACTCTCACTTCTTTTACGGGAAATAATAGTTAAAAGTGTAAAAAGCGGCACAAAAGCACAATCAAACGGCGTCTAGTACCTGCAAGGAACATGTTTATTTCGAACCCGTTATGTATATTGTATTAAAACAGGCTTTCGAGTGCAAATATACAGCTCCAAATAAGTAAGGGATATTAGGACATTTAAGTCAGTAGAACTAAGGAAAAGCATTAGATGAATATTAAACAACTATAATTCATAAAAAAATATTCATAGAGACCCTCAATATGAATATTGAAACGAATAAGCTTGTCACGTGACCTACAGTAAACTGGAAGCAGAGAAGGGGTTGACACCCAAATTTCACACGAATCCAGCGCAGAAATGACTAATAACTTTTATGCAAACTTTATTAAAGTAGACGCCCAATGGCTCAGTTAACAAGATACAGACATTTTTTTTTCATGCGGTTTTGTAACAAGTCAGGAGAAAATGCTAGGCGTAAAAGATATCATTGTGGGGTGAATTGTCTCATATATGGTGACATTTGTAACATCCCTACACCTTAAACAAGAGGGCCATGGTTGCCCTGAAACGCTCACCTGAGCATTAATCAGTTCACTGGCTCTGGTGAAGAATTATAAGAGTTTTTACCATACATGAGAATGTCGGCCACCTTGGTCATGTGACCAAGATCATTTGGAGAACTTTCAATCCTTTGACCCATGTGCAGGCTCCATATGAAATTTGAGTTTAGTCTGCCCAGCGGTTTCAGAGATGTTTGAAAATGATTATGGATGGATGACAGAGGCAGCTAACACCAATACTGTAAGGCTCAGGTGAGCTGAAAATGGCAGAGTTGCTTCTCCGAAAAGTTCCTGTTCATGTTGAGTTCCTTCTCTGAAAAGTTCCCGTTCATGTTGAGTTCCTTTGATGGATTTGAACTAGACTGAACTAAGCAAAGACAGATGATGGAATGGTAGCATCATTATCTCACTGTGGTGAAACTAATGTATTCCAAGGAGTTTGTGGCTGGCATCATTGCAATGTTAGTTCTGATTCTTGGAGCATAACTAATATTTGACCTAGTGACCTAGCTGTTGACCCCACATGACCCAGTTTCAAACTTGACCTAGATTTTATGGAGATAAACATTCTGACAAAGTTTCATGAAGATTGGATCAAAACTGTGCCCTCTAGGGTGTGCACAAACGTTTTCTAAGATTTGACCTAGTGACCTTGTTTTGACCTGACATGACCCAGTTTCAGTCTTGGCCTGGATATCGTGAGGATAAACATTCTGACAAAGGTCCATGAAGATTGGATCAAAACTGTGCCCTCTAGAGTGTACACAAGGTTGTTCTTATATCTGACCTAGTAATGTAGTTTTTGACCCAACATGATCTACTTTCGAACTTGGCCTGAATATTGTGACAATAAACATTCTGACAAAGTTTCAAAAAGATTGGATCAAAACTGTGTCCTCTAGAGCGTTAACAAGGTTTTTCTAAGATCTGACCTAGTTTTTAACCCGACATGACCCAGTTTCAACCTTGGCCTAGATATTGTGACGATAAACATTCTGACAAAATTTCATTAGGTTTGGATCAAAACTGTGACCTCTAGAGCGTACACAAGGTATTCCTAATATCTGACCTAGCTTTTGACCCGACATGACCCAGTTTCAAACTTGGCCTGGATATTGTAAGAATAAACATTCTGACAAAGTTTCATTGAGATTGGATCAAAATTGTGCCCTCTGGAGCGTATATAAGGTTTCCTGATATTTCACCTGGTGACCTAGTTTTTGACCCGACATGACCCAGTTTCAAACTTGACCTAGATTTCATAAAGATAATGATTCTGACAGAGTTTCATGAAGATTGGATCAAAACTGTGCCCTCAAGGGTGTACACAAAAATTTCTAAGATTTATCCTATTGACCTAGTTTTTGAGCAGACGTGACTCAGTTTCATAGGGGGCTTAAATATACAGATAATAAACATTTTGACATAGTTTCATGAAGATTGGATCCAAACTATGCCTTCTAGTGCATGCACAAATTTTTTCTAAGATTTGACCTAGTGTCCTAGTTTTTGACTCGACATGACCTACTTTCAAACTTGGCCTAGAGTTTATGGAGATAAACATTCTGACAAAGTTTCATAAAGATTGGATCAAAACTGTGTCCTCTAGAGCGTACAATAGGTTTTTCTATGATTTGACCTAGTGACCTAGTTTTTGACCCGACATGACCCAGTTTCAAACCTGTCCTACATATAATAAGGATAAACATTCTTACAAAGTTTTATGAACTTTGGTTGAAAACTGTGCCTTTTAGAGCGTACACAAGGTTTTTCTAAGATTTGACCTAGTGACCTAGCTTTTGACCTGACATGACCTAGTTTCAAACCTGGCCTAAAGTTTATAGAGATAAATATTCTGACAAAGTTTCATAAAGATTGGATCAAAACTGTGTCCTCTAGAGCGTACACAAGGTTTTTCTATGATTTGACCTAATGACCTAGATTTTGACCCGACATGACCCTGTTTCGAAATTATCCTAGATAGTATAAGGATAAACATTCTGACAACGTTTCATAAAGATTGGATCAAAACTGTGCCTTCAAGAGTGTACACAAGGTTTTTCTAAGATTTGACCTAGTGACCTAGTTTTTGACCCGACATGACCCAGTTTTTAACTTGGCCTAGAGTTTATAGAGATAAACATTCTCACAAAGATTCATAAAGATTGGATCTAAACTGCGTCCTCTAGAGTGTACACAAGGTTTTTCTATGATTTGACCTAGTGACCTAGTTTTTGACCCAACTTGACCCAGTTTCAAACTTTTCCTAAATATTATAAGGATGAACATTCTGACAAAGTTTCATGAACTTTAGATGAAAACTGTGCCCTCTAGAGCGTACACAAGGTTTTTCTAAGATTTGACCTAGTGACCTAGTTTTTGACCAGACATGACCCAGTTTCGAACTTGGCCTAGATTTTATAAAGACTAATATTCTGACAAAGATTCATAAAGATTGGATCAAAACTGTGCCCGCTAGAGTGTACACAAGCAAAAGTTGACGGACGTCCGGACGTCCGGACGTCCTGACACACGTACGACGGACGACGGACATCAGGGTATCCCAAAAGCTCACCATGAGCACTTCGTGCTCAGGTGAGCTAAAAACGCAATAAAGCCGATTAAAGTCGGTGTTTTCAATTTGGAAAATTATGAAGAATTTTATAATTCACAGAATTTAAGGGTCCAAAAGAGTTTTTTTCGCTGATGTGAAATTGAGGTCAAGACCCCAAAGTCCTTTATGCTGTAGGTCACATGACCTGCATTGACCGTTTCTATTTTAGTTGAATATTGTTTCTTGAACAATGTTCTATCAATATACAACAATAAACTAACGCAGCCATTGTTATATATACTTTTACTGGCTTCTATGTCATAATATCCCCTACTTTTTGTGAGCAGTATATATTTGCTTTCAAATTTATTGTTTACTGGTGATATGAACAACGTTTTCTATGACTCACAAAGCCAATTGTCCTTCTTCGGATCCAAATGAAGTCTGTTGCAGAACGGTTTAGTCCAGAAAGGATCGTTCCCAGCTCCAGAGGAAACCTCGTCATCAGGATCTCTTGAGTTTTGAGGGTCAAAAGAAGAGTCAAAACAACTTATCCGTATTACTGGCTGATCTATCGGTCTGCCTACAAAACAAGATAAGATAAATCGCTAGAACTCCGTTAAACACTGATAAGCATTGTATATTACCATTGACAACTCCGTCAACTTTCGATATCTCATAGCCGAAATTCATTTCAATCTAAGAGTAATTTTTCTGGTCCCAGAAAATTTACGTTGTGATTACAGTAGGTTGAGGATTCCGGTGATAAATTGTAAAGAAAAATAAGAAATATGTCCATACTACTTTGAGATATCCATGCACGAGCAACCGCGAGATGACTGTATGTTAAGTATCGGCGAGATACTGACAAATGAGCCGCGACACGACAAAACCAACAATGTGGTTGTGCGGCCAGCGCAGACTCAGATTAGCATGGGCATTCGCCCAGTCTGATCAGAGTCTTCGCTGTGCGGATGAAGAAAGCTTAGACCCTTAGCTACCCTTTAAGCGCTTAGCAAAGAGTCTGTTCAGACTGAGCGGATGCCCAGGCTGATCTGAGTCTGTGCTGGGCGCACAACCACATGGTTGGTTTTCTCGTGCCGCGGCTCAAAGATGGTAATTCGCCGTTGCTAGCTTTGTTCAACACCTGCTCATTGACAAACGATGTTGACATAATTTTACAGTATGCCCATATATGATACCTAAAACTGACCCACAACAAGACAATAAAAATTGGCATGTGCACCCAGCGAAGACACAGACCAGCCTAGGCATCTGCCGTGGCGACAGAAAAATACCGAACGAGAGCTTGAAGAATCTAATGGACATTTATGGACTATCTGTCGCAGAGTGTAAAGTGCATGATTGTGCAGTTGCAGTCATTATTTTTAAACGGACATGCGAGGGTTGTCCAAAAATACGAAGACTTTTTATCTGGTAGACATAGTTGATGTTTAATGACACGAACAAGATTACCTCATTAAATGTGAACATTTCCGTCACACACCTACAAAATTTCGTAGAGTTTCCATGAGTCATATAAATATTGCACAATTCACGAAGTTGGTGCCAACACGATACCGGGGCAGGGGTACAACGTCGTCGACGTTATATCAAGTAACGCAAATCGCGCACTTGTTTATCAATGTTCATTTCTTCTCAAAGTAATCACCTTTATACTGAACACAACGCCTATGTCGAGATGATATCTCTGTACCACTGTCTGTCATACTGCGCTATAATTGCCAAAGTAGCTGACCTCAGTTCTTCAATGCATCACGTCAATCACGGTCTTTCTTCCTCTTCCTTTATCATCTTCTAGCGAGCTTCGCCCCTCAGAAAACCTTTTATGTCATTTGAAAAACAGGGCACGGCTGACCCCTGATGTGCTTTTAGACTTCTGAATCATCCTTAGAGTTTGTGTCGGCGTATTACCAAGTTCTGCGCAGAATCTTATGACTCCGCGCACTTCTGTACTAGAAGCTGACTCCATGACGTTGAGATGTTTCCATCGCACTTCGCTTGAACAAATATAGATCCTACAAACATCTGACGTACAAATAATGTCAAACTTCACCAAAACGTTGCACGATAGTTGTAACGTAATTTCCCGAAATTTCGTTAGGTTCAAAGAAACGATTATTGAGATATAAGCATTTGTACCAGAATGATACACTTCAAAATTTGGGTTGCCCCGGGTTCGTGATTTACTCTTATGGAGCAGAATAAGAAATTGTTACAAGCATCAAATTGAAGAGCAATGCTTCAAGTTTTTTCCATTTTAATTCGTCGATAATAATGGTGCTATGGTAAAAGGTATACCTTTTTTATGACAACCCTCGTACTTCTTCTTTGTGAGACTGTGTGAAATTTATATAACTCATAACTCAGATTTTTTGGTTAATGATTGGATTTACCAAAATTGTAGTAATATTTAGGGACAATCAAAGTACAGTATTATGTTTGCTACTTACTGAACCGAGTTGATGATCTCAGAAAGTTGTGCCCATGTATACTATCTATACTAAGGACATACCAGGCATTTGGCTTCTCCTGTAAAGGAAATGATAGCATATACATTTGGTTTCACTGGATTATAGTATTTGCAAAGCAAAATATCAAGCCTTTGATCACCTTACATTTTGAGAAGATGATTTATAAAATATTTTAAGTTTTGCAGACACTTCTTTATGCAGCACTTATTCTTGAACGCTTTGAAAAAACAAATGATTTGTTTAAAATCCTGTAATTTGCTCAACCGAATCTCAGTGTCTCCAGCACCAAATCCTGAAAGAAGTCGGTGTTATTATAAAAAAAAACAAAAGTCGATAACAATATCAAACTTTAAATCAGGATAATTTTTCAGAAGCTTCTTTTTTTATTGAAAAACCTTTACCATTATATTAGCCGCGACACGACAAAACAAACAATGTAGTATGTGATCCCAGCGAAGACTCAATTCAGCCTTGGTATCCACCCTGCCTGAGCAGAGTTTTCGCTGCGCTGTCCGCATGGAGGTAGCTTAGACACTTTGCTATCCTTTAAGCGAAGACTCTCATCAGAATGGGTGGATGCTCAGGCTGAACTGAGTCTGTGCTGGGTGCACAACCACTTTGTTGGTTTTCTCGTGTAGCGGCTCATATGCCGAGAAGTCTGATTGTGCACATTATTCCGAGCTATTTTAGAGACCTATCTGCATGCTTGGTCGGTCTTTGGATGAGATTATTTCCATAAAGTTATCAATTGCAAACCAAGTGCGGACTGATAGACGAGCGTTCTCTAGACAAATTGATATGAAAATACAAGTAGGTGAAAACTTACATCCATTCCTTATCTTCGCTGGCCCTAGAATAAAATATTTATACTATACTCAATAAAAATAGAATATTGGCGGTTGAAAGCGTGTCATTGTTTTCCGAACTCCAACAGTTTTTGAAATATCAGACTCACCTCAATATTTTTATTTGAAATTGATCAAAGAGGATCTTTTCAGTTCCGGTAAAGAATAAGGGCACTCGAAAGATTGGAAAGGCTAAGACTTTTTCTAAAAGGGACAGGGGTCAATTTTCAGAAAAAAATGCAAAATTGAAAACATAAAGAAATTTTGACCTGACAGGAAATATACTAATTTTGTTATAAAAGCAGTATAACAAATGAAAATGTTGACATAATATTGATTGCTACTGTGACGTTGACGTCCAATCCAATTAGCGCTAATTTTAACATGACGTTAACGTTTTCCCCATTGAATGCATAGTAAGCGGCATCGTGTAAAATTTTTGAAAATTCATGCTGCTAACCCCGACACGTGCCAATTTCGCCCCTTGTTGACATCGAATGTAATCATTTGCTTCTGTTGACGTCCGCCTCAAAAATAGTCCTTTAGAGAACGTTGTTACATACTTGCATTTTCATTCTGTATAATATTAGAATCGAAATATTTTTTGCTTTCCCGTGGATTATCGCTGATTTACACGTGTTGTCGGGTAGATACGAATATGAATTCACTTCGGTTTCGCCGTCGTGTATTAATAATTCGTGATCTGCCCTTTAAAAAACAATGTCATTTATGGGTAAGGAAGAAAACGTACTGGAAGTCAAGGGTCTGTAATCTGTGTTTGGTTGTTTTCATGCAACGGTCCAGTGTCTCTGACTGTCAGAAAACAAACGGTTTCTGAGATCAAAACTTATCTAGCGACTGCAATCTAAAGTCCTACTTATTTGGCAAAACAGAATCTAAATTTCAGTATTCGTCTAATTTTCAGAGAAGTATAACTTTATGACAATAATGCAGAAATGAAAGTTTATGCAGGAAAGTTACTTTTGCCATCAGTGTAGAGTGTCTACGTAGCAGTCTGCTGGCAAAGTTACTGATGCACCACTGCGCACGTGCAAACATGCAAAAACATGTAAGTGTAGCATACATTGGCTTTTACAAGATCAGTCGCATGGAAAATAAGTGTACCAGATGCATATTATTATTCAACAGCAACATACTGAGATATATTATATGTCTGATTTCTCCAAACCCAAGAAATGACAGCAATATAAAAAGCGTCTAGTTTCGTTTTTTGTTAAGTATACATTACACTATACCTCGATTAACGTTTTACGTTTGTTGTGGGCGATATTACCGCCCGACGCTTTGCTCGCCGACAATGTTACATGTAATGTCTGACGATTTGTGTTGTCCGTTAATATCGACAGTGAACCGCAATAAATCTTTACCACCGAAGAAGGAGTGGTAATCTTAAGATTGATTTTCAGTTAACATAAGCGAATTATTTGTTTACATTCCGTAAGTTTTTTTTTTCTTTTCTGTACATTCTGCTGTTAGTAAGGTCCCTTAGTAGAAAGTTCGCGTTTCGAGGTAAACAGATTAGTTCTTTGCTACTTTCCTCCATGAGAAAGTCGATTTGCAAGATAAATAGTGTCTGCATGAGTGCAATATTAACCACTTATTATTATTATCATGATTAGAGAATGACTATGCTTGAGATATTTTTCATACGGTTTTCAGTTGCTTTAACACTAGCAATGGCATGAAAAGCATTCCAGGCTGATGCACTTAGCGTGCAGTACACTGTTATTGACGCCCTAGTGCATTCCCTATCCTGAAGTATGACATCATGAAGCTGACAGTGAGGCATCGTCGATATCTGCATGGGCATGTTAATTTTACAATTTCTAGTGCAACCACAATAACAATTTTCAATCATCTAAATACTGGTAAAAGGGTCCTTCAATACTCCTAAAATGATTCAAATAAATGTTCCCGACCATACAAGCGAACATATTTTAAGAGTTATAGAGATAGGTAATGTATTTGGTTTTCAGTCCCTTTCAACCATCCTTCTGTCGGAATTACTACAAAAGTGGGCTCAATCAGTTCTACAGTTTCTGCCTCACTGCAGTATTATGCTGCAAACGCACGGGCCGGTCATATTACACTGCCATCGGGCGGGAAAGTCTTCATTTTATCCGATTATGCTACGTACAAATCGATAGTGCCAAAAAGGTTTCTAAAGTCGACGACGCGATCTGACGAGGATTTCTACACAGAATTCACTGAACAAGAGCACCGCAAGCGGGGCAATATACGCCCGTTTCTGCGCAAGTTTCTGTCCCAGTACCTCGGGCAGGTCTATAGCCCTGACAGTCGGCTACAAACAAGTACTAATATGTGCACAAAATAGTCTGTGAATACTAATCAAAGGGCTGTAGCTCCAAAATTAAGAAGCAGGAAGCAACCATTCCCATATTCAACCCAGAGTCTCCAGCTTATGCACATTGTTAAAAAGTGTTATCAAGATATTAAAAACAATGGCCTAGTAATAATGGTCCGCACAAAAATAGTCTAAGAAATAAAGGGACGTAACTCTGAAAAAGGTAACGGGCAGAAACCATTCTTTTTGTGACAGATACTATTTTAACCTCGTCTACGTAGCTATAAAGTTTAATCAGCACATTCCAAACGGTAAGTATACCAAGTTAGGTTTCCCAAAATAATAGCCTTAAAAACTATACAAAAGGATGAAACTCTAAAATTAAGGAAGAAGGAGCAATAGTTCTAAATGAGACATATTGTCTCAACCTAATACACATTTCTAAACAGGTTTTGTCAAGATATTCAAAGCTTACGTAATTATGGCGCCCACAAGAATAGCCTTAAAACTAAACAAAGGGATGTAACTCCAAAAAATAAGGGAGAGGCAATTATTCTTATATCAAACACAAGTCGAATTCCAATACACATTGCTAGAAAGTTTCATTAAGGTATTCCATACTGTTACCTGGTTATGGCTTGCACAAGAAACATCCTTTAAAATTAATCAAAAAGGCGTAACTCCAAAAGTATGGAAGGAGATGAAGTTATTCTTTTATAAAACACACCGTCTCAACTTCATACACATTGCTAAATATTCAATGGGGTTACCTAGTTATGGCCTACACAAGAACAGTCCGTTAAAATAATCAAAGGGGCGTTACTTCAGAAATAAGTATGCGGAAGCAATTATTCGTATTTGACAGATTGTCACGACAAAATATGTATTACTACTAACTTTATTCACAATATTTCAAAGGGTGACCTAACTATGGGGTGTACAATAATAGTCTAGAAAAATAATAACTAAGTAAAGAGGAGCAACCGTACTCGTATGAGACTCGTTGTCCTAGCCTAATTACTGCTGTAAAGTTTCATTATGATATTCCGAACAGTAACCTACAAGAATTGCCTTAAAATACCATGGTCGATACTTTTCAAAGGGCTGTAACTCTGCTAAAATCATCGAAGCAAAATCTCCAAATAAAATGCGCTACACCACAGGGTAGTTTTACTAGTTACAAAGTTTCAGCTTAATTAAATGAAAACTGTAGGAGGAGTTATCCGGAAAAGAGCACCCCCAAAAATAAAATAAAGGCATGTTACTCCGCTAAAATCATAAGAGCGTAACATCGAATCGACATGCGCTGGTACACCTCATAGTCTTACTTTATACCAAATTTCATCTGAATCGGACGTAAACTGCATGAACATTTGTGCGGATATGAAAAGTTAACAATTGACGGACGGACGGACGGACAGACGGACGGACGGACGAACGCCAGCGCCATAACATAAAACGCCCCTTTTTCAAACGGACGTATAAAAAATAAAATACTTACTTTTTAAGAAAACTTCTGTTCGGGTTGTATTCAAATATGTGTCCCAGCTCCGTAACCTGGTAACGATTTTTGTTTTCGTTTCAAGAATGCGGAAAAATCCTACGCGTTTAAGATAACGTGTGGATTTATATGTTGCCTCTCGACATTAGGTGGACAGCTAAGACAAAGACCATATAAGCCTGCGCAGCTGTGCAGAACAATCAAACTTGTTTGCTCTTTAGGATCAGCGACCTGGTGAAAAGGGCAATGAACACCGCGGTCATATATGGCAGATGTACAGACTGGTCTGTGTTATGATTGTTCATGTCATGCCATTCGGTCCCTCCTCTTCGAGTGAGCCCAATAATTATTACAACAAAAACCTAGCGCATCATGTTACACTTGCAAATATAAATAGACAGCAATAAGGAAAACTGTGCCCAGCCAACTATATTAATGACACCATTAAGGTATATGAGAACATGCATGCGAAGTATAAATAAGCAAATAAACCAAAAATACGCATCATCAGGCGAAAACAAATTGGAATTCGAAACATTTCATATAAAGCGGCCCTCCTGTAACAACAAGATCGACTGGATATTTCAATCGCACCGAGTCTTCGGAGTTGTTTGAGTTGATTTTATTCTGATAATTTTATTAAATTTGAGCCGCAACATGACAAAACCAGCAAAGTGGCTTGTGTGCACAGCGAAGATTCAGATGAGCCTGGGCACCCGCCCAGTCCAATATAAGTCTGCGCTTGTTTAGACCCTAAGCTGCCCTTTAAGCCCAAGCGAAGACTGAGATGAGCCTGGGCATCTGCCCAGTCCAAAACGAGTCTTCGCGTGCTTAGACTCTAAGCTACCATTTAAGCCTAAGCGAAGACTCAGATCAGACTTGGCGGCTGCCCAGGCTGACATGAGTCTTCGCGAGAGGCACATATGTCACCACTTTGTTGGTTTTATCCGGTTGTGGCTCAGTTCTGTTTTACTGTACTGTCTCACTGCTGAGCGAGTTGAATCTTCGCAGACCTACTCACTCCTGATGCACGTCCAAAAAGAAGTAGACGTTAGGGGCTACATGCATATTTAACTAGTTGCAGCTCACATTACATTGTGCTACTAAACGTTTCAGGGCGTAATCTCTTGATGCAGATTCTGTTTTGTTATTATGTGAGCCGCGACACGACAAAACCAACAAAGTGGTTGTGCGCCCAGTGCAGACTCAGATCAGCCTGGACAACTACCTAATTTGACCAGACACTTCGTTAAGTGCGCAAAGGGTAGATAAGGGTCTAAGCTACTGCCATGCGGACAGCGAAGACTCTGATCAGACTGGGCGGATGCCCAGGCTGATCTGAGTCTGCGCTGGGCGCACAACCACTTTGTTGGTTTTCTCGCGTCGTGGCTCAAATTTCTGTATAGGTGCCCACTTTGCTTTGTAGTTTGTTAATATGTGGTTTAAAATAATAATATTCTGCTCACAAAAAGTAAAGGATATTTTGATTTAGAAGCGAGTACAAAAATTAATAAAAATGGCTGGGTTAGATTATAATTGTATATTGATAGAGCACTATTCAACTGACAACATTCAGCTAAAAGAGAAACAGTCAAAGCAGTTCACGTGACATATAGCAGCACATAAAGGACTATGTGGTCTTCATCACAATTTCGCATCGGTGAGAATCTTTTGGGCTCTCAAGCTCTGTGAATATTTAAAATCTTCATAATTTTCCAATCCGGGGACATCCACTTGCAAATTGGCAAGCTTTACTGCGTTATTTTAGGTGACACTGTATGTTCGTTGCAAGCATCACCATCGGTGAAACACCTCACCACACAATGGTATCGTTTACGCATACTGTTTTTTCTTGCACACCGGATAGAAAATGCCATTTTTTCACCTGGGGTAGAAAATCTTTTCTTACCTACGAGACAGAGTTTGTTCTATTTTTAGCGGTGCTGGAAAAGTCTTGCCCATGGGCTGGGACAGCACACACGAGCTTGAATTCTGTGTACCACTACGCGTTCCTTGAAATACGGTGCGCCCGGCTTGGCGATTCCACATTTTATGCATTATTCTTTCATAGGAATGAATTGCCACATCGATAAAATCCAACCCAAGAAAGGTTATTCATTCTTTATAATCTCATTACAGCCTGTTTCAAGGTCTTAAAGTCGGAAAAAGATCCAAAATAGTCAATGTTTCACCGTGACAAACACAGTCGAGGAGGCCGCCATTTTGAAGGCGTTACCAACTGACGTTTGAAATGACGTTGACGTTACGTCACAATTAACGTCATACACGCGCTTTCTGTAGTCGTCTCAATACAAATTTTGTTCTTTAATATAAATTTCAATTAGAAAATCTAAAAATGCGGATTTGTCAAGGACCAATTTTTTACTTGTCTGTTCACTACAGCAGCCATGAGGGTGACTCGGTTGTACTACTTACACTTGTACACGTTCGCATGAAATAGGCCTATTAGTTCCCAATTCAATTTGAAGTTAATATTATCGTAGGTAAGAAAAAATAATCAATCATTGGTCTCCGATGCGGACAGGGAAATCCCAACCCTCGGGCACACGGGGTGTGTCGGAAACTCGGCAAGCCTCGTTTCCGACACACCCCGTATGCCCTCGGGTTGGGATTTCCCTGTCCGCATCGGAGACCAATGATAGATTCTATTTATCTTACCCTGGTGTTCTGACCCAGGACCGGAAAAAACACGAGCTGTCAATGAATTGGTTGTATTGGAGCTCACGTACCTGGGTCGTCAAGTGACGTTGGCATTTTAGATGATGACGTCACGAAGACGGTAAAAATGACGTCAGTGTATGCACGCCAGTCGTTGACGTAAAGAGCCGAATGGCAGTCGTTGAAAGGGGCGCCTTCTTTCAAAATCAAATTGAAACCTCTCAAGCACTAGAATTACGCATTTTAACAAGTTCTGAAGTTAAAACAAAACGTGACGTGCAAGAAAAAGTATCTATCAAGGGTGTGAGGTGTGGACGGAAAAATCCATCACTTGGGATCACTGTTCGGCATCACTCGGCAAGCCTCGTAATGCCGAACAGTGATCCTCGTGACGGATTTTTCTATCCACACCTCACCTCCATGATAGATACTTATAGTCCTTTGATAATACAGCTGTAAAATGCGTGAAAGAAGTGCTTGTAACAGGAAGTGAATTTCCTATCCCTAACCTGAACTTCATAGATAAGATCAGCCTGTGCTGATGCAGATAAACTGGAAAAGCAAAAACCGCAAGCTCTTTTAACAGCAGAATCAGATTACATTTACAATAAAAAGTACTCAACGTTTTACTTTAAGAATTACTTCAAGGCGGCTAAACAATGCCTGGAATATGATCGGACTTACATATAGCAAGGGGAACATTTCATAAAAAACTTTAAAGTCCGTAAAAAATGCAGACTCAGTAATAAGACCACGTACTCAAAATAACCTCATTACCGTGCGAACCGTAAATATAGGTTCCCAGAACGAAGCCCTTTAAAATCTACCACAGAAATGGACTAAATAACCATTGCGGTCTAAAGTACTTCTCAAAAGTTGCCAAATATAAAAATGAAAGCATTTTACCAATAGGAAAAGATGTCAACATGGCATCAAACGTACACGTCCTTATCGTTTGTGCATACACATCAAGATTTCATAACAACGGAAAATAACGCATTTTAACAAGTTCTAAAGTTAAAACAAATAGTCCGGGGTCCAAGCGAATAAAAAATTGCAACGTAGTGCTCAGCGTATAACAGCAAATTCTTTGTTTTATTATTAAGGGCTATCCCTGGGGTACACGTTTTGCTTTGTTGCCAAGTACAACAAGTAGCCCAAAGGGCAACAATTGCTCACCTGAGAGACACTGTAAACCTATAGGGATATTTAAGATGCTCAAGGGCAGCTAACTCCACAGTCAGTGGTCCAATCAGGCTGAAAATTAAACTCATCCAAAACATTATGTATGCCCTCATTTAATATATGCAAGTTTAAAAAGTATCCGATCAAGAGCACAATAGACAGAGCTGTCAAGGACAGCTAACTTCGTAGTGGTTGGAAATGTGATGACGTTGTTTTCTCCATTATAACACTATGGGATTTTTTTCAAACGCTCAAGGGCAGCTAACTCCGTAGTCTGTGCTCGAATCCGGCCAAATTTCAAACTCATCCAAGCTCTTATGGGATTTTTTTCAAACGCTCAAGGGCAGCTAACTCCGTAGTCTGTGCTCGAATCCGGCCAAATTTCAAACTCATCCAAGCTCTTATGTATGTCATCATTACCTGCAAGTATGATAAGGATCTAATCAAAAACCTTGATTGCAGCACCCTGAAAGTCAAACTTTCTCGAGATATTGTCATGCCCTACATTTATGTGAAATTATTTTAGAATCCGTTGAGAAATGTAGGTGCTAGAGCGATGACAAAGTTTTTCTAAAAACAGCCACAGTGACCTTGACCTTGGGCACAGCATCCTGAAAGTCAAACTTGCTTGAGAGATTGTCATACCCTACATTTGTGTCAAGTTATTTCAAAATCCATGGAGAAATGAAGGTGCTAGGGCGATGACAAAGTTTTTCTAAAAATAGCCACAGTGACCTTGACCTTGGGCACAGCACCCTGAAAGTCGATCTTGCACGAGATATTGTCATGCCCTACATTTGTGTGAATTTATTTTAAAATCCACTGAGAAATGTAGGTGCTAGAGCGCTGACAAAGTTTTTCTAAAAATAGCCACAGTGACCTTGACCTTAAGCGCAGCACCCTGGAAGTTAAACTTGCTTGAGATATTGTCATACCCTACATTTGTGTCAAGTTATTTTAAAATCCATTGAGAAATGAAGGTGCTAGGGCGATGACAAAGTTTCTCAAAAATAGCCACAGTGACCTTGACCTTGGGCGCAGCACCCTGAAAATCAAACGTACTCGAGATATTGTCATGCCCTACATTTGTGTGAATTTATTTTAAAATCCACTGAGAAATGTAGGTGCTAGAGCGCTGACAATGTTTTTCTAAAAATAGCCACAGTGACCTTGACCTTAAGCGCAGCACCCTGGAAGTTAAACTTGCTTGAGATATTGTCATACCCTACATTTGTGTCAAGTTATTTTAAAATCCATTGAGAAATGAAGGTGCTAGGGCGATGACAAAGTTTCTCAAAAATAGCCACAGTGACCTTGACCTTGGGCGCAGCACCCTGAAAGTCAAACGTACTCGAGATATTGTCATGCCCTACATTTGTGTGAATTTATTTTAAAATCCATTGAGAAATGTAGGTGCTAGAGCGCTGACAAAGTTTTTCTAAAAATAGTCACAGTTACCTTGACCTTGGGCGCAGCATCCTGAAAGTCGAATTTGCTTGAGATATTGTCATGCCCTACATTTGTGTGAATTTATTTTAAAATCCATTGAGAAATGTAGGTGCTAGAGCGCTGACAATGTTTTTCTAAAAATAGCCACAGTGACCTTGACCTTAAGCGCAGCATCCTGAAAGTCGAACTTGCTCGAGATATTGTCATGCCCTACATTTGTTTGAAGTTATTTTAAAATCCGTTGAGAAATGTAGGCAATAGAGCGATGACAAAGTTTTTCTAAAAATATGTGATGACGTTGTTTTCTCCATTATAACACTATGGGCTTTTTTTCAAACGCTCAAGGGCAGCTAACTCCGTAGTCTGTGCTCGAATCCGGCCAAATTTCGAACTCATCCAAGCTCTTGTGTATGTCACCATTACCTGCAAGTATGATAAGGATCTAATCAAAAACAGTCGAGAAAATGTGATGACGCCGTTTTCCCCATTATAACCCTATGGGGGCTATCTGTTGCCATGGAAACCAGAGTTCTGAGCTGATCTGCACCAAAACCTAATGCAGCCTTTCCCTTACCCAAATGATGCTTCAGATAAAATTTGATTGCGATCGGCCCACTGGTCTCTGAGATATTTATGTTTGAAAGTGTTGACGCGCCCACCCACCCACCTACCCACCCACGCACCCACGCACGCACGGACGACGGCTCGACTCCCATCCTATAAGCTCACCTCTGAGCCTTCGGCTCAGGTGAGCTAAAAATGCGGCGTTATTGCACAATGGAGATAATTCGTCAATACCCCAAAATCGCTTGGTATTAGAAGGTATTTTGTTTTTGTCGATTATCTATAATATACCACTTGTACAGGGACATTTTATTTATATTTCGTCAAGTCAGTATAAGTGTTTTACACTACTAATACTTTGAAATTCAGTTTAAAATGTAGGGCGGTATAGTGGATATGTAAACTGTGAAGTCGTTGTTTCCTATGTATTTGTAGTAACAGTTTCTGTAATGGTCCCATATATCATATATTAGGTTTCTGGTCCAAAAATGGGATTGTAAAACGTAAATATTACGCACATGAAAACATTTTAATCAACTATTTCGGGCATGTATATATTTCATGTGTCGTTTTCGAATGCTTAATCTTAGTGTATATTCTCTATGAAAACTGGTAAATTATAAATTAAAACCTGTGCAAAATGTCGTTTGGGTATAGACATGTATTGCTTTTACACATTTTAATATGTGATGCACTTGTGTTTAGTAATGATGAAAAGGTTTAACATTATATAATCTAAATAATAAATGACCTTAAATAATACCCTGCAGACCACAAGCTTTCTGATTTCATATTTAAACACCAGTTAATGCTGTTTCTAGGCTCAGTAAGATATAGAACAATACGACTAAATGGTTGGTTTCATGCAGTTATTTTTGATAAATGGTTTTCGTGTAAAATGGAACACCGGTTAAGGTCACTGATATGAAATTCATAATCGGGTTTGGCATCATGTGTTGTAGAAAAATAAATATAACATTCTTCAAAATGATACTTGATAAGCTAGTACTCAGTCAAGGTGTCGCATCTGAATGGACAAATAAAGTTAGCCCAGGAGGACATGATATTTTTCCCAGGAATGTGTACAGATCGCAGGAGAGTGAAATGACAATTCCGGATAACGATCGGGCTTGGTCTAAAGTAGTTGTATTTAATATAAGTCGAATTTTAAGTGTAGTCTGGATTTACAAGCTTAAGACAGTCATTCGGCCTGACCGACGATTTATCTTTACTATGCTTATTGCATCGTGTCAGTTGTCAATATCATTATGGTTTATTATGCCTAAATACAAAGAAAACTTTGTTAATCGTTTGTGATTTTGTTTGGAAACATACTGAAATATTTTAGATGACTTTTCCAGAAGTTTGGAAACATTGTCACCCTAATCCATTTGACAAATAAGGGTAATGATAAACTCATCAAACGTTTTAGAAATGAAAAAAGGTAAACAATCTTACTTGTCACCCCAAAATACATAAAACTTTTCGGCTATAAATGCAGAAAGTAAGGACAAGGGAAAATGATACTGGTGGTACATTGAGACTGTAATTTCGACGAAGCCGCTAAAGTTCTGTTTTATTATGCAAAAGGCGTTGTTTATGCAAATCTTTAGACCTATCATCTACTATAATGATGGATAGGACTCCTTTAGAGCCCTGCAAACAAAATGATATCAAACAGTACATAAAACTAAGAAATGAAAAAGAAATAGGATTACCAAATAACGAAAGGCTGTGTTCTCTAGATAAGAAAAAAATTAAAGGCAACACATTGATACAAGCGTTACATTCAAATTGATTCCAATACGACTGAAATAATAATGACAAAAAAAAAAAAAACAAACAAACAAACTGATGATGGTACAAAAAATTCCTTAAATATGTCAGCTAGCCTTACAGAAAATGTAGCATTTGTTTTAACGTACAAGCATAGAGAAGTTCAGTACATGTTAATCATTATTGTGACACTGATGGCCTTGATTTGATACTGACAACCGTATTTCAAAACCTGGAATATCCGGCACTCAACAGAATCTGCTATGTGTTAAGTTTTAAAGAAATTCTACCTTCAAATTTTGTGGAATCACTAAAACATCGTAAGCATCGAGTAACAATAAAACCCGTCTGTGATGCTCCAAAAGCCAAAAAATCAGCATCATCATTTCTTTTGTATGTAATATAACAATGTATGGAAGCGTCCTAGTGACAGGTTAAAAAAATATTTATCTAATAAGTAGGAGATAGGAAGTCCTACGTAGGACTTAGTAACTCCTACGTTGGACTTACTAACCCCTACGTAGGACATATTAACTCCTACGTAGGACTTACTAACTCCTACGTAGGAGATAATAAGTCCTACGTAGGACTTATTAACACCTACATTGGACTTACTAACCCCTACGTAGGAGATCATAAGTCCTACGTAGGACTTACTATCTCCTACGTAGGACTTACTAACTCCTACGTAGGACTTACTAAGTCCTACGTAGGACTTTCTAACACCTACGTAGGACTTAGTTACTCCTACGTAGGACTTACTAACGCCTACGTAGGAGATAATAAGTCCTACGTAGAACTTTCTAACTCCTACGTAGGACTTAGTAACTCCTACGTAGGAGATAATAAGTCCTACGTCGGACTTAACTTAGTCCTACGTAGGACTTAGTAACTCCTGCGTAGGACTTACTATCTCCTACGTAGGACTTAGTAAGTCCTACGTAGGACTTAGTAAGTCCTACGTAGGAGACAATATAACAGAAAGAAATAGTCTTAAGAAACCCAGAAACTGCTACAGTATGTACTCAGCAGGCGTATAAGGTTGAAAATACGTCGTTTAAACATGTTTGCAAGATAATCACTTTGCATCGACGTCGATATGACGTTGTTTGAACGTTGTCTGACACACCCGTCTGTGTGTGTGCGTGTGTGTGTGTGTGTGTGTGTGTGTGTGTGTGTGTGTGTGTGTGTGCTTCTATCCCTATTGGTTTTTAGGGCAGAATGTGGGATTTAATTGTATTAATTCCTGATCATTGCCTATCTTTTTTCTTTACTATAATTTATCTGCTTCAAAACCTGTTACTCTAGAACGTGTGGCCAGTCTTTAACAACGTCATAATAACGTTAATAATTTGAGCTGCGACACGAGAAAACCAACAAGCAGTTGTGCAAACAGCGCAGACTCAGATGCGCCTTGGCATCAACCCAGTCTGATCAGAACCTTCACTAAGCGCATTAAGGGTAGCTAAGGCTCTAAGCTATCTCCATGCGGACAGCGAAGTATCTGATCAGGCTGAACGGATGCCCAGGCTGATCTGAGTCTGCACTGGGCGCACAACCACTTTGTTGGTTTTCTTGTGTCGCGGCCCAATCGTTTTTATGATTTGTATTATTGATCTCAGACAAGACAAGAAATATCCGTTCAGAGGGCTGCATAATCCGCGGATCAAATATTTACTTTTCACAATATTTTAAAATAAAGCTGTTTGTATTGATACAAAGCTGGATAAATACGCTGTTACATGAAAGCGATTTGATCAAGTATTTCTTAATCTATTCATCATGCATCGGTAATCTCGCTATTGAGAAGATGCTTTATGATGATTAGAAAATGTAGCTTTTTTATTCTCCATTGATAGAAAATAAGACTGTTGCAATATGTAACAATGTAATTGTGACATCATTTTATCAGATACTTAAAAGCATTATCCAAAAAATAAAGTGGCATTAGAATACAGATAACCATTATACAGTTTTCCCGTAATTGAGATGCAGATTAATTAATAATACGTTTCGAATTTATGAATTTTGTTAAATAAATAACATTATTTGAAGCGGCAGTATTTTGAGCACAGATACACATAAAATACAAGTTAAATATCTCTTATTTATGGAACAGCTAAGTCCTACGTAGGAGACAGTAACTCCTACGTAGGACTTACTAAGTCCTACGTAGGACTTATTATCTCATATGTAGGAGTTAGTAAGTCCTACGTAGGAGTTACTAAGTCCTACGTAGGAGTTACTAAGTCCTACGTAGGAGTTACTAAGTCCTACGTAGGACTTACTAAGTCCTACGTAGGAGTTACTAAGTCCTACGTAGGAGTTACTAAGTCCTACATAGGACTTATTAACTCCTAAGTAAATCCTACGTAGGAGTTAATAAGTCCTACGTAGGAGTTACTAAGTCCTACGTAAGAGTTACTAAGTCCTACGTAGGAGTAAGTAAGTCCTACGTCGGAGTTACTAAGTCCTACGTAGTAGGCGTTACTAAGTCCTACGTAGGACTTATTAACTCCTACGTAGTAGTTAGAAAGTCCTACGTAGGAGTTAGTAAGTCCTACGTAGGAGTTAGTAAGTGCTACGTAGGAGTTATTAAGTCCTACTACGTAGGAGTTAGTAAGTCCTACGTAGGAGTTAGTAAGTGCCACGTAGGAGTTATTAAGCCCTACGTAGGAGTTACTAAGTCCTACGTAGGAGTTACTAAGTCCTACGTAGGAGTTACTAAGTCCTACGTAGGAGTTACTAAGTCCTATGTAGGACTTCCTATCTCTTACGTATGAGATAAATATTTTTTTAACCTGTCACTAGGGCGCTTCCATAACAATGTCATATTAATTGTTGTTAACAATCTCTGACAATTACTCGGAAAGTAGAGCGAGTTAGCTCACGTATACCCCGACATGCGCCACCACCTAAGACTTATTAACAATGTCATATTAATTGTTGTTAACAATCTCTGACAATTACTCGGAAAAGAGAGCGAGTTAGCTCACGTATACCCCGACATGCGCCACCACCTAAGACTTACTTATTGACCCATTGCCCAGCATATGGACTGCTTAGACATATCATATCAAAGGAAATGCAACAGATATATCAGGAATCAAATGTGAACAGAATCCAACATGTGACTACATAGATATGAGCAATCATAAAGGTTAAACAGAAAACTCTGACGTTAACTAAGTCCTTATTATTGACCCTGGCCCCATATAGGGAACCGACCCCGTCACTTAGTTATTTTATATCAAAGGGCATTCTACAGATATATTTTGTACCAAATATGTTAATAATCCAATGAGTGGCTGAAGAGATATAAGCTATCAAAAAATGTTCAGCGCAAACAAAACTTTGGCGTACACTATAACCGAATTATTGATCGCTGGCCCCACACAGGAGTTCATTTCAGAGTTTAGATATTCCATCTCATACGTAATGCTATGAGGATATCATGAATGTTTTATGATAGGAAGCTGACGAGGCAATAAAAAAGATTAAATGTTAAATTTTAACCTGAACACGAAACTCTGACGGATTATTGACTGCTGGACCCACGCAGGGACCCAGCCACAACACTTAGACAGTCCTTATCATGGAAATGCTACAGATATACCACGTACCAAATATAAAAGCAATCTAACATGTGATTACAGAGATATGTGCAATCAAAATGGTTTAACGCAAAACTGTGTAATGTGATCTAAGTCCTAATTATTCACTCCTGGTCCCACCCAGCGGGCTGAATGCAGTGTTAAGATATTTCATATCATAAAAAATGCAATAAATATATCATGAACTGTGTATTGTAAGAATCAGACGTGTGGTAACAACGATATGAACAACCAAAAAGGTTTAACGCAAGACTTTGACGTAAAGTACACGAACGAACGGACGGACTGGCGGACTGACAGACGATCGAACGGACAAACCAACGGAATGACAAAACACAAATACCTCCTGAAATACTTCGTATATCGGGTATGATAAAGCTGAAGTGAGTCACAAGTTAACTCAAAGCCAGGATAATCCATGAAAATGCACGTATTCGCTTCTGTTACATCTCATGACCCATGGGGTCAATTTAACCTAGAATTTTGACCAACTGAAAATGCGCCAAATACCACTGTTACTTGAAACTAAGTTTCATATATTCCCGATGAAGTTTGAAAAAGATAAATGTTTTGACACAACCCCTTTGGAAAAAGTCAAACATATGTTCATATAGCCTGTGTAGTTATGGCATAATAAATCCACAATATAACAACATGAAACGGAAAACATAATATCTAATTATTTCAATGCAATTCTCTTTAGATATTATTGAAAAATATTGCCCTTTCTGCTACAGTTATATTTTTTCCGGGGCAAAAAATGACAATTACTCATTATAAATTGTAGGTAAAAACAAAATATGACGTCATACTCTGAACAATTGTCACACATTTATGCCCCATTTTCAGGCTTGGCAACATGGCAAATAATAAACTTCAGTCTTTTAACAATTTGAATCAATCAAACCATTACTGTTATACGCTGAGGACTACGTGCATATTTTTAGGCTAACCAGCGAAGTCTGACCCCGTACTAAAAATGTGGTGTGCAAGAAAATGTATCTGTCACGGGTGTGAGGTATGAATAGAAAAATCCATCACTCGAGATAACTGTTCGGCATCACTAGGAAAGGCTCGTGATGCTGAACAGTGACCCTCGTGACATATTTTTCTATCTACACCTCACACCCATGGAAGATGCTTATAGTCTTGCTCATGGGCTGGGAAGTTCACACGAGCTTGAATTCACTACGCACTGATTGAAATTCGGTGTGCCCGGCTTGGCTATTCTATACTTTTTATGCATTAATTTTTTCATAGCAATGAATTTCCACATCAACAAGATCCCGAGAAAGGCAATTTATTGCTTGTAATTCCATAAAAATCTGTTTCCATATCTTAAAGTCGGAAAAAACACCAGTTGCCGCCATATTGAAGACGTTACCAACTGACGTTTGAAATGACGTTGACGTTACGTCATAATTAACGTCATACACGTGCTTGCTAAAGTATTCTCTATCCAAATATTGTTCTTTAATATGAATTTCCGTTAGAAAATCCAAACATAGGGATTTGTCAAGGACCAAGTTTTTAATTGTTTGTTCACTAAAGAGGCCATGGGGCGAGACGTTTGTACTAGGTCTAAGAGTTCCCCGTTCAATTTGAAAAAAACTTTTATCGTTGGTAATGAAAATAATTTGAAATACATATTATCGTAGGTAAGAAAAATAATCAAACATCGGTCTTCGTTGCGAACGGGGAAATCCTAACCCTGGGGTATAAGGGATATGTCGGAAGCTCGGTAAGCGTTGTTTCCGATACTTAAATGAGATGTCAGAGAGATTCTATTTTATTGTATTACCTGCGGCTATCAGAAGCGAGAAATAAGTATTACTTTTCTAGCTCTCTCTTGTTATAGTGCACTGATAGGAGAGACACCGTCTACCATGGAATTATTATTACATTTCTGCCACTGAATATCAGAAACGTGTCTGTTGGTGAAAGTAAAACTGGCCATTCCTTGTAAGTGAATTGTTCGTTTTATACTTGATTTCGGTCCATTTCACGCGAACGTTGGGACAAAAAAAAAGAAAGATGTTTTTGTGAAGTTCATTTTATTAGAAGAAAAATATTGTAACTGAGGAAAGATACAAAGTATTTGACTTTTGCTTCAGATTTTTGCACAGTGATTTAGATAAGAGGGAGTTAAAGGGATAATTTAGAGATATTTTCGTATATTTCTCCACAAAACAACGTGTTCTGTCACCTCATTCGAACCGTCTGACATATTTTGCTAAGCAATGAAAGTTTTCTGTGAACTATCCTCAAAAACACATTCTCTGGAGCCCTGAATTAATTTACACATCCACAGTCTTTCTTCCTATTGTTTTTGATGGTAACAGAATGTGAAAGGGAAAATTAAAGTCTTCATAGTGAACTGTTATCAATCGTATCCATGAACATTCTTCAGGTTTGTAGGTAAGCTGTCTCTAAAATGCGTGTTGTTGAATACTGTCTCTGTTGGTGCATGCATGATGATTTACTTATAAGCTCAAAGGCTTTTCCAACGTATTTTTGTTTTATTGGATTATCATTTTCAGAGACTCAAAAATTTCGGCAATTTAAAGCCCTATGTTTGAATTTTTGTATCAAAGCCAATACCAATGAGAAAGATGAAAATTCAAAAATACATTTTTTTCTGCCCCCAACTTCGAAAAATTTGAAGGGGCATATTGTTTTCGCCTTGTTTTGTTTTTAATTTGTGTTGATCTGCACGCATTTACTTTTCACTATCTTGACTAAGCATTATATTTTTATTTGTGTATGTTGTGGAGGGGGAGATTGTTGGGGAATGGAGGGAGGGGATAGGAAAAGACAATTCACAGCTGTCCAAAACAGTTGTGCAGGAAACAGTTATTACTGAAAGCATGCTTTTACTCTTATGGTCTGTAATAATTATATCTCCCAAAATTGGTTTTATTTTATAAAATGTCCACCATACCTGTATCTTGAAACTATTTTATGACTAAAACATGGTGGATATTTCAGATTTTCTTTCAGGTAATGTGTGTCTGTAGAATTGATTTTAGTATTTGTTATTTGTGCAATTTAACTTTGGGACATTGTGGAAGGTTATTTGGAGATTCGATCAGGGTAATTGTTTTTGGTAGAATTTCATGAACATGGACTTCTGGCGTCTTTGGGATAGCTTAGTCTCAGATATGCTAATTTTCTTCATAATTGTTTTTATTATACATGTTATATCCTAGAATGGTGTTCAGATGGTATATAACATTGAAGGCTTGAAAGCTTTGTGACTGACCCACCTATTTAAAAAAAATGTAGCTCACATTTTTCATCCTACGCCACCCACTACATATTGTGGTGAGCTCTTAATAGAAAAAATATTTAGAAGTATATACTAGATGGCCTGAACAAAAAGTTTTAAATATAATGGGTGAGGAAATTATTCATGATGGTGTTGAGGCTGAGACTAGGAAATCTCAGGTTTGATTCAGAGAAGAAATCTCAGGTTTGATTCAAATTATTTAGGTGTCACGCTTGGCAAGGCTCGCATGAAACTAAATAAGACGATAACAAGCCTGAGATTCTCTTGTCTTGGCCTTATCTATGAATATTTTGATTTTTTTTTCCTATATGGTCTAGAGATTTCTAGGTGTTATTGACAGCATGACGTCACAAATTGTCATTAAAACGTCGCCGATATCTGCATGGATACGCTAACATACATGTCCAATTGCTAGTGCAAGAACAGTTCAGGTGGTGATAATCACTAGTTTGGGGCAAAGACAAAAATCTGCATAAAGCGCTGAAAATACAACTGATCTTCCCAAAACTTAGCAGATGCCTTCTTTATGTTGTTTCTCAGAATTTAGAATCTCAAATTGCAGGATTTGTTGATGTTAAAAAGTATTTTTATAAGGAAAGATCAAAGGGTAATTTTCTGCGCAGAAATCTAAAAACAAAAATATTATCATTATTGAAAATAAACTTAGTGCTGAGGGTACCTTGTTCCATTACGGAGATCGTCCTAGCAATTATGTTTCCAACTCTTTCACACATTATCAGGCTAAGCAGATAAAAAAAAGACATAGCCTGTGTCCAATTTTTTTATCAAGACACACAGATGAGACTATTTTAACAAGGTTGAACAATTTCATTAACACACCTGTCATAGTGTAAGTAATGTATTATTTATATTGTAGGTGTTATATAGGTGTGCTTGCCTACCCTATATTCAATGAACGCGTCAAGTGTACATTACCTTGTACATGGTGGAACATTTGAAAAAATGCTACTTGTTTCATATGATCTACATTACAGTTTAAGAAAGAGTTGGAACAAATAATTGATAGGACGCTCTTCATTATACAATAATGTACATTCAGAGCTACGTAAATTGTCAATAAAAATGTTATTCTTTTAGATTTCTGTGCACAAAACTACCCTTTGATCCTTCAATATAAAAACACTTTTTAAGCAGCATTTACCTCTGCTTTGTATTCTAAACTGTAGAGAACAACAAAAATAATAAGTCTGCTAACTTTCAAGGAGAAACGCTTTTTTCTTATGGTTTGATGCAGATTTTTGCATGTACTATAAATCACCACCTTAATCGGAAAGAAGACTGGTTCTGTAATAATCTAACTAAATGTGCTAAACCATATTCCTGAACATATTGCATAGAATATAAAGCTGGATTTCATTTTTTGCTTTATGTCGCTTTCGACCAGCTTTCTGCCGCAGTCACTGCGACTGTGGGCTTAATGATTTTATTCGTCTTTTTGCTGCAGTATGGTGCCACAGACGCACGAACCGGTCATATTATACTGCCGTGTGGGCAAATCCTCATTCTGCCTGATAATGTAACGTACAATCTGAAAGAGCCAATAACATTTCTAAAGTCAGTGATACGACTTGACGAGGATTTGCAGCCACAACCTTTTGCACATCGAGCAGTCGCCAGTAAAAATCTACATAACTTGCTCTTTACAGTAGAACTATTTAACAATCCTGGTGATGAAAAAATATTGCCAAACTGAAATACTTACTCTTTAAGAAAGCCTCCGACTGGGTCAATACAAATGTGGGTATGCGCACCCGTCTATTTTATACGACAGTTTTCGTTTAAATCTTAGGTTTTAGAATCATGTGTGGGTTTCGATGTGCTTACAAAAGATATGTTGCCTAACGGCATGGGTGGAAAGCAATGACCAATATCAGCCTGCACAGTTGCTCATACTAACGAGACTTCGCTGTTTTTTGTTGTTGTTTTTTCATTCCTCTATAAGCGGGTAAGGAAATCTAAGATCATACAACGCGGAAGGGCAGACCAAGCTGGTATCGTTGTTCACACCATGCCGTGAGGTCCCTTATCTTCTAGGGAGCCTTATAATCATTACAACAAAATAATTGAGCTGCGACACGACAAAACCAACAAAGTGGCACGTGCGACCGGCGAAGACTCAGATCAGCCTGGGCATCTGCCCACTCTGATCAGAATCTTCGTTGTCTTCTTGAGCTAGCTCAGACCAATAGCTATAGTTAAAGCGCACAGCGAAGACTCTGCGTAGACTGGGCGACTTTGCGCACATGCTGCTTTGTTGGTTTTATCGTTTCGCGGCTAAAACGCATCATATTACATGTACATATTCAGCAATAAGGAAAACTGTGCCCAGGCAACCAAATTAATGACACCATTTTGTTTGGGTAAGCAGTTAACAGACGAGTAATACATAGTGATTAAAACATGTACCTCTATGCGAAAACTACGGAAGTCAATATGTGTAAGGACTGTTTTAACTATGTGACTCTATATTATGAATTTTGAGCTTTACATTGTGTGTTTTGACATAACTGGCTTGGTTTAGCCGATTCTACAGGCTGGGTTTAAATTATGTTTGGGCAAACGTAACTTAAATCATATATAATACAACTGTTTAATCTGTTTACATGCAGATGATCAAACGAGAGACAACAAATATAATATAATTCCCAGAGTCAAAATTATACAGCTATTTACCCAGTTTCGAATATAGCCAAGTTTCGAACAGTCGCGTCTTTGACAAGTTTTCCTGGTACTGAGACAGGCACTAGGCACAAAACTAACAATCAGTCATAATTCATATTTATTCCGCTTTCATCTCCAGTATATCGCCCTCTACCCAGATCTCTGCCCTCTCTATAATAAGTCGACTAACCCATACTAGTCACTTGACAGTGTCTTTTGAGATTCGACTCTTGTGTTTTGTGTTTTGAATAACGTTTTCTGAATTTGGTCTTCTGTGTTGTTTTAATGATCCGACTTTTCCTTTTTGAAATGAGGTTTATGATATAAAATGTATCTATATTTAGTTACACGATTTTTGTGTGTGTGTAAAATCCATGGTTTAAACATAAATTACTGAATATTAACTTCTTTAAACGGTTTAAAGTCAGTAACACATTTTCAAATAGGAAAGTCAGAACACAATATTCAAAATTTAGTATAGCGGGGATAGGGTCTGGATACTGAGGAATGTATGATTATTTACCCTGATATGTAATTGTATTTTAGTCGTTGTAAATCGTGAAATGCGAATTTCGGGATATTTGCATGTAAACAGGCTGAACAGATCTATAACTTATGGGTTCGGTTTCGTATGCTAAACCTGCCTTCATTTACCTATAAATAATGATTTTGCGAAGCAAATGTGTGCTTATACAAGACCCTTTGTGTGGGTCCGGATAGGCATGCGCTTGTGCGTGCGCTTTGTAGAGTTTTCAAACTTGCTCAATAGATACGTCTGGGGAAGATCTATTAAAATCAAAGATGATCCAGTGGTGTTTTGCCTTATATCTCCGAGCCTATTTGATGCTGAGAATAATTGCTTTGGATAATGGCTCAGTATGACCCAAACTTTGACCTCACACTAACAGTAGTTCATAGTGACCTATATTTCATGGTCAAGTGATTTGCCGTATATATTAATGACTATTTTATGTACGAACATGATTTCTTGGTAAAATGACTGAGCATGACTTAAAGTTTGATCTCAGACTTTAACAGTAGATCACACTGACCTTATTTCATGGTCCAGTGATTTTGCCTTATATCTTGAAAAGTATTTGATGTGCTAACATGATTGCTTAGGATAATGACTAATTATGACCGGATGTTTGACCTCAAACTAACAGTAGGTCACAGTTACCTATATTTCCTGCTCCAGTGATTTTACCTACTATCTTGAAGACTGTTTGTACATGATAGCTTGGGATATTGAGTCCGTATGACCAAAATGTTACGTCAAACTTATAGCAGGACACATTTACCTGTATTTTATGGCCTAGTGATTTTGCCTTATATCTTGAAGACTATTTGGTGTACGAACATTGTTGTTTTGGATAATGACTCAGTTTGACCCATAGTTGTATTTCAAACTAACAGTAGGTCACATAACCTATCTTTCATGGTCGACTGATTATGCCTCATGTCTTGAAAACTATTTGTTTTTCAAACTTGACTGCTTTTGATAATGACTCAGTATGACCCAAAGTTTGACCTCAAAGTTTGGCCTCAGAGAAACAGTAGGTCACAGTGACCTATATATCATTGCCCAGTGGTTTTGCCTTATTTCTTGAAGACTAATAGATGTATTAACATGATTGCTTGATATAATGACTCAGTAAGACCGGATGTTTGACCTCTTACTAACAGTAGGTCACAGTGTCCTATATTTCACGGTCCGGTGTTTTTGCCTCATATTTCTTACACTATTTTATTAAGCTTGTACTTCGGTTAATGGCTTTTGCTAACTCTGTGAGTGACCTAGTACTGAATGTAGGTCAACGTGACCCATATTTCACTGTTCATTGATATGGTTATATCTTTAAGAATATTTTACATAACTGAATTATTCTATGAAGAACTGTTTATTGTGACAGTGCAGTTGATCTCATTTCAGTTGGCCGGTATTGTCCATATTGAACTTGCGCTTGTTAAAGTCAAGCTCCCGCAAAGTCGTGCTTTATTGTCTTCTGACAATGCTTGTCTTTATTTAATTACAAAACAAAACAGAAAGTAATGTGGGCAGTCATACAGGTCACCATACAGCTAAAAACCACAAGACACAAGAACAACAGTTAGGGCACTGCCGAGGCGTCCTAATATTTTTGGATGAAAGTAGGGCAGAGGCCTGCTGTGCTTGTTGTACATGTAGGTGCGAGATGGAATTATTTGGAATATTTTATTCGCATCTATCCTAAATATTCATTTTTCTTTCTTCCCATCCCTTGAAGACATCTCGCTATAGACTGAAATACTGTCTCAAAGAGCCGTTAAACCCCAAACAACTAACCAATCACAGTCAGGAATCACAACAAAGGTACCGCCTTGGTACGGCCAGTAATAAATTCCTAGTGAAACAGATTTTACTGGATCCAAACATTCGCCCTCAGCTTCTTCAATGGTTCGAAACATTAGGTAAACTATTCAGTCCCCGTGATGGTTTCCTAACCCATCAATGAATTATCAAGGGAAATAAAATCTATGACGGATCAAAGGTAAATTTTTTTTATTTCATGATAAATGCTTCAGAATTTGAAACATTATATATTTATGAAGCTTTGTACTTAAAACATGGCCTAGTTGATTTTCATATGGCGTTCTTTGCATATGTTGTGATTAAGAAATGCTGCAAACTCTTTAAAATAGACAGAATGACTTGGAGATTTTTTCGCTGTGTTTATTAGTATCTAAGATATCGTAGGCACTAGGCAGCGATAATAGGCATCCCTTCACTGGACATTGCCGGAGTTGTGATTGCTATTACCAGTAGGGTGAAGGTACCCTTCTTTAAAAGTAGATTGTGAATGTTATGTCGTTTGTACAAGGATCAGTGTTTTACAGCTATGTGATTAAAACGCGGTTTCTAAATAGTTTTTATTTTAGGTGAATAACACTTATCGTTTTCGAGACACAATGTATAAAGCCAGTGACAGAACTTTTTGGACGATCCTCGTAGACAGTAGTCAAAAATGAAAGTGGTCAAAGTATTCAAATCATAAGTCCAACATCGTCAGTGATTTAAACAGAGACAAGATCGGAATATTCTAGATACACAGGCATGGACCCCAAAACAGAGGTGTAGCAGGTGCTCGCGTGTAGTAAACATAACCTTTCTGTTATATTACACCCGCCATATCTACGTACCAGTGGAAAAGTCAGTGAAAATGAAAAGCCGGTATTTGAAAGCCTCATTAAGCTTCGGCTGAGACAATCGAATCGGGAATAAGTTTTAAAACGGCCACATTGTAGGGATCAACGAGGTCATGTTGTCTCACATAAAACATTTGAACCGTCGACAAAAGCTTTACTTTTCGATAACGCTGTGTCCACAGTTTACGGGTGAGTAGCTTACCTGTTTCAACAAAGTCTTGATATTTGAAACAGGCCCTAGCATAGCGGACTAGCTGAGAGACATAAACTCGGTATGCAGGTGCCGAAGATGTAATAATAAAAGCGATTTGATTTTAGATTTTAAACTCTTGCTGTGATCTTGATTATAAGGTCAAGGTCACCAAATCATTTTCAACATTTTGCAATCTCCCAACGGTGAAATCATATTAGTGTGATAAGAATCCATTCATTGGTTCCAGCGATGCAGTGGAATATGCTGAATTCAAAGTTACGTTATTGAAATTAAAGCAAGCAGATATCTCAGACATTCAACAATACTTTAAATGGTAGAAATTGAAAACAGATTTTACCTAAGACATTTATTTAACTTATAGGGGAGGTTTTCTGTCAGAGCTTTGGCCTTGGAGATTGCACCCAAATGCGAACATGATTTAGATTATTTTCTCGAAAACAAGGATACTGCTTATAAAGGTCAGATTTCAGAACTCAGTTTATTTTGCTGCTAATGTGAAATATTTGTCATTTACATGCTATACATGTGCTGTTTGAATAAAGAGTATTGTATCAGTTCAGATCTGGAAAAGCTAAAATATAAGTTAAACACGTTGATAACTCCCTAGATGTGAGTGTAAAGGAATGCAAATGTATAAATGTATCCCTCACCAATTTTGAGAGAAAGAGCGCCGTTTAATTTCGGAGCACAAGGACAATACAGCACTTAAAGTATCACCTGTCTTTCTGTTTGCGATGTTTTCTTGTCTGCATCAATTGTCTTGAAATAATTTGCAGGATTTAACTAACTTTGTACTTTCGAATTCGGTCAAAAGTTTTCCCCGACCTTATAAGAATGAGGAAAAGTTGTGACCGAATTGTAAAGTATATTTTTGACACACTTAAAGGTTACTTGTACAAGGAAAATTGTTAGCTGACGACTATTGAGCGAAATTCCTTACCTTATTTGGTAATATAATTTGCAACAATCACAAGCACATGTGAATTCTGATCTGTATCTCTAAACCGTTTACTATATTTAAAAGATCACCAATGCAAGGTTAAAAGCGTAGTCTGATGTTATCCCTTAGATTTGATTTTTCGCTTTAAAAAGCAATCAGTTTAGAGGAAAAATTGACTCGTACAGTGATTTTCAACAAGAGAAACGAGAGCTTGTCTCTGTCTAGATAAACAAGCATAGACATAGACCTAGACATAGAAAATTTGTTTTTGTCGAATATTTGAAAGCAAATCCATGGAATGAAAATTAATATTTCTGTAACGAACTTCTCATCAGAATAAGTGACTGGATATCAAAAGGCATTGGATGGAACATTAAATCTGTTGACAAGCACGAAATATTCGCAACCAGATATATACTACTGAAAGATTTTTCATATTTACCAGTGCCAGCAAAATTGAAGGATAAAAAAGCATTGATCAATATCAAGACTAAAAAAGATGAAGAATGCTTTAGATGGTGTCATTTGGCATATCTATTTCCTGTTAAGCAAGATGCATACAGGATTTCAAAATATAAAGAGCCTATAGATGAAATAAACTACAGTGAAATAGAATTTCCAGTTAAATTGAAAGACATACCAAAGATTGAAAAGATTAACAATTTAAAATTTAATGTATCTGGTGTAACTAAGGAGAAATCTGATATCTACTCACTCTACATTTCTAAAAAGATTTGTAATAATAAATCTTGAAATCTGCTCTTGAGTGAAGAAAATAATATCAGTCAGTCATTATATTTGGATGAAAAAACTTAAATGTATTTATGAATATTCAAATAAAAGATATGCATAGATTGTTCGTCATTATTGTTTACAGCATTTAACATCAGACAGGATATTGAGTGAACATAAAAAAGCCTTAAGGCCCATGGTAGTAAAAAGGTAAAAATGCCCAAAAAATAACATATGTCTTTTACTAATTTTCTTAAGCAGTAACCGGCTCCATTCGTTAGTTATGACGATTTTGACTGCATAACAGTTCCAGTAACCGAAAAGCATGGCAATAACACTGAGGCGTATCAAGAACATAAGGCTTGCGGATGTGGATACAAGGTGGTTTGCTTATATGATAACAAATATTAACCGACAAAAATATACAGAGGGCATGATGCCTATAAATGATAGTGGTCAAGGTACCCAAACCATAAGTCCGAACTCGTAGGTCATTTAAACATAGACAATTCCGGAATATTTTAGATACAGAGACATGGACCTCAAAACAGAGGTGTGATCAGGTCCCCGCTGGATAGTAAGCATCACCTGCCTATTATAATACACCCGCAATATCTATGTAAACTTTATAAACTGATTGCAAATCTACTAGAAGAAGAAAAAGATATCCGCAAATATAGATATTAGCGCGCCTGATACGAAAAATAGTATCCGAAAAACACGTCCTTAAACACCGTATGCAAGAACTAAAGTCAGTTTGGCTTAAACAGAAATACCCCGAGCAAATAATTAACCATGGTCTCGAGAAAGCAATGGCTTTAGATAAAGACATTCTTCGAAAAGTGCAGCAAAAAGCAGAGCAAAATATGATTCCTTATGTTTCAACGTTCAATCCGAATGATCCGGAAATGTATCACATTATCATTGAAAACAAACAGATGAAATCAAAGTACTGAAAGGCGGGCATTAAACTCGAATGGTTTAGAGGAGAAGTTTGGAAGAAAATACAGGATAATTACTTATCCACAAAATGTTGACATTTGGTAGATTGAGTTATATCGGAGTCTGAGTATTGTTTGTTTTGGTAATGGATCATTTAGGCTGGGACACTGTGAGCTGGTCTGGCAGTAGCTTTATAGGTAAACAGCAACACAGCAATACTTATGAAGTGCTTTGTTGGCGTTTAGTGCGTAAATTTAAGTTGCCTTGACTGCATGTTCAAGGTTTTCTACATCTTTTTCAAAATAACCAGAAAACGCCATTGGGCAATCTTTTTCTGCATATAGAGTAACGGACCAACGCAACACTCCTGGCAGACGACGAAGGACACTTCACTGACTCCTGACGATATAAGAGCGACCGTAGTCTGTCTAAACTTGTTAAATGCTGAATGCAGTCACTCTGCAAAAGACTAATATTCAATCCATCTATCTGCAATAGATTACTGCTTTTAACTGCAGTTATCTGTAAGATATAAAATGATGACTGTTGTCTTTTTCCTGTTTAATTGGATTAGTCAGACAAAAGCACTGCCTAGCTGCCTCAACCTAGTTATCTCATCCTTCCAAGTGTCTTAATGTGTATGGATACAGCTCTATGTATTTCCACCATTTTGCAAAGGAAATCACATTTGTCCTACCTGTTGGCTTCCCTGGACGACATAGCCTTTCCAAAATGGCATCTACTCTCAAAGTAAAAAAAATATTTCAAGGAGCATATTTTTTCTTTGTGACTTAACTCTCATAGGAAATCAAACTAAAGACGGCAGCGCTGCTTCCCCGGAAAGTGTACTCAGTTGCCTTTCACTGTTGTGACCAATATACCCAGTGCAGTAGTGATGAGGGCCTTGATTGAAATACCCTTTGCTTATTTATAAATGCTCTCTGAAACCAGCGCGACCCAGGGGGGCAATTACAAACATACATCGAAAGAGGACTGTAGCGCAGTAGCTTAACAATTTAGCTACAACAGAAGAGCGCATTGACTGCATTGTTTCGTCCAGTTCTCATAACGATGATCTCAGGAGGAACAAGAAAACAAATCCATGACTCTCCTCCTGAACCAAGTCTGTTGGTGTCCGCACCTGTTTGGAGAAGTAGTGCCATTCTGATTGACAGCAGTCAATTTAATTAATATTTATATTATAGCAACATTTGAAATCAGAATTCAGCATAATCTAACATGTATGTCTTATGGCTACAGTCTGCTGAATGTAGTCAGTCTGTCGAGGATGCAATACCATTGTAAGCGTAGGTTGGTCGCCCGTCACCCGCACCCGCTCCTGGGCTTGAAGCGTACCACTGGAGACTTTTATTGTCGCCTTTTGAGATGTAAAGAAACGTTGTTTTCTGGATTTTTGCGGTTATACATGTAAAGGTTCTTTTGGTATTTTGGTGCTTGTGGAAGCTATTCCTGTCAAATGGTAATGTATATCATTGCAATTCCATTTGACATCGCATTAGAATCACCTTCAGTGACGACGTGACATTAATAGTACGATCAGTCGGCTTCAACTATGCATTACATAGCACAGCAGGTCTTTGCTTTGGTTTTTTAAGAAGCCAGATTGTATTCTCCCATCTTCGAATTATTCACGTAATGTATTTATACGTGTTGATCTCTCGGATAAACATTGGTTTCAATCGCAAACTGGAGTTCTATTCAACATTGAATACGATTACTCATTATGCCTTGTTCAATCGACTTGGTTTTCGAGACTATACAGACATGTCAGAACTATTTTCTCTGTGTAAAATTGTAGAGCGCGTAGCGTAGGATTACAAGAACAGAGATATGTTAAACTCTCTGCAAAACCGTTTGCGAAATATTTTGTCCAAATTCAAGTTCATTAAAAGCAAAAGGCAACCATACAATTTTAAACGCATAGTAACGAAAGCTAAATTTTCCTCAAATAAGTGCAATGAAATTAAAAAATGTAATCGACCAAACTGCGGCCTCTGCATTCATTTGTTAGAAGGTTCATCACTAACATTTAATTGCTGCAACAATGTTAAAGTACATGAAAACATGTCAAGTAACGTAAAAAAAGTCATTTATGCTATGAAATGCAGAGGCTGCGGTGAGGAATATTTGGGAAAGAGGGAATTTATTAAGAAAACGAGTAATAGTGCTAACCAATAAATTCGGGACCCAAAAACAAGAATACTTAAAGTAGGACAACATATAGATAACTGTGCAAAAACACAGAAACCGATATATTACATTTTCCCCTTTTATAAGATGTATACTGAAAGCCAAACATTACGAAGTGCAAAAGAAAAGTTTTTCATAAATAAATTAAGACCAAAACTGAACAAGGCCATTGAGTAGGAAATGTGCCATCAAGGTATTCAGATAATCTAAGAAGACCCCAGCTAGAGGTGCGCAAACACTGCATTCAACCATCAAGGGGCAATAACTCAACCATGATATGTATAAGTGAAAATTGTCTTTCTTGTTTGTTATATATTGCCCTTACCACATATTGACTACCTGTGCTTTCGGCCGAGTCAGTCAGTTACCATACATGCAAAAGTGACTGTCGACCAAGACAGTCAACAGCAGTATCAGCTCGGTCGACAGCCATTAACAATAGTACCATTTACCGTTAATGGTTATGCTTACGATCGTACTCTCGGTAGAAAGCCCCATTTCAATAGTACAGACTCGATCGAAAGCACAGATAGCCAAATTGGTATTATCCCCGTGTTACCTGCCCTGCATAATTATGAGGTATCATAAAAAGATTCAGAGGGTAGTCAATTATGGAGTGAAAATGAAACTCGAAAGTGCGGACATGGCTAGAAAAGGTATCATCCTCAAGATATTCCGAAGGTTGGTTGGTTGATTTGATGCTTAACGTCCACGGTAAACAACTAAGGTCATGTCGGGACGGTCAGTTAACCTAACCACACTATTCCTGGGCAGGCTTAGACCTCCTAAGCGGTTAACCAGTACTAAGTGCACATACTTTGGCCAGTAACTGACAACTACCCTTCTTGAATCAGCGGGATATTCCGAAGGGTTTACCAAGTTATTGCATACACAAGTTACATGAAGTATACAAAAACAGCCTAAAACTAATCAAAGGGACGTAATTCCAAAACAAAGTAAGATGGACTAGTCTCTGTTATATACGACATATTGACGAGACTTCATAAACATTGTTATGAAGTATTATCAAGATATCCTAAATTGTTATCTAGTTATGGCGCGCACAAGACTAGTCTTTAAAGAAACTAACAAAGGGGTAGAACTTAGAAACTAAGAAAGGAGGATCAACCGTTCTTACATGCGACACATTGCCCTGACCCAATACATGTTCCTATAAAATTTCATGAAGATATTCCAAATAATTACTGAGTTATGGCGCCCACAAGAATGTTTACGGGCGATCGGACGGCTGGACAAACCATTACTATAGTTCCTTCGACTCATGTCGGGGAACAAAAAGCAACTGAGTGCGACCTCGGTATAATATGACCCTCTTCAGTTCACAGGAACAATAATTGGGAGGTTTTATCAAAATCCATTGTTAACTGTAAGAGAAGTTGCAGAGACAAGATTTACTACTGGAAAATAATTCGAGGGGCAATAACTCAGTTATAATCAGTCAATCATGACCTTGACAAAATATGATCATCTTCGGATGATGGTAACAATAACCCGGAAGTATCATCAATATCCCCTGAAAAACGAAGAAGGGTTGTGCAGACAAGACTTTCTGTTGACAAAATCGGTAAAACTGACAAAGGGTCATAACTCTAGTAAAAATCAGTCAAGCATGACTTCGGTATATAATGATCATCTTCAGGTCATGGTAACAATAACAGGAAAGTTTCACCAAAATCCCTTAAAAATGAAGAAGGAGTTGCGGAGACAAGAATTTCTGTTGATACAATGGATAGCATGGAAAAAGGGCCATAACTCTAGTAAAAATCAGTCGAGTCTGACCTAGGTAAAATATGATCCTCTTCAGGTCATGGGAACAATAACTGAAAGGTTTGATAAAAATCCGATGAAAACTACAAAAGGAGTTGAACAGACAAGACGTACTGTTGACAAAAATGACAAAAGGTCATAACTCTGGTAAAGATCAGTGAAGCATAACCTCGGTAAAATATGATTATCTCCTGATCATGGGAACAACAACTGGAAGGTTTCATCAAAATCCCTTGAAAACTGTAAGAGGTTGCGGAGACAAGATTGTGTCCACGGACGGCCGGCCGGCCGGACGAAACAACCCAGTACTATTATAATCCTTTCGACAAGTCGAGGAACAAACATGTGCGCCCAGCGCAGACTCAGATCAGCATGGACATCCGCCCAGTCTAAAGCCTACCTTAGGGTCGAAGCTAGCTTCGGGTCTAGGCTAGGTCCGTGCGGACAGTGAAGCCCCTGATCAGACTGGGCGGATGCCCAGGCTCATACAAGTCTGCTGGGCGCTATTTGTTTTGTCGGGTCACGGCTCATTTTCACATGAAATAGTTCATACAAGATTTAATGAGATCTTTTTACCCCAAAACAATCTAAGAGCTGAGACAGACAGGTCGGAGCAAAAAGTGTAGACCCGGATCAGACTGCTTTTGTTAGGAGTAGCCAGATCATGACCGGCATTTGCATCATTAGGATCCATCACTGCATTGTGAAAACCGTTGAAACCCTTCGAGTTTAGGACAATTACGGTATTTTTATAGGTGTTCCAGTTATTAGATTTTTACGGCATATCTTAAATTATTTTTCCAGGCTAACAGAAACCATTGGCATACATCAAAATAATACGTCATGTTGGATACAGTTCCAAGGTAAATAACTCTGTGTTTAGAGTATTTCGTCCGTCCCACATAAATTTACAGTCAATCCATTTATTCTTAGCGTCCCCAGGAGTCACAGTAACTCAGCAGGTTAAACGATGGCCTGCTGATCTAGCGGTCCTAAGTTCGAGACTCGCTGGAGGCCAAATTTTTCCAGCTATGAACGGGGTTTCATTGCGCACAGCATCTCATTATTACCCTCCCACCGTCCTAATATGACTGAAATACTGGAATTTCGCAAGTCATCCATTCATCCATTAATAGGACAAAAGCAAACAGCAAAACGCGACGTCTTATCAGGGTCTACACTATTTGCAGAAAGCAAATAGGTATTTCTCTGTAAACTAAACTAATAATAATAATAATTGATTTACAATAAATAAAAATAAAAAGAAAATAAATAAAAATACAAAAAAAAATAAATGAAATAAACATGATACCCCTTAGTTGACAAATGGACCCGTCAAATATAAAAGGATAAACTAGTTCAATTAGCATAAATGGGTTAAGACAAGAATTTCTTGCATGCCAGATATAAGGATATCCGCGTGCTTCACCTGTACCTACAAATCTTACTTCACCCATGTTATCTCACCCAGGACCGTATAAAAATCACGAGCTGGGAATGCCTTGGTTGTATTGGAGCTCACGTATCTGCGTCGTCAAGTGACGTTTTTTTTTTTATGATGACTTCACGAAGACGGCAAGCATGACGTCATTTTATGCACACCAATCGTTGACGTAAAGAGCCGAATGGAGGTCATTGAAAGCGTCGCCTTCTTCCAAAATCAAATTGAAACCTCTTAAGCGCTATAATTACACATTTTAACAAGTTCTAAAGTTACACCAAAACGTGGTGTACAAGAAAACGTATCTTTCATGGGTGTGAGGTTTTCGGCAAGCCTCGTGATGCCGAACAGTGACCCTCGTGACGGATTTTTCTATCCACACCTCACACCCATGAAAGATATTTATAATCTCACCCATGTTATCTCATCCCGGACCGTATAAAAATCACGAGCATCACCAGGACTAAATGATATAGCACTTTCATGATAATATACCTAATTATTAATTATTATTTATTTACATCTGACTTATGTATATTTTTCTTCTATGTTTTCAGGTTGATGTCATGATGTACAGAATGTGTAATTTTGAAATTATGTAAATACGTTATTTAAAAAAAAAAATAAAAAAAAAAAAAAAAAAACAAAAAAAAAAAAAAAAAAAAAAAAGAAGGAGAGGAAAAAAAAATGGAATGGGTGTAGGGGAGGAGGAGCCCATTTAAAAAAAAAAAAAAAAAAAAAAACGAGCATTCGATGCATTGGTTATATTGGAGGTCACGTATCTGCGTCGTCAAGTGATGCTGGCGTTTTAGATGAAGACGTTATTAGTACGGCAAAAATGACGTCAGTTTATGCACGCCAGCTGTTTACGTAAAGAACCGAATGGTGGTCGTCGAAAGCGGCACCTTCTTTCAAAATCAAATAGAAACCTCTCAAGCACTAAAATTACGCATTTTAACAAGTTCTAAAGTAAAACAAAACGTGGAGTGCAAGAAAAAGTATATTTCATGGCTGTGAATGCATCTTCAGAAGGCTTTTGACACTGTTGATCACAGCATTTTGTGTAGCAAATTGAAACTTATGGGTGTTGGTTCTACCAAATGGTTTGAATCTTATTTGTCTAATAGAAGTCAGCTGGTTAATGTGGGTAAAACAAACTCAGACATAGCTAATGTAACTTGTGGTGTACCTCAAGGGAGTATTTTGGGTCCATTGCTCTTCTTGTGTTATGTGAATGACATGGTGATAAGTATCGACCCTGACTGCAAACTTTTGCTGTATGCTGACGACAGCACAATTCTATTTTCTCACAAAGATCCAGATCAAATTGCAAATAAACTCAGAAAAGTTCTAGAATCATGCTCAGAATGGCTTGTTGATAACAAATTGTCTCTTCACCTGGGTAAAACAGAATGTATACTGTTTGGATCAAAACGGAAACTTAGGAAAGTGAAGGATTTCCATATTGTCTGCAATGACCACACGATTGATTCTACAACTTCTGTAAAATACCTCGGTCTTAACACAGATAATCTACTATCTGGTGAAATCATTGTGAACAGCATAATTTCAAAAGTTAACGCTCGTCTTAAATTTTTGTATAGACAAAGTAATAGTCTGTATGCAAAAACTAGGAAAAACTTATGTTCGGCTTTGATACTGTGCCACTTTGATTATTCATGTTCATCTTGGTATGCTGGCCTCAACAAAGTTTTGAAAAAGAGACTGCAAATAGCTCAGAATAAAGTCATCAGATTCATTAATCAACTAGGACCTAGAACAAGGATCACTTCGGATATTCTGATAAACCTGAATTTACTCAATGTTGAAACTAGGGTAAAACAACTAAGATTAAATCATGTGCATAAGATCTTCAACAACTTGAGTCCTTTTTACCTTCAAGAAAATTTTGTACCTTTAAGAGACGTACATCACCATAATACTAGGTCTAGTGGATACAACTTCTTAGTTCCAAATTGTAAAGGCGTCGAGGACTCAACTTTTTATTATACTGGCATCAAAGATTGGAATTCTCTTCCTGAGTGGTTTAAAAAAATTGGAAAGCCCACAGAAATTTAAAATAGCCCTCAAGAAATATCTGATTGAGTATTGTTGTGCAACTGAGCAAGAGCTGTTCTTACATTATTGAGCATATAACATTCCTCTTTTGTCTGTGATAGCAGTGCTAACAGCCGAGTTAATCCCTCATAGTGCTATCATGCCTGTAGCACACACACATGGCCCACCGTATGCTCTGGGCACACTGTTCCTCGAGATACGGGGGTGGTTCGTGGAGAAGCTTAAAGTGACACTCCGGTTCCAGTTCCTTGACGGGTCCAATTGTGTGTGTGACAGATATGACCATTGGTTTTGTCTTTCCTTTTCGAGCACTCTTCCGTGATAAAAATCTTCCCTGTTATAGAGCTTTCAGTGTTAACCTGTGCAATATTTCATACTTTTCCGTGCCAAAGTCTTGTTCGTACCTGAATGGACCCCATTGGAAATAAGCCATTTAGGCTTTATGGGCTATCCATGGGTATTAAGATCGAATCTTTCGGATCAGTGAAAATGGGTGTGGGTGTTAGTTTTTTACTTCTAGCAGCCTAGCTCATTCCAAAACTCCTTAAGTTCTGGTCAAATTCACTGTGATAATTTTATTTTTCTTAAATTAAATTCATATAGATATATACATAAATATCATTTAAGTGTGCTCTTAAATACCTCACTTGTTGATTAATTTTTAAATTTTATTTTCGAAAGTCGCTTTTAGATAGTATATGCTACTTTGTTAAATGATCTTAATTCCTGAACAAATCTTAATCTTAATCTCAATCTATGAGGTGTGGATAGAAGAATCCGTCACTTCGGCAAGCCTCGTGATGCCGAACAGTCACCCTCGTGAAAGATTTTTCTATCCACACCTCACACCCATGAACGATACTTATATTGCCCACAAAGAAATAGGAATACCGTAAAAGTTCTAAATGTAGGTCTGAGCAAACAGTACAGACCCATATATCAGACTTCTTCAGATGGAGATCAAGGTCTACACTGTTTGCCACTCTATCTGTATCTTGTAGAAACATGTTTGTATTCAAAAACCAAACGCTTCAATTTTAGGACAGTTAAGGTAATTATTTAAGGTGTCCCAATCTTTTAAAAATTTTGCGGTACACCACGCTGCAGAAAGGATTCACGTACAAGGGAAACAAGATTGAGTCGCGACACGACAAAACCAACAAAGTGGGATGTGCGCCCAGCAAAGGCTGAGATTAGCCTGGGCAGCCGCCCAGTCTGAACAGAGTTTTTCGCTGTCGGCATGGAGGTAGCTTAGACCCATAGCTACCCTTCAAGCCTAAAGCGAAGGCTCTGTTTAGACTGTGCAGATGCCACTTTGTCGGTTTTGTCTTGACGCGGCTCATTAGTGTTGACTCTGTTCTGTTCTGTTTCAATTCCCCATATTGATTTGATAAAGCGGTAGCCCTGTTAAATATGGCGGCCAAACCACAAGCTGTCGGCCAAAAATGAGGAAATTTTAACAACACAGTTAACCTTGCCCTTTAAGCCAAAAATGAAGAGAACATTAACAACCCACTTATCTCACCTTAGTGCACCCCTAGGCCAACGATGAGGAAGATATTTACAACCCAGTTACATGACCTTCAGTTAACCATGCATCTCAAGGTCCAACAATAAGGAAAACAGTCGACAAGCCGGTAATATAATCTTGAGTTTGCCTTGAACATTAAGGCTTAACAATGGGTAAAATGTTGCTGTCCCAATTCTCATAACAATGGCCCCTACGCAATGAGGAAAATTTTCAACAACCCAGTTTAATGACCTTGAGTTTGCCGTCCCATAATTATAGTGCTTGCAAAACATGGTGACAAATCCATGGTATATAATACATGTAAGGAGCCCCGGTACATGTAGGTCAATAGATTAAGCGCAGGCTGCTGTTTTCTTTTTAAACAATACAGAGATAGAGAGCTGATAAATCGGTTGATAACGAAAAGCCCATTTTATGATCTGTTTTTCATATAGATTTTAGTTTAGAAAAGATCTACAGATAAATGCGATTTGTTTCAAATGGCGAGAGCCTGCTACCCCTGCTTAAAATTAAGAAAAATACGGTATTTAGCAATCAACTGTGAGGTCTTGGTATGATTGCAATACGTAATGAGTCAGGTGTACTACAATGCGTGCCAGTAAAACTGCACCAGCTGTAATGTTTCCCGGCTCTGTAGCGCTTGCCATTTTATAGCGAAACAAAATGTCGGTAATTTCATTTCAATTCATTAAGAAAATGAGTGGTCACACTTTGTGTCTATGCGGGATAATAGGAGAGATAATGGGCTCTGAAATGGGAAATTTTCTCTTCTCGCAATTTTAAAGTCGAAGTATCTCTCGTTAGTTACAGACTGCCGGGCTGACACATCCCTTTATCAGACCGAGAAATCCTTTATCGGACCAGCGGATGGGATAAAGACTCTGAAGGCTCAGCTTTATAAAACGTTCAGATTTCCTTTTATACGGTCCAAAAGTTGTATTTACAGGATAAGGAAAAAGTCCCGTTTGTTTTGTGCAAATAGCGTAGACCCTCAGTGTAGATCCTGATACGACGACGCGTTTTGCGGCGTCTGATATTGGTCTTCAGTGTTTGCCTATGTCCGTTTTCTGGGACGCTAAATATAAACATTATGTGTTAAGATCATGATCACAACATGTATTTCGACGGATGGATGGATGTTTGGCGATTTTACGACCGTTTTAACACTGCATGCAATCCAGTCATATCAGGACGATGGGAAGAGGATAATGAAAGGTTCTTTGCAATGGAATCCCGTTTAAGATTAGAAAAATTTCCGCTTCCAGCAGGCCCTCTCGAAACCGGGACCGGTAGATTTGCACCTCATCTTATGCAAGTAAAAGACAAATGGTAAATTTTAGTTATCATATTACATGTAGCCGCGACATGAGAAAATCAACAAAGTAGATGTGCGCCCGGTGCAGACTCAGATCAGCCTGGGCATCCGCCCAGCCCGATCAGAGTCTTTGCTATACGCTTAAAGAATAGCTATGGGTCTAAGCTACCTTCTTGTGGACAACGAAGACTCTAATTGGACTAGGGCAGATGCCAAGACTGATCCGAGTCTTCGCTGGGAGCATATGCCACCAAGATGATTTGCTCGTGTCCCTGCTCAATTCTAAATGCTGCAGAGTCCTTGCATGATGTCCATCGAGCTCCTTTGCACATAGCAACTCTGTTCGAGGATGCGACTGATCGCTGTTGGGCATATTAGTATGAAAGCCTGTTGATGGACATTTAGGACGAGTTCTTGTATGCTCATAGAAAACAGAAATACGCACAGGACCCATGTCAGAGCTAAATTATTGCAACAAGGGTGAACTGTGAATTACGAAAAGCCTGTTTCAAGAAGTAAAAAAATAGTTTTCAATTAATGCAAATAAATAAATTCATAAACAAACATATAAATGAATAAATAAATAAATAAATGATTAAATACTTAAATAGATAAATAAATAAATACATAAATAAATAAAAGATAAATGAATAATGATAAATAATAAAAAGACGAGAAAGAAAGAAAACAAACCCTAATGAACAACAGCTAAATAAAACAAAAATGAAAATAGTAAATAATAACTATAAGAATGAAACATGTTGGGAAATGAATCCGAAACAACGCAGTTACAGTACCTCAAATATTCAGAAAGACGTAGTGGTGGTAGGCCGAAGTCTACCCAGTTTTGGCTTAGCAGTTTAACCTTTCCAAAGTGCAAACTTAGCTAGAAACAAATGTATTATTGAGAAAGGAGAAGTAAGTAGTGTTTTAAGCTTGATCGGCTAAAGCCTCAGGGAAAAGCAAGTCTGCCGTTTTCATTTTTGATCCCCTTCTTCACGTGGGTAAACTCTTAAAGAACCCAATTTGCTCCTCTTTTACTTACGAGTAGACATGCTTTTGGAAGGAATTCATCCTCCAGAGGAGAAGCAAACAGAAAGTCACTGAAGATGTTCCCCTTTGTGAAAATGGCGGAAAAACACTGAGGTACGTGTATACTCATTATTGTTGCACCTGCTTCAGCAAGGTGAGATAGAGGTGTCCGGTTTTCCGTCCATCCGTAATTCCATTCGTCTGTCCGTACACATACGCTTAACCCTGCTGATCATGTCCATTCAAACGACTTCTTCGAAACCGCCGCCTCCAAAGTTCTAAAGTTTCACACACAGCATGATAAGACTTGAGGTTTCAGACAGGCAAAAATTTGATTGGTCGTGAATCAAAGATGGCCGCCATTGCTAAATGAACCGCGACGCGAGAAAACCAACAAAGTGGTTGTGCGCCCAGCGCAGACTCAGATCAGCCTGGGCATCTGCCCAGTCTGATCAGAGTCCTCGCTGTCCGCATGGAGGTAGCTTAGACCCTTAGCTACCATATATGCACTTAGCGAAGAGCCTGATCAAACTAGGTGGCTGCCCAGGCTGATCTGAGTCTTCGCTGGGCGCATTACCACATTGAAGGTTTTGTCATTTCGTGGCTCAAATATATAAAATAATTAACTTCTTCTCCTGAATCACTTTGTACATTTGGCTAGAATTATACCTGGAGCATACATGGGACCTTGCTTTTCAAAATTGTGAAAATGAAAATTATCTGTTTTGTATTTACGAGTCCAATTGTTTAGGCCGATATTTCAAGGAATTTAAACAAGTTTGATCAGAATGATTCTTGAATAGAGCTAGCTCAGTCAAATTTATGTGATTGAATCACCCAAGATGACTGTCAGTGTAGACGGGGCAATAGGTAAGCGTCCGTCCGTCCGTCTGGAAACACGAACCTGCATCTTGAAAATTATAAACACGGCAATAAGATGATAATGAACTTTTTCTCTGCCAGCCAGAAATAATGGTTGCTTAATTAACAAAAGAGAATATCTATACGCTGCCATAACTCTTAAGGCTAGGCTTATGAAACTTAGTTCATTGATAAGGGGTGTTAGGAGATAATGCACAAGCCTTCGCAAATTGTGACCTGATTGCATTGCGAGCAAGCTAGAACAAGACAAGTTGCACCGTTTTCACATGTTATATCTTCTACTCAGCGTCTTCCCGCTTAGACAAGTTAAACACAAGAGATATTGCATATGCTGATGTGTGTCAAACAGTGAAAGTCCTGATCAGATACCGTGTCACTGACACTGTGCTAGACCGCTTGGAATTTGATATAGCTGTATATGTGCAATGTAATTCAAGGGCAATAATTGTAACAGTTATACCCGGTCCCAGGTCGAAAAAGCTCGACGTGGTCCTGTATTTTCTGTTGGACGTTGTAATCAATGAAAGGTTAAAAAAAATCGGGGACGGCGGCGAAGTGAGTGTACGCAGGTAGTGAACAGATAAAAGTAAGGGCTTTCCCTTACTGTAAAAAGTACAGGACAGTACCATAACTTTTTTTAAGATGGAAACTGTGCTGTGTAAAAAACCTGTTTTAATTCCGCGTTTGGTTGTTTATTGATTATAAAGAAATTAAATTCGGATATGAAGCAATGTTTTTACACAACTTCAAGTAATATCCCATACTTTTTATGGTGAAAGGCCTGGCAGTCAGATGCAGGTCTTTTCCCGTAAAGCCTATGATACTTTGTCACAGTGCAATTATTAGAAAAAAATGTAGTGTATATAAGATGGTCGCCGGGTGTGATATTGGTCGACGGGCCTTTATGCTTTCTTTTTGACACCAAAATAATTAGAGTGTTAAGTTTCGACAAAAACTGACCGAAAGAATTGGTACAGAGGAGATAATGTTAACCCGCAGACGTACACACGGACGAACAGTCATGCAGATAGTTTTTTCTATAATTACTTCGACCATCACGTACACGTACAAGTTACATTTATCTTAACCTTTAATAACAATAATTAGAACTTATACGTGTACGTGTAGCTACCAGTAGCCGTACGCGTACAAGTTCTAAATCTTAACCTCCCTTTATTAGCTGAGAAATGCTGTGTAAATGCAATTGAGATAGCCAAGTAGTTAAGGTAAAAGGTACATTTATGAGGGGAAGCAATTCTGCCGTTTTTGTTTGAACCAAACCCTAGGCTAATACCAGCAGGACGTTCACCAACCGACAAGTCCCAAAACACGTTATAAAGAGCAGAGGCTTTTCAAACGGGAGGCTATGCATATCTTTGGAAAAACAAAGTTCAAAGTTTGGCACTATCTAAATATCGGTATGCCTGCAATTAAAGCTTAAAAGCTTAAAATGACTGTCAATCATTTTCTTTAATAAGTGTCCTATTTTGTTACGTCATATAGATATTTTACACTTTTTTTCTTAGGATACTGGCTTTACTATCGATTCAAAAGTTCCAGATAAGAAGCAAACGTTCATTTACCGGTCCATTCAAACAAAATAAATAAATAAATAATCAATTAAATAAATAAACAAATAACAATAATAATTAATCGCTTTAAATCGTCATTTTGTAATTTAAAGTAACAATGTCATCTTCATATCTCATTTTCAATAAAAGATCCGATTCTCGCTGCGTCATAGATGTCTGTCTGCTTTCTTGTGAATAAGTAACGGTCATAGTGTAGTCGATAAGGCGAAAGAGTGCCAATCCAGGGGTTCGATGCCTCGCTTCACCAGTCTTTCAAATGACACTCAGTTAAACCGAGGTCCTGTGTATCGCCAATGTTTTGTGGGGACTTTCACCTGAGTTCACTCTCTCTCAGTCCTGGTGAACGTTCTACGTTCGGAAAATATCTATCCAACTTTGTCCAAACGTAATGGACATTGACTTTTCACATAAAACGGTTTTCAAAATTGATATCGGTCATTTGAGATCTTTGTGCGATATCATAAACCTGACTAAAATAGTAAAAATACAATGTACAGGACTGTCCCGCTTTTGTTTATATTGCCTCGCTCGACGAGGGTCCAGATATTGAAACTGTATTTCGTGGAGCAAATTGTCATTTTTCAAAAACATGTTCTGCTTATTTTTTACCTAATTCATGTATATCAACCCACATTTTATCACCACACGTGAATGTTGACCCGCTTTTACTTAGAATTTATGTTTAGAACAACAGTGCATGTCTGCCAGCATAACTGACGAGCAGAACTCTTATGCCTCTTTCACATCAGCCGTGCGAGTTTTTGTTCGTACGATTTTGGAGGCCAATGGTGCCGTAGACAGATCGCAGACAAATTCGCAGGGTACCTAGGCGAGTCCACCGTGGTCTTAGAGATCGCAAGGTACCCTGCGAAGTTCGTACGTCTGTCTCACGGGTCGCATGATTTTGCAGCTTGAAAGCAGGAAAAAAATAAACAACATTTCGAACGGCTGCCACAAGATGGCCGTGCAGCAGCCGTAAGGCTGCCGCAAGACTGCCGTGAGACGGTCGTAAGAATTTGTCAAAAATCTTGCGGGCACCGTACGACGCACAAATATTCGCAAGGCTGCCTCACGAATGTTTTACGATGACCGAACGTTCATCGTACGAATTCACCTCGAATGAAGAATAAAATGCAAGAGCACCACCTGCAATCCCCATAGTTCCACCATCGCTTGTCGAAACCACTTGGGATCCTGATGTCTATCCCACCACGGCGTATTGCCCTTCTAAGAAGAAGGATCCATGATGAAGAACAACGTATTCTCTGTCAATTGTGGCTCTCGAGTCTCATGAGTGTCGATCAAAGGCTCCTCCTCATCAGCAGCGGCAGGAACAAGGGGTTTCCCCTCCCTTTCGATCTCTGCTTGGCTTGGGTCATGCTTCTTCTCTGGTGTCTAGACTATGAATACCGATCTACTTTTATAGGAGACGTAAGTGACGCAACAATCTTAGGCCTGTCGTGCGGCTGTCGTGAATCTGCCTTGCGACTAGCGCGATTGTCTTACGATTCGCAACATTCTTGCGTTAGAATTCTGTCAAGACGCACGACCGTCGTAAGATTCTCGTGCGGCTGTCTTGCAACCGTCGCAAGACAAACGCAAGAAATGACTGACAGCAGCCCCGCCTGCAAACTTGCGAACTCCTGCAAAATCGTGAGTCAGTCGTGCGGTTGTTTCAAGACAGTCGTGCGGCAGCCTTGCGGTGTCCACAGATTGCGATTTTTGCCAGAAATGTGATCGCAGTAAGCCGTGCGGCTGCCGTAAGGCTGATGTGAAACAGACTTTACGGAGTACAAAACGTTGACTCGGTATTGAATCAAATTTGATTCAACGTCTTGACAAAGAATCAACGCAGATTCCAAGCCATCTAACCCTGGGCTACACTGAAAATAAACAAAAACGAAATGCTACTTTTCCACGGCGAGCATACGTTGGGCTTCTCATCATTATTAGCTAAGAAATGCTGTGTAAATGTAATTGAGATAGCCAAGTAGTTTAGGTAAAAGGGTACATTATGAGGGGAAGCAATTCTGCCGTTATGTTTGAACCAAACCCTAGGCCGGTACCAGCAGGACTTTCACCAACCCACCAGTCTCAATACACGGTTTAAAAAGCAGAGGCTTTTCAGACGGGAGGCTATGCATATCTTTGGGAAAATAAAGTTCAAAATTTGGCACTATAAATATCGGTATGTTTTGCAATAAGAGCTTAAAAGCTTAAAATGACGGTCAATCATTTTCTTTAATAATTGTCCTATTGTGTTACGTCATATAAATATTTTACACGTTTTGTCTTAGGATACAGGCTTTACTATCGATTCAAAAGTTCCAGATACGAAGCAAACGTTCATTCATTAGTCCATTAAAACAAAATAAATAAATAAATAAATGAATAAATAACTACAATTGTTTATCGTCATTTTGTAATGTTTAGTAACTATGTCATCTTCATATCTCTCTTTCAGTAAAAGGTTCGATTCTCACTGTGTCATAGATGTCAAAAAGCAGCGGTCATCGTGTAGTAGATAAGGCGCAAGACTGCCAATTCAGGGGTTTGATGCCTCGCTTCACCAGTCTTTAGAATGAGACTCAGTTAAACCGAGGTCCATTGTATGGCCTATGTTTTGTAGAGACTTTCATTCGAGTTCACTCTCACTCACGTTCGCACAATGTCTATCCAACTTTGTCCAAACGTAATGGACATTGTCTCAGCATTGGATCAACGTTGTCAGTACGTCGCATAAGCACTGCACAGAGACATTTACTGTCGATAAACTAACGAATCTTGTAACAAAGTGGGGTATCTATTTTTGCACAGGATAATTACGGAATTTGCAGGACAACTCCGGAATTATCTCTGTTTTTACTTTCATATAATATTTGTTTGACATGTTTTGATTCATTCATGTGTTTGATACAACTAACAGACGTACCGCTGATTTGGGTTCGTTTGATTGCCATGTAGCGTTGGAGTATATCGATATTTTACAATGATACGTAAGAGCAAGACATTCATTTATAAATGAAAGTCCCTGATTGGTCAGTCTTCTATTTACATACGAAAGAAGCCTGATTGGTCAATAATTTACCTGTATTTGGATTATCGATATTTAACAATGATAGGTAAATCGATCGATTTAGACATTCATTTAGAAATGAATGTGACTTTCATTTATAAATGACTGTCTACTTTCATTTATAAATGTTTGTCGATTTACATATT